>CAEMYA010000161.1:3260065-3295191 GCA_903131615.1 Diplodus sargus
GTGCGTGTGTGTGTGTGTGTGTGTGTGTGCGCGCGTTTGTGTGTGTGTGTGTCTGTCTGTCTGTCCTGTGCCTGTGTCTGTGTCTGTGCATGTGCTGCTGACTAAGTGTATCTTAGCCATGTGTTGAAACGGCAAATTCATAGCCTTGAATCGTGCAAGAACAGGAGGCTTAGAACATTCCTGTCTTGAGATCAGTTTCAAGGAAGCAAAATAATATGCATGCACAGATGGATCCTACATTCCCTCAAAATATGCAACTACATGAGATTAAAAAAATAAAACAAAATTACGAATGAAACTAAGCCAAATGTGCAACAGCAAAGTAATTGTTCATAGACATTTTACCTGTCTGGATTTAATTGGCCTACTACAAGTGATACTGAAAAAAAATCCCACTCACATCGGGCTTTAGTCCTGCATGGGAAAGGATATCAGTATATCTCAGGATCAGTATACAGTCATGCATCAAATAACTGTACAGTAGGGGCGCCACTTAGCTCAGTTGGTAGAGTGGGCGCCCCATGTTTAGAGGCTCTGTCCTCGCTGCAGCGGACCCGGGTTCGAATCCCGGCCCGGGTCCCTTTACTGCGTGTCTCTCCCCGTCTCTGTCACCCTCTTCAGCTGTACTATCAATAAAGGCCAAAAAAAAAATAATTTTAATAAAAAAAAAAAAAATAATAACTGTACAGTAGACAGTGGTCTTTATCTGCACCAGTTCCAATCAACAGTGAAACAACACCCAGGTGAACATGCAAAATTTTGCTGAGGGTTTTTAAATGGTGCAAAGCTATGACGATGGACCTGAACATCGTTTAGTTGGCATTGAGTTAAAAAAAGAGACTTAAGTATATAAAAAAAACAGTGTGCCGATTATATTTTACCAGCTCCACCAACATGTGATCAATAACAGTTCATAATAAAACAACTTGCTGTTCTGGCACTGACACGTCACAGAGAAAAAAATAATACAGCCCATATTCATCATTTTAGTTTAATAGATTTGGAGAGAAGTTGTAGTAGTAGTGGGGGAGTACAGAGATTACCATTACATCAACAAATACCTTTATCATTTATGCACACACCAGAGTATAAACACTATTTCTCTCAGTGTGCAGCCTACAGGAGAAAAAACCTTTTTTTATTTGATCCAGTATTGGAAATATATTCCATTTGGCCACAACAGCTGACCCCCCAAATAAATTGGTGTGTGTGTGTGTGTGTGTGTGTGTGTGTGTGTGTGTGTGTGTGTGTGTTATTTTCTCTACAATAAGGAATATAAGGAATTCCACCACTCTCAAACAGCTGTCCCCACTATACACAAAAGGACAATGACCTCTCCCTACATGCGTGCATGTGTGTGTGTGTGTGTGTACACATAAGCGTGTCTGTTTTTATGTGTGTAAGTGTATGAGGGTGTACCCTAGCGCATTCAAGATTCCCACCAGCTGACCCAAATGACTAAATCTAATCCATGAGGTTTATTCCTGTGTGTTCTTCTGTATGAGCGTGTGTGTGTGTGTGTGTGTGTGTGTGTGTGTGTGTGTGTGTGTGTGTGTGTGTGTGTGTGTGTGTGTGTGTGTGTGTGTGTGTGTGTGTGTGTGTGTGTGCATGTGTGTGCGTGTGATATTCACCCTAAATTCACCCCTCAACCAAATCATACAAGAGAGACCTGGATATTAGAAAGGCACCACCTGGGGTCAGTGTGTGTGTGCATGTGTTTGTGTAGACATATACACAAGGTCATACATAACACATTTCAATCTCACTGCTCCCTATGGAGATGAGGAGAAGGGTTATGGGAGCAGGTGCATGCACCAAATCAGTGTGGATAGAAAGATGGACAAAAGAAGAAGAGTGAGAGTGAGGATCAGATGGCTGCTAGTGTACATAAAAAGAAAGAACACAAAAAGGATTAAAGGAATAGGCAGGACAGACATGGAAGAGGGTCATCCTGGGAGAGGAATATAAAGAGAAGAGTCAGTGTGAAGTGGAGGCAGGTGATAGTCAATACCCAAATGGGATTTGAGGATGACCAACCCTGTGAGGTAATAGGAGTAAAAGGAGAAACAGACACTTGAAATGAGGAAGGCGAAGAAAAACAGAGTGGTGGAGATGAAAGTGGAAGACATGTTGAATGAAAGAGGATAAAAAAGGAGGAGAGGGAAAAAAATCTGCTGGAAAGAAAAGTGGGTAAGTGTTATCCATAAGTACCCTGTGCTGATCTAAAATGTCTAAATGATCTGAGACTAATATGTTTCAGTACACATGCCAGGTTTGTGAGTGTCTGAATTCATATAAATATTTAGATCTAGAAACACTATAAAATAATGTGTTCTGCTGTATTTGCACATTAAGTCTGCTGTCCAATTTACCCACAGGTGTGTGCAGCACCCCACAGAGAAAAAGACATGAGGCTCAGCTGCTGGGTCAGAAAGCACAAAACACAAAAACAAAAATACGCAAAATGGGAATATGGTAATTTCTCTGAACTCTCATGTATCCACTGTATGCAGATGTGCCAATTCACACATGGAATTTGTAAGCTGTAAATTTAACTCAGTTGTTTATTGTAAACAGACATAACTATTTACCAAACACAGGTGATACAGTCTGTGAATCTGTACACAACAGTAGATCATTTAAAACTGTGATGATTATCTTATGGCTGCAAAAAAATAAAAAGTAAATAAAATCACAAAGGCTCCAGACTAACTTTTTTACACTAGTAGCACGAGTGCTAAAAATGTAAGGAGCACCAGCAAAAAAAACACACACACATTTCATTTTTCTTCTATATTAAATGTATTACTGATAAATGTTTTGGTAAAAACAAACAATTCACAGAAATAAAGTGCCATCAAATTAAGGAAAGACAGACAGTGTAAGAGAGCAAGTAAGAGAAAGTCATTACCCATGACTTTTTAAAGGGAGGCTATAAAAAACTGAAAAATAAATAAATAAATTCAACCTGTGTGTAACTATTGTGTTCTAACTCTCTTTCTTACTGGGATACAAGTGTGATACCAGTGTATCAAATGATATACAATGAGGATTTTAAAAACAGATCACGGGGGACATGTTTGCAAGTCACACTGATGCTCCTAGTTATGAAATTTCCATTTCCAAAAATGTTTGCAAAATGTCACTATGGTCACAGTCTGGAGCCATGAAAGGATATAATACAACTCCAGCTTTAAACACACCATTGCTGCAACAGAACAGCACATATTTATATTCTCTGATGGAACATAGGGAGCACAGTGTAAGTTGTCAACAGGATAATATTCCATACTAAGAGTGCTTCCCTGCATGCAAGAGTCTTTGTATGTTATTTTACTTGATTACTCACTTTCAAAGCCTCATCCTCAAGTTATGTTTATTATTTATCAGAACTGCTCTGTAATGCTAGAAATGTGGGTCTCAAAATCAACAATGTAGAAAGGTTTGCTCTCTCAACTACATGCTCACCTAGAAGTGGTATGCAATGCCAAGGTAAAGGTTACATACATGGGACTGCTTTTGTACCTGAAGAATCAAGGTTGTCCTTGTCCATTGTGTGCTTCCAAGGATTAACAAGATCAAGTCAAGGTAGGACTTGCTTGTGCCACCCAACAAGGGGGAGAAAAATCACTCTCTATCCAGAGCAGAGACCCTGGAAAATAGCACAATGCTGTATTCTCTTCTTTGTCTCCAGTGGCATGTGTGTATTTACAAAGAAAAGGCAGGACGGCTGTAGCTCAGGAGGTAGAGGTACTGTTTAGTAATTGGAAGGTTGCTGGTTTGATGCCCTGGATCCCCAGCTGCACATCGAATTATCCCTGAGCAAGTCACCAAATCTCAATATGGCAATGTATGATTGTATGTGAGGGGGTGAATGTGACAAGAGTTGTAAAGGGCTTTGAGCAGTCAGACTGGAAAAGTACTATAGAAATACAAGTCCATCTACCAAAATGACAGTAGTAGGTACAGTATCTAAATGTGGGCGGCACAATGGTGTTAGCATGTTCACCTCACAAAAAAAAGGTTAACTCGCCTGGCAAGCTGGGGCCTAGCAAGTTTGCCTGTTCTCCCTGCTTCTCTAAGAGTCCAAAGACATGTGGGCTATACGAATTGAGTACTAAATTGTCAGCAGGTGTGAGGTGTGAGATTGTTGTTTGTCTATATGTTAGCCCAATATGGCTTAGAATGATGATGGCTGTCCAGGATATGAGCAATGAAGGAATTACTTCAAATGTACTAGAATAAACTTTTAACATGTCATGAAATTGCCCTAATCTAACACTGATGCATCTGTATGACCTGCATAAGCAAATAAGAACATCAAAGAGAAGAGCGGCTGTTCCTTTAGAAATATTACAGTTATTTTGAATGCCCGTTACAGGGTTGGATTACAATTTTTGGGCAATGCAGCACACAACTAAATATCTGACCCCTTGAGTTTCATAGTTTGATGTGAAGTTTGGTGGGGTAGTAAAAGTGGGAAGCAAATCTCACTGGGGAGTAAACCAGCATACAACAGTAAATTAGATCAAGCCATGATGTATCAATATGTACTCAACTGACAGAAGCAACGATTTAAGCAATATTACCCGAGAGGGTGTGCTTTAACGTCATTTGAGCACAACGGTGATGCAGTCAGGACCGAGGCGGTTGCGCCGAGGTCCGCAAGCAGCACCGAAGTGCTTAGTTGCAATTATACAACTAATACCAACACAAATAAAATGTATAATCAAAATATATCCATGTTGATGGACATTTTGCTCTCAAATTTTAAAGGTTTTTGCGAGTGTGCGTCGCGTTTCCATGGAAACACATGGGGTCTGACTAATAACTGAAACAAAATCAGTCATGTCAGTAGACTCACATGTGTAATGGAACGTAGTTTACCACTCCAGCAAATAGTCCAACCCTTAGTAACGACCTAGCAACAGAAAGGATTTTCTAGTTCCAGATGATGAACTCTGAGCTGACTCTAATGTTTTATCGCGGTCTCGGAATTTAATAATAGCTGGGGTGTTTATTTGTTTAAGTCACTTAACAGACCAGGCGGCAATTTGTTACAAGCATTTAATTCCTTCCTCTCAAAAATCGGGCATGAAAATGTCACAAACTTCGCCAGCCTCTCGGTAAATTCTCCGGCATCCTTATGGGCAACTAAGTGAAGTTGTTGCGGCGGAGGAAACGATTCAGTGACCAGCACTCGTTGCAAACTCCTCATCTCTGCTGTCACTCACGGTGGCGGACATTTGTTTCTCCATCGCCATGAACATTTTGCGGGACACTCTCTCGTGGCGTGCCCGTTTGCTGATAACTCATCCCCGCATGTTTATCTCAGGCTCCTCGCTAGCCTTCTTCCTCCCTCCACCAGGCAGCCTGGCCCTGTTGCTGTCCTCCTCGGACAGCTCCGTTTTTTTTTCTCGCCAATCTCTCACTCTCTTGGGGTCGACAGAGAAACGTCTAGCGGCTGCTTCTCCCGAGTTTTCCACTGCATATTTTACGGCAGAAAGTTTGAATTTCAAGACGTACTTTTTTATTTTTTTGCTCCAGCTGACAGTTACTACGTTGCCATGGAGATGGATAAACACAGACTTGGCGGAGTAATATTTTGAGTAATGAGTCAGGCGTGCTGTAATGCTGATTTGAGCACGGTCAAAATGTCTTGTTGACCAATCAGATTGCTTGGTCGGAACTACTTGTTGTATAAATAATAATACACACTGTCTGTACAGTGATAAGGCAAGCTTATAGCCCATGAATGAACATGCCAATAAAGGCAATGTGGATGTTTTTCAACAATTAGATTACTGGATTTCTGTTGGAATGTTGGCAAAACGCACAATAATATTACTGACTAAACAATCGAAGTGCAAGGCACAGCGCTGTCAGAGGTGGATTTCAACCAAGTCAACCAAGGACAGAGTGGCATTCTTTGCTGTAAATGAATTAAATAAGTTTCAAAAGTTATGACCTAAAGGAAAGAAAGATTTTGTTTCAAATTACTATGTCAATGGGTGTGAAGATCTAAGTCACAGGCACATTGGAAAGCAAGAAGAGATGGGTGGCACTTATACCATGTTTTTAGGCTCCAATCAATATGCACACACCTGATATTTTAACATAACATCCTCAAACCACCATCATTCTTTTACTCGCTTTTTTCCTCCATGTACATCCTTCTTTAATCTATTCTCCTCTCCTTTTCATTTCCCCACCATTACCCAGCTCTATATTCCCTTTCATTGATTGATTTAACCATCAGATATAACATCCACTAAATTTTACTCTTTTCCTCCAGCTTTCTTAGACCATTTGCAAACCTCTAGTCGTCACCTTCCTTTACGTTCCCAATTTTTTCCACATAAAGCTCTTTTCCCTGCGTTCTTGCCTTCTTCAGTTTCTATCTGACCCCAACTACTGACCTCAGATGTTTCTCCCCTGTTCTCCCTATCTGTGTGATTTTGCACATTCATACTCTGCAAATAATCTTCTTGTATGCTACATACATTTGAAGGTAAAAGTGATTTAAAACAGTCCTTTCTAAAGCAATGAACTCGCCACATAATTCATCCATCTGATTTTCAGCAAAGCACAGACATCAAGTTTGCTTGACTTTCACTGAGAACAGTAAAATGTGTCTACTTGTAGAGCATTAAAGGCGACAAATTAAAGCATGGATAGCTAATTAATGATTATTTTACTGTCAGACCTGTCTACAACAACTACCGGTTCTGAAAGTTTAAAAATCAGTTATTATATGGACAATTACAGTATGAAATACATCCTCTATAAGATTTCAGCACTTCAATTGGGCTATAGGTACAAAAACTATTCTACAAATTGCAGGTTAATTTACAAAGCCTTCCAGTGAAACATTTGATTCAGTAATTGGCACTGTGATCTAAATAATTAATGACTTTGAGTTGATATGATTGCAATCTAAAAATGAAACAGCAATCGTGCTTTCTGGCACTATGGAGCTCCCATGGTGATTAGTCTGCAAACAGATTTTGCATTTGTAGTTCTCTCTCATTATAAAGCATCCTGTTTGGGTTTTTCAGGCAGTTCAGCAAAGTTCACTGCAGTCAGATCTTGTATTTATGTAGGAAAAAGAGCTCTGGAGACTTTCTCCTTTCGAAGCACTATAAACCTTTCACACAGACTCCTTTAATTCTCTCTCTTGATGATAGATATATATCACATAACCCCATTTTCACTGCTATCACTAAGGCTACAGTATTGCATTTTCCATTTCAGACAGACCTACTTAATAAGTTTCCGAACTTTCTCTGACACTCCCTTGCCAGGAACACATACACTGTTAAGTTATATCTGTCCCATGTGGACACCTGCAGGTAGAATTAAGCTATTCAGGCATAAAGTATTTAACTGTAAAGAAGAACAAGGTAACAAGACAGACTACCCTAGAAATGGGTGTTTGTACATACTGTCTTGGCATTATATTGGCTCTCAATCAGATCTGGATACAATTTCCCAAATTGTTGAGCTCCAATCTCTATGAGTCCATTCAGTCATCTCCCCGGACTACATAAGCTAAAAAAAAAAAGTATCTGAGTGATTGAGATGTGCAGATTTTACAGACCAAAGAAACGCATCTATGCCGTCTCTGATTTCCCTCTGGTCTTCAGCCCCGGTAGATGATATATGAGGGCAAAGGCAGAGACGTCTGGGTGTGTATATGTTTTTGTCCGGGTATGCAGTCATTGTGAGTGTGTGTGAGTGAGACAGAGAAGAGGCAGACAGCAGCCCTAGGGGTCAATATGATGCTCCTGGTGCTTTACACACAGACCACACCATGACCCACTTTCCATTCCATCCCACGCACACCCCCACACACTCTGGCGTGCACAAAACATCTATGCACACACACATACACACACTTCTCTCCCTTGTTATTTCTGTCTTCTGCCCTCCATCCATTCCACCCTCCATCTCAAACACATCATCTTTCCCATCTCTCATCTTACACACACATGCATACACAGGACATGCTGACCTTGGGATACAGTGCAGTGGTGGTTTATAGGGGTAAGTATGCTGGGGCAAAGGGGTGGCTTTAGGGTGAACGGATACACTTGACTGAGTTAACAAGGCCTGTCTGGCTGTATTGGCTGATTGGCTGACTGGACAGCTGGATGCCAGGCTGACTGGCTGGAAGGACAGGTGGACTGGAGGGCAGGGTGGGGCAGTGACCCTCTCAAAAGTGTTGTGCATCAGAATCAAGTCATATACTAAGATATGTGTCAGACTGATGACAATGGTAAGGATTATTCTCTGTCTTAAACCATAAGAACCAAACTGCCAACAAAGTGTCAGTATATGACGATCTGGGGATGAGATAAAATACAAAAACAATAACCCATCTTTCTCCAGAAAGTTAAATTTTCTTGCTTTTGTTTTTGTTTAAGTGTATGGCGTTTCTTTGTGTGGTCTGCCCAGGTGGTTAAAAAATTATAATAAGAATATGAAAACTTTCATGAACTCGGGACTTTCTCCAGCTGTCTGCACCGAATATCAAGCTTCCACACTATTATGTCAAAGGTCGTTTTCATGCAGGGAGGGGAGGGGCTGTGTGTGTGAGACACGTGAGTGACAGAGAGGTGGAGGGAGAGCAGGGAAAAGAAAAGCAGCCGAACAGATACGCTGCATTTTTTAGTAGCACTAAATAATAAAATAAAATAAAAAAGCAATATGTGGCAGTCGGTCTTGATTCTGTGGCCCAACGCCACAAATTACTCAGTGTGGGAAACCCTGACAAATAATAATGAAATAATAGAAACAACCATTGTTTGTGATTGCAGTAATCCGAGCAGTGTCACAAACACCACAAACCAGAAAATAAGAGAGAAGAAATTTAAAATAAAATGACTAACTCTGCACTGCTTTATGTCCAGTTGTTCCGGCAACATGCATCTACATGAATGACTGATGGATCTGCATAGATGCATCAATACATGAAATACACCAGTGAAGGCAGCTAAGGTAGAATGTTGAGGTAGCAGTGTACAATTTAGGAATGTATTACACAAAATAAAGTCTCTATTATGATGTGTCACATTGCGCACTCATCAACTTGACTAAATGTAACACATTAACAGTTATACTTACACATGCACACATACACACATCATTTTCCCAAAGCATGTCCGGTAGAGTGGGTTTGTGAGGAGTGACAAGTTGGGCATGACTGATTGGGACAACAACAGATTCCCAGCTGACAACATTTCTGTCTAAAAGGTTCCCTCTCCTCTGGGAGAGTGTGTGTGTATGTGTGTGTGTGTGTGTGTGTGTGTGTGTGTGTGTGTGTGTGTGTGTGTGTGTGTGTGTGTGTGTGTGTGTGTGTGTGTGTGTGTGTGTGTGTGTGTGTGTGTGTGTGTGTGTGTCTCAGCACATCTGTGTGCTTGTCTAAACCTCTGTGTCTATATACGCGTGTCCGTGCGTTTGTTTCACTGACGTGGCAAATTGTGAATGGGCCTTAGAGGACTTACGAGTTTCACCTCCAATCACATTTTACAAGTTATCACTCGCACAGGCATACAGTCACATACTCGCAAACACTAAGACACACACACACAGGCTTTGGGGTTTTGGCGGTTGGTCTATCCGTCTAGCAGGGTGAGTAACCACTCAGCCGTGGATGATAATGCAATCAACTGTCATTAGAGGGACACTGCCTAGCTACACACACACACACACACACACACACACACACACACACACACACACACACACACACACACACACACACACACACACACACACACAGTACAGTTACCCACAATACACTACCACCTGTCAGTTAAAGTGAAAACCTGCACACACTGACATTAGTAACATTACACCAACTCCTCATATTTAGACCTTACAAGGTGAGAGGCACATAAACAAAACATAATTAGAGCTGAAGCAATTTTGTCAATTTATCAAGCATTCAACTGACAGAAAAATTAACTGCAAACAATCTTTCAAACAAAAAGTGAACAAGAAGCTCTCCAATGTGAAAATGTATTAATCTTATTTCTAACAACTCATTGTGAAATATCTTTGTGTTTCAGACTGTAGGTCCAACAAAACAATACGTTAGATTAATTGATAATGAAAACAATTAGTTGCAGCTGATACTTTATGTAAATATCAATAGAGAAAAACAGAGAAGCAAAAACAAATAAGCATGCAAGGACAACAATATCTTCCATTCTTATCAGCAGTTAATCTTCTGATGCAACTTCAGAGCAATACCAGTAAAAAAGTGGATGCCTCAGTGACCCAGTATTACTACAGGTTTGGTGTGGTCGTTCTCTGTCCTGCTGGTGCTCCTTGTTCTTTTCTTTTCTTATTAGTCTTAGTGGTAAAATATCGATAGAGTTGGGAGGGTCATCAGACCTGATGTCACGCACCTGGCCTGACTGAGGCCACACACACCATGTTGTGTATAAATTAAGCCCAACAGCAATGGACCAATTCTATCTTGCTATCTTAACAAAATCTGTTTGTTTATAAAGCATTTCATTACTCATGCAGTCAGCTTGTGCAACGGCATGTTTGATCTGCAATAGAGTATTAGTAATACTCTACTAATACTGTAATACTAGAAAACAAGTCATCATTGAGTTAAGTGAAAGAAAATAAAGGACATATTGCATTGCAGTATATTAAAAAGTCTTTAAAAAGCTTAGTTTTAGGAGAGAAAAGTGCCAAGTTATAACACATATAAGCTCAAAATAGATGGGAAGGATGTGTTTTCAAATGTATCCTTATTAGTATGGACATCATCTGAGCAGGGTTTTTTTTTTTTTTTTACAGCTCCTTTCCTTTCTTTTCTCTCACTCACACACACACACAAACTCTCCAGACTGTGGCCTTCTCAGACTCACTGGGAGCCTTGATGGCAAATTTCCCATATATCAGCTTAGTTAAGTGGCAGAAATTCCCAGCAATGGTTCTTGTCGCATGTGCATAATCTACTGTCTCTTCGAAGAGACAGCTATGTGTATGAGAGCGTCACTGTGTGTCAGTGTGTTACTAAGAAGCGGGGAGTGTATGCCAAGTTAGGCACAGCAGGGGCCCACTACAGCACTCACGCCAACAGTTTGACAACATCTTAGAAACATCTATTCACTTGGGATTTCTCTTCTGTCCCTAACGCTGAGTCCATCACTTTGGGAGAGGAAGACTCAGCTGAACAAATAGAGGCAGAGCGAGGGATAGACAGGAGATCGATGGAGGGCTGAGAGGGAGGGAAAGAATCAAGAGAAATATATTGAGAAAGAAGAGAAAAGGAGGTATGGTGTTAGACACTTAATATGAGAAAAGAAATGGAAAGGAGGAAGTGTATGGGAGAAAATGATAGAAATGCAGAGAAACAGACAGAAAGAGAACAAAATAATGAGGGTGAGCAAAGGACAGACCTAGCATTAGAAGAATAAGTGGGGGTATCTCAGTGAAAAATAGCAGGCAAGCTCAGCTGAAAGTGGAGCAGCATTGATGAATGCTGTGAGGCAAGCCAACCGCTAATTTGGATGGCAGGAGTTTGCTTCTGCAGGGCAGGAGGCTAGAGTCAATCTGTCTCTCTTACATCTGATCATAGAGACACAGTGGGTGCACCTGGGTCCACACAAGGGCCTCTCTCTTAGATTAAAGATAGAGGAAACAACTCATGAACTGGCAATACAAACAGCCAATTACATATCCGTCTACAGTGAACAACGTTAAGACACATTTTTCCACTGGGCTAGTGTTTATAATCTACTATAAGCGGTCAATAGACGGAGACTAGCAATTTTGTAATTAAAGGGGGTAGGAGATGTGGAGGAAGTGTGTGTGAAACAGTCAAATAAACACATTTTGAGCTATGAAGTTTAAAACAATCACTTATGAAGAAGCTAGAAGGGCTTACAGGGCACATATGGGTTGTATATGGCAAAAGTCTAAAACAGAAGACAGTAATGATAAATATATGGCGATTGATTCCCTGCGATTTTAAATGCGCATTTAGTGAGATTTATCAAGGTTCATATAGGCAGCCGATGGAATCCAGGCCTAAATAGATTTTTGCCATTACACGTCTCACCTTGCATAGATAGGATGATTTGAAGCCTTGGGTTCATTCAGTAATTGGGGGCAATCACTAGTCTGCAGCTCAGACAAAAAACCATTATGATCATCAGTGAAGGCATGGAAAGATATTTCATACAGCGAAAGTGGGATGATTAGAGTCAAGGGCACAAAAGTCAGTGTGTCTGGGAGAAAGAAGGGCCTGGAAGGTTACTGACTGACAGAGTAAAATATCAATGATTTCACTTTTACCACACACCTTAGAGTGAAACATGGCAGGCTCTTTCACTTTCTGGATGGAGGCCAGTGTCATTGCCTTCTTATTGCCAACACTATTTGACTTTCCATATGGAGAAAGCATTTAGTATGGTTGGAGAAGGAGGAAAGTCAGAACCAACAAACAAAAACTGACAGTCACAGTAACAGACCCATTTCAGTTTATCTCCTTTGCTCTAACAGAAAATGTAGACAGTATTTTCCTGTGGCAACAGGAATCAGAAGAGCAGACGTGAGGGCAATGTTCTGGAACTGGTTTGAAAATATTTTTGTGTTAAACAAAATTCCTATGGTAAGAATAAACCTTTCTTTTCAAGTTATGAAAAAGCTAAAACATACTGATTCAAACAAACATGCTGGTTTATTAATTCTCCCGCTGAAATAGATATTAGAGGGAGGTTTTGTTGCGTTTACCATGTACACTAACACTTCACGACAAAATGTTTCACTATTTACTTGCCACCGACACCATTCGAAAACATATGTACACATACATGCACACACACATCCATCAATAACTTTCTAATTCCACCAGTGCTTGGATACATCATACAATAACATACAAAACTATGCAACATTAAAACTATGAAAACTGTAAAATAACATAAAATTCAAAAAGAAAAGTGTCATTTTTTTTGTCTTTGTCTCACACTGTAAAAGTGTGTGTGTGTGTGTGTGTGTGTGTGTGTGTGTGTGTGTGTGTGTGTGTGTGTGTGTGTGTGTGAACGCGGGTGTTTCTTTCAGTGCCTCAAAGTCAACTGTCAAAATCGTGCACACCATGGTAACCACAGTCAGTTCCCCATTTCACAACACTAACAGACTCAGCAAATATTGACGCTCTATTTCTCTGACATTACAAATGTGATTATATTTGCTGTTTGCCCTTGGAGATGGCAGTTTATATTCAATGAGATACGTGTCCCTCTGTGTGTGAGTGGGTGTGTGTGTGCACATGTGGAATTTTATGTTAAAAAACAGGCCATGGAAGGAACACACATCAATTTGCTGTGTACACAAAAGAATGTGTTAGCAGACCGTGGGTGATCCAAAAATGTGTGTGTGCACGTATTTGTGTATTCATTCTACCTCTACCGCCTGTCACCTGGTAGAGAGACAAAGAAAGAGAGAGTGAAAGGTAAAGAAGAAAGTAGGAGCCACCTGTATGTAAAAGCTCACCGGTCATGATGAAAAAAATAACACAAATGAATGTGAGCTGTGGCAGATGGAGCTTAATGATATTATAGGCGAGAGCTTAGAGGGGCTGTGGTCACAGGTCATTAAAGAGACAACAAAGCAGCGCAACTGGCTGTTGTTTTTTCTTCAAAAGCTGCTCACTGAACAGTGCTGGACAAAGATATATCATGTTTAGAATAATAGGATACACAATAATCTTTACTTACTCTTCTGTTTGCTAAACTGTCAAAGAAATCACCTCACAATTTCGGTCTTAGCTCACGTATGTATGTAAAGGAATGAACACAAAAACTTGGGAGAATGAAGACAGTTGCAGCTGAAGCCCTTTTGGGCTCATGGAAGTGTTTTCAAGGGTCTCTACTTACATTTTAGAGCAGTTAGGCTCACTAACTCACTTGTGCAATCACATAATCCTGGTAAATGAGAGAGTAACTGTTCCTATTTAATGCTTGCCAACTCAACTTTGCCAGAAACAAAGTATAATTCAGTCCCAAGTCAGCCATTGAAACAGTCTGTAACGATTGTAAAACCAATAAAGAATATACCTCAAATCAAGCAAACATTGTCTTGCGACTGTCTTAGTTGCTGTGCATGACTTTCCTTGCCGTGGCAATGTGCAAAAGGTCACAGAGGCCATTTTCAGACACATACTTCAGAAATATCTAACATTGCAGGCTTTAGCTTTCTGTTGGAGTAATGATATTTTTACAAATAGATATGGTGACTTTAATGTTAATGTAGCTAAACATGACAACACATTTAAAGACTGAACTGTATACTTGTGCAAAACTTCAGCTCATGTATGAGTGGGAGCAGGGAGGGAAAGAAAGAGTTGAAAAAATAATGATGGCGAAGAAGGGCTTTTTCTGTCTTACAAGCTGCATTGCTAACTTATTTTGCCATTGGAGCCTTAAGTAAGGACCATCATGATCTCTTGATAATTACATAAAGTATAGGGTAACTATGATTTCTTTCACTTATACTGACATGACATGTACATGACATTACATGTCATGACATAAGACTGGCATTACTGCAAGAGGGGTATTTACTGTCTTTTGCTTCAGTCACACCACAATAGAAAAATTAAAGATTATAAATTGTTATGAGAAAATCTTCAATGCCTTAAAACATGTTTTTCAGTGTTTCCTTTGGTGTTCAGGAGACAAAAATTGAAATAATACATGTATTACAATGATCTTAGAAAACAGTGCAAGATGTACATTTGATCCCTCTCTGCATGTTTTACCTTGAGCAGCTGCACCCTTTAAGTTAATCTGATGGCATTCAATTCAGACTTGTGCAGTGTTACTAGGTCCCACCAGAATAAAATTGCCAGCGTGACTTTCACTTAACTGTGACCAGAGTGCTTAGACGTGAAACCAACATGTTAAACGCCGTCAGATTAACGTAAAGCGGTGCATGTCTGAAAGGGGCTTAAGCGTCTTTTAAATCCCCTTCACTGTGGGCACCCTGTTCATTATCAGTTTGAGCTGTGTGTTTATCGACTGAGGGAAAAGACAGACCTATGCAGTGGAGAGCACCGGCCTTATTGTCTGACAGGAAGATGAGTGCATAACTCTTAAATATACTGCATGTACTGATGAGATCCTGTGCAGTAAGTCTTCACAGCCATAGTCTATTCTCTTAAATGCATCTATTAGAGGAGTTCAACACTGAACAGTTCTGTGCCCTAAAATAGAGAACCTCCAAAACAAAAGGAGCCTTTTGATCAATACTATTGGGAGAGGAAATGATGATGCAATGTGGGAAATCTAGCTAACTGCTCAGCCTAGCCTCAAGATAAGCGACCACAGACACACATACAGTTTTCATTATCTCTACACTAAAGCAGTTTGCATTAAGAGCAGGTTGCCTCAGCTTGCTTTTGCAGCTAATAACCCCTATCATATTTACGCTCCACATGTAAAGCATCCTAATTCGATTAATAGTAATAATTAGACCTTCCACTGCTTTTTTTATTTCTGGGTGGAATTGAAACAATTTAGGTCATCTGGCCCCTTATTCCCAGATCCAAGCTGTGGGACATGCAAATCAGATGCAAATGCCACAGGAAAGTG
This sequence comes from Diplodus sargus, assembly GCA_903131615.1. NCBI lineage: Eukaryota > Metazoa > Chordata > Actinopteri > Spariformes > Sparidae > Diplodus > Diplodus sargus. The sequence goes on from CAEMYA010000161.1 coordinate 3,275,689, forward strand.
AAAACTAGTTATGGGCCTTGGTAATAAATACTGAATTTAGCCTCTTGGCATTCCAAAAACAGCCAGTTGGGGTTCATATGCAAATGCTATGCAAATATCCCAGACGCAGAGAGCTTTTATTTTTCTGTTACAGAGAACATAAGGGGGTTTCCTGGTGGCTTAGTAGGCAGTGGCACATAACATGTCATTATGATGTTTTGGGTTTGAAGCCAGCTCATGTTGCCATCCCAAGACTGTCATACCTTTATATTCCCTCCCCAACTATCACACAGAGAGAGGGTAGACGAGAGGAAAAGAAGACAGAAGAAAAGATGTTCAAGACATTAGACGAGAGAAAGAGACAAGGAGAATGGGAGGCACGGCATGTAATTTCAAAAGTAAACCCCAGCCACTGCTGGCTGCTGATTAGAGGATCAGTGTGGAGACGGAGGCAGAAGGAGAAAGACAAAGACTAGAAGGGTAAGAGATGCAATTTGACTGCGGAAAGGAGGCAAGTCAAATAAAAAAAGGAAGTTTGGATATTAGTCCAAATAGACATAGACAAAGATAAAGATAGGAAGAAAAGAGTTGATGACTTTGAGACAGACACAAGTAAAAACAAGGAAAGTTGGAAAGGTATCAGACAGATAACCATGAGAGACTAAGAAACAGAGTCGGCTGTGGACAGAGAGACACAAGAGACAGAGAGAGATCGTATTTGAAAGTGTAGAGAAAAACAGAGATATAATCATATTTAGACACAGTGTACTGAGATCTAGCTTATTTGTAAAAAAGGAGGGGAAAGGCTAGATGCAGCAAATTAATCTGGAGGAAACACACTATGCACTCACAACACATTATAGCTTAGTGGACCACCTTGTGCATTTGGCAATATCTCCTCAAATGACATGTATCACTCGCGCGCACACAAAAACACACAATACGTCTCCACCTGACGTTCCACTATAATCTATCACTATAATGCTAATTGAAACCCAGTGTTGCCCTGAACACATCACCTGATCTTTCTACCTGCAATGCCACCACATTCAAATATATACTGAAAAGCGCTTAATAACAGCCCCTACTCTCCAACACACACGCAAACACACACATTGCTGATGTGCTTAGCACTGAGCAGTGAAAGGAATGTGGATGTTGGCAGGTAGACTGGTGATTAGAGAGGCTGTTCTGCTGAAATTATGTACAGCTAAACATTTTGCATATGTGCTCACAAGTACAAATTGCTAGTATATCTTACAGCCTCAGAATGCATTAACATAAACAGAAATCAATTAGGGTGGTCCGTTTTCGAGCTCCGGCATTTTGAACATCTTGTATTTTGTTTACCATAATGCGGCTCATCTCTTGTGATTGTGGGGAACCTGAATGCAATACCTGTGACCAAAAAGGATATATTCAGAGGCTGAATATACAAGGAAGCCAAGTGACTCTAGCGTTAGGCTTATGACAGCAGTAATGGAAGGAATAAGGAAGTAAAATCTCACATTAATTGAAAAGTCTTGTAAATATGCACCAGCATATCCTAACTGAAGATCAAATAAAACTAAAATAAGACTAAAACACTTGTCAAAAACTAACAATGTGATTGTGATTTAAATGAATGTCATCCATAAGCTGTCACTTTTCTTTCCAATCGCTGACTTGAGTATATATTTCCAAACCACTTCAAAATTGAGTCTCATCAAAAATGCATATTCTCGATTTTGCTGCTTCCTAGCCAGCTTTCTACTTGAGGAAGAAAATTGCAGTATTTATTAAAGTCTGATTTACGAGAAATTACAACAGACATCTCAATGGATATGCCTACAGATCTGTTGGAAGCGTTTTAATAGCACAAAGCTGCCTACGGCACGTGTGTGTGTGTGCGCATCTGTTTGTGCATGCGCACATGGATGCTCGCATGTGTGCCTCCATGCATCAGTACATGAATACATTAGCTAGGTGGGGCGGACATGAAGCCAAATCCCAGAGAATTTGCCTCCTAATTAATAAATCATTACAAAATAGAACAATTTAAAGTGTTTTTCAGTGTCAATAATTGATGTCTTTGTTCATAGTTAATAATGGGTCTGCTTTTCCCTGTGACAAAAATATTAAAAACTGAAATAATAGGACAAAAGGCAGGAAAATTGCCAGCACAAATACAAATAACAGGCCTATAAAATAGCAAGGACAGTGATAGAGAGCAGGGGTGTGAGGGCTGCACACACACAGACAAATGCACATACACACACAATCCCTCCCCTGCTAACAAATTCCATTGAAAACAGATGGCATCAGAATTATCTGATGTCCTGTCACTGTCTTTTATATGCTAATCCAGCTCCTACACACAACAGACTCTCTTTAATCAGATATCAGGTCAAAGAAGCTAAATCAAGCTGAGACAATCACGCTGCTAACGTATTACCATACACTGAGACAGGTAGTCAGACAGCAATGTGTCAATGCACTTAACGCTGTGAGACTGCAGCTACATCAGGAGTTGACATAGCAAGGGTGATGTTGCTTTCAGCACTTGAGGGGGCTGGTAAATTGGAAAAAAGTGTTCCTCAACAATGGACCACACCTGAATTTTTAGTACATGACAAGCTTTCTTAGCACAATATTGACTTCTTTATCATGATTCACCAGCAGTCATTCTGTCACTCAAGCAGTATTGTCACAGCAGGAGCCCCGTTGTTTTCTGTTCTATTTAACTCATTTGCTGCGCTGTACTAGTATTTATGCTTAAAGCTTAAAAAATTAACACGTTTGAAGTGCATGTGCTTCACAGTAAGTCTCTTGCAAAGTGAAGGCAGTGATAGGTGTGGTGGCTTTTACACACCTTAGAGACTGTCACAGCTAGAAAAATAACATTACCAAAAGTTTATTCAAAAACGGATTTTCTGAACCTTGTCTGTTTGAAAAAACTGCAAAGGACAAAAAAGTGAGCAGATCAGAATAACAACGACTGAACTGACTTTGCAGGTCATATGTAGTATGATTTATGAGCAACAAGATGAAGTGGTGAACTCAGATCAAATACGTGCAAAGGCTTTTTACAGTTTTGGCAAAGTAGCTAGGGCATGAGAACATGTATAATTCTTAACAATGAAGACAAATGCCTTGATCACTGTAGATGTCTGAACATACTGAGGGCAGTGTGCTCATAGCATGCGCTCCAATCAATCAATAAAAAGGTTTGTGCACTGTGTGTAAAGCAAAGCAAAAACCACAACAAAGTTAATCTACTTCTGGAGAATGTGGGGCAAAGAGGGCACTACTGCAACAACATCCAGAAACAACAGGTGCTAATATTTTGACAACACTGGCAGAAACATTGAGTAAAGTGAGCTAAATGAACAGAAACAGACTTTACTGTTATTCATCTGCTTTAAAGGTTTAAAATAAGGGTAGAGTTGTGGAGCTGATAATTCGATAATCATGCGTGTCTCCTTGAGCTTTAGATCAAAATGATCCATTTTCCAGAACACCAGATCTGTCCCTTCCTGTTCACTCTACAAATGTATACATCCAAGAAAAGATCAAATAAATATCCACATTATTTCATTTATAAACTCAGGATGCTGAAGCATGACTGATCCGTGACCAATAAAATAGGCAAAATGGAGTTCAGAAATATGACTTGTCATAACAGTCCTGGTCAACCATTGATCAGCTATCAACCACAGTCTCATGATGACAAGAGTACTGACACACTCAAACCGCGAATGTAAAATAAGTCACACTCAGCAAAAGGCTGAGGACACAGACACACAGACACACACACACACACACACGCACACACACACACACACACACACAGGGGGAGTCAACAGTGGACTTCTGAGGACACATTATTGAGTTCTTCCTTGGAAACCACACACAGGGATGGGGACACACACACACAAGCCCGCGCATGCACACACACACACACAATGTAATCATCAGATCAGATATCAAAAGGCAGTATCTGTCTGGAAGATTAGAAGAGCCATCTGTCTGCCACGTGGATAGCCTCGGATTATCAATAAACTTCACACAATTTTGTATGTGCATGTATCTGCAAGCTTGTGTGTTTGATCTGGCCATTGAGTATGGAATGTGAATGAGACAAACAAAAGCACAGAATAAATAACAATAAAGATGACCACTTTTGACCTTGTTAGTTTAATTTAGGCTGAAATCCACAGCCTAGCACTATTCCTAGGAGCTTTGTATGAACACTCGAAACTAGACACATACAGACCAAAAGCATCCATTTTCCAGCACAGACACGCACAGATGGCAAGGAAATGACTTGTGGCTACACTTAATGCTTGATCAATACATAGCCATCGATCTCTTCCCTGACTAAACATTACCTGTATTTACTCTGTTAACTGTCCTCTGTAAGGATCTATACTGCTAATATAACCACAGGCAGAAAGAGGAGTGAAAGGTTGAATAAGAGTGAGGGCATCGAAGGAAGAAGGCAGAGTCAGTATATACGAGTGAAAGTGGTTGGTTGACTAGATGGAAAGTGGACAAGTTTTTGTGCGCACACACAAACACACCCCTTCAAACAAATTCAAGCTTAGTTGTTACTTGTCTACACCCTGCCTTGGGTGGACAGCAGACAAGCTATTAGGCCTTTAACCTGTTAATGGCCGCGCGCACACAGTTACTTATGCTGATTCACAATTTCACTCTGGTCAAGCGAGGTCCTGCCGATGCTTCATCTTTTCTGCTTGGTGATCAAGGTTACTTTGTCCGATGATGATTCAAATTAAACCCACTGCTCAAATCATCCGCGGCTTTTAAATCCACTTTATCTAATATCTGTGCTCTCACATGGAAATCTAGCACATAGCTCATTCATTTATATGTATGAAGGGAGATATCAAGCAGAGACACATGTAGAATTAATTTATCACAAAGGACAGAAGTGCATACACACCCAAGAACACTCAGACCGACACACACAGTTTTGTATTAAAATACTTGTGAGGATCTCTGAATTCAGTTATTCCTTTACCAGACTTTTTGACTGGTCCTCACAACTCTTCTTAATTCATACAACACACATATTCATACTCACAATTTTCCCTCTTCAATCACCGGTAACCAGTGCTTTCATTTCAGCAGGTGGCCTCATGTGAGGATCCACACATGACGATACAAGTGACCCCTGCTTTCCATTTCACTGAGTGGTCAGCAAGTAATGGCACCGATGGCTGCACATTGGACACTCAGACAGACAGCAAGGGTTATCTTCCAAAACAACAGCAAAGGGGCCAAAGGGGAGAGGAGGAAAGAACAAAAACCTCAAAGGGGGCCTTGAAAAGTAATTTACTACATGTCCTTGAAGGCCTAACTCTCGATTTCTTTGCTTTTTATTCATATGTCACCCACACACCGTCTCCGCCCACACCAACAGCCTGGCATGCCACGTTAATTACTAATGTCTTTCAAGCTTTCATTTCCTCTTCATGAGAGAAATTACATTTGTTTTCCTCATTGAGTCGAGATGACAGGGAAAATAAAGAGGAGAGGACAAATTAGAAGTGAGAAAGACTAAAAAGTCGCTTTCAGCTTGTAAAATAACAGACATGTTAATTATTCAAAAACAAAGAAAGCGACAATGAGTTGTCAAATGTCAAAGAATATAGATCCTCTAGCTTTGGTCTTTTTAGCTCTACTGTCAAAGAGTCTGACACAATATTGCACTGTTTGTCCTCCAAGAGAGGAAAGTGAAGTGAGTATCTGACATCGCTCCACTGAACAAATGAAGATGGGTAATTGTATAAAAACACTGACATTTTGAAATCAGGACAGTTTGAATTGATATTATATGAATTTAACTCAATTTGTCCTGTGGTGACCCTAATTAACATGTTGTTTGCTCTGTCTTACATCAGTCAAGGCAACTCTCCATGGAAAATGACTGCTCTTGGTTGAAGGACTGGTTGAAGAATGGGTGATTAAAAAGACATGTTATTTAGCAGTGAACTGAGGATCTGCCATATTGTCATAAACAAATGAAATGTTCTATATTCTTTTCTTATTATCAACAACTCCAAAACCAACAATGCATTAGTCTGTTTTTAATACTTTCTGACTTCCCAAGTCAGTCTATGGTACCTGGGCCAAAGCCAATTCTTTCCTACTAAAGATGCAAATCTTTAAGAAGCTCAGCACACATACACAATTCAATTGCTGTGGTTGATCAGACCTCTGGTCAGGTTGAAGTTAGGTGAAGCTATACTTGTTTTGTTCATGCCCTCAAAGACCTGAGAGGAAGCCCCTTTTCTCATCCCCTAGCTCCAAAAAATACAGACTTTTTGGTTTAAAATATATAATAACATTTAAGATAACTTCAAATATGAAAAGAAAATTCTCAAATTTTATTGACAAAAAAACTCAACTCTTAACAGTTCCCCAAAGAAACACTGGTGCAAAACACCATTCATATTATAAGACATGAACTTGCAAGACAGGGGCAATGAAGGGTGGGTTGCGCGCGCACACACGCACACACACACACACACACACACACACACACCTGGGAGCTGCCCAACATATCCACAGGCATGTCGTGTTGCCCACTGAGCAGCTCGAGTTGTGACGCTGGGGGTTAAATGCCTTGTTAAATGGCACCTGATGCAACTTGTTGAAGGTAAGGGAAAGCTCGACACAATCTCCTATGCTGTGTGGACATTATGGTCTGAGATTTGAACTGCCAGTCCGCAGGCCATTAGCTTTTATTTTTTGCCATTAGACCAACTCTTCTGTCAGAAACCATCATCTCCCTGTTTTGATTAAAGTCTCAACACTTTGGATGTGAGCAAAACCTGGCTTCACCCCTCATCCCCTTTCCAGACACCCTCCTTGTTTCCTAGTCCTTCACTTCCTCAATCCCCTCCACCCCTGAGCCATTCCCTCGGCTCTTGCCATATCCCATTACTCACATCCCTTCCATGATATTCCCATTATATCCCTTCAGGGTATTCCCAATCCCTGTGGAATGCAGGCGGTATTCCTGGGATAACAGGGGGTTGACTGGCTGGTTGGCTGGCTGGCTTCTGCTGGGAATAGGGAATACGCTTCCTTCCTCTAGAGGGGACCAGCTTCTCCTTACATTTATCTCTGGCTTTCTTCATCAGAGAAATGAGAGTGTACAAAAGAGTGGACAGAGGGAAGACTGGGATGGTGATTCTTGATTCCATTATTCTTCCTCTCCTACCTTTCCTGATTATTTGTGAATTGAGAAACAAGGGTGAGATATCACCACCCTTTGGGGAATCAATTTGTTCTGTTTTTTGTTATTTCTCTGAGGAATTACGAGTGGTCTTTCATTCAGTCAACTGCAAATTCTCTTTCCTTGCAGCTAAACTTCACAAAGGGGAAGTTCTACTGTCAATAAGGGAAATCTATCTATTCTTGGACAAGTTAGTGCAATGAAAGAATAATGTTTGTATCCCTCATGCAGTCACTTACAATCACTACTGAGCATCTTGTTTGTTGCTGTTTTAACTATTTACTTAATTACCAATCAATCAATTAGTAATGTGGCTGCCGAAAAGATGACAGAGAAATCCCCAAGACGTATTTCATGATTTTTGACTTTTTCTTGCTAAAATTGTTGTTAAATCAGGTCAGTTTGCAATGTTTTAAAAAAGCCTCTCCTCAGTGATATAAATGGGTTAGATCGAGCAGTGATCCCTACTTTCCTCAAGCTATCCTGTTTTCTCTCTTCCCCTTTATCCATCGCTCCCTCCAGGGAATCTTAAGGCAGGAATGGTCGGGGTCCCTAATCCCATGGCCTCTAAATGGTCACTGGGTGATGCCTACACGTGGGTCACCTTGTAGGATCACCAACACGCACACGCACGCGCACACACACACACACACACACACGGCTTGGAATCACTCTAATCTCCTGGCCTCTAAATGGTTACACTTGACTGCCTGGACTCATGGGTCTATTTGTAGGACTTTAGATGAATTCAAAGCCTTTGAAACTCCATGCGCGTGCGTGCATGCGCATGCCTCCTTACAGAGATGTGAAAGTGCTGTCCTATTATTTTAAAGCCACATTTAAAACATTCAAAGTCACTCATATATAAATAAAAATGATTAGTCCTGCACACTTGTGTGTGTACTTGGGACTGGTATTGTAAAAATTACCAGTAAGAAAACAACAAATTAACTATTGTAACAAAATATAGTAATTGCATTAAAAAGCAAATGTCATTAAGTTGTAGTTTGTTTGGTATCAAAATCCCCATACAAAGGACACCTGTTGTGCCAAATGTCAACTTTAATATTCAAAATGATTTAGCCCTCATCTCTGCTCATATCATACTACTATTTACATATTCTTATTTACATATTAACAGTCTGTCTACCTGTCAGATGTATGCTCTGAACTCAAGTGCATAATATTCAAAATACTAAACATATTTAAATGTAGACGCAGTGAAGAAAATGTCATTATTTTGAGAAATTCATACTTCATTTCTGTACATATTTCCACATACGTTTAGTTTCTAGTGAAGTTCCACACAGCTATATCATTTGATTTATATCCATTTCCATTGCTGCCAACTACCATTTCCCCATTCACTTAACCTCCTTTTCCTACGTCTCTCCTGTCGTGCTGTTTTTCTCCACTCTATTATTCCTCCACTCTATTATTCCTCCATCTATCCATCTCTCTATTTCCTGTTTCTGCAGATTTGCCAGAGTCTAGTTCGTTTTCTCTGGCAGCATATTGCCCTCCCTGTTCTCTTCCCTTTTTCCGACTGTCGCTTTGGCTGATTTTGGCTTCAAGTGCATCTGTCTCTGTCGGCTGTACCCTTCATCCCAGCATCCTCCTCCCATCCCCGCTGACTCTTCCCCTCGTCTTTCTTTACACTGCTTTCCCCTTCACTCTTTCCACCCTTTTCCCTCTCTAAATCAGCAAACTAGGACTGTCTGACGCACGACAGCAGAAACACAGAGCGAGCTTATAGTCTTTCTCACATGCGTACGCACACCAGGTGATATCTCTCATCTTGCAGACTGACAGCTGTCGAAAACTGTCTCTCACACATACACTTTCTCTGCACAATATCCATTTGCACCGCGTCTCAAACTGTATGCGAGACGAGCAAATGTGTGTGTGAGCCGGCTGTGTGCTAACGTGTGTGTCTGTGTATATATGAGAGGTGGAGTCAGAGAGAACATTGTAAGTTTTCATTGGCTATAACATTGCGGCGTGTAATGTTGCGTAGCCCACAGTCAGCCAATCAGAAGATCCTCACACACTCCATTTTATGAATGAGACAGCATGTATGCGAGGTACACACACACTCGGAGTGAGAATACTCTGCAGTGATGTAATACAATCACACAGAGTAGCAGAAGCGCTTGTAAAACGAATGCAGTACGAGCTGAATCAGAACAATTTGACAATGTTTAAATTTGTAAATACTTTCAATCAGAAACCTCAGCTTTAATTGGAAAAGTGCAGAAAACCATTGACTTCATATTCCACATAACATAGGGTATTTGACATATGTAGTCGATGTCAGTATATTTATATTAATCTAATTTTTCCTCCTGCCCTGGAATATGCAGACAGCATTATGTGTTTCATTTCAAATACAGACTAAAGAGTGACAGAAGCATAATATGATAACTGCTTGTCCATTAAAAAAAAAATAATTATGTATATATAAAAATAATATTTCCCATCAATCATTATTCCAAAGCACTTCATTCTCTAAAACAGAAAAACATTGTATGTGACACCTCCAGCATTTTTCTACAGAAACACCTGTAATACCTGCTGATCAATAACATCCCTCTATCATTTCATCAGAACAGCTCACACTTTCACTCTGACACTCATATCCTCCAACCGTCTGTCTCTAAACCAGGAAATGAGAGCGGCTGATTTGGCTGACATTGTGTACCAGGGAGTAATTTTGCCTAACCGGTATGTAAAATCATAACTGAAGTGCTGTGTGTGCGGCTGGCTGGCAGAGAGGAGATTGGGAGGGGAGGAGAGCAGCCAAAAACAATCAAAATATCCTGGTGTGACTTTCCATGAAGGGTGTGTGTGTGTGTGTGTGTGTGTGTGTGTGTGTGTGTGTGTGTGTGTGTGTGTGTGTGTGTGTGTGGTGTGTCTTCATGCACCCATGTGTGTAAGCATACATGTCTTTCAATGAAGTCACTATTTGGCACATTGCTCTGCTGCTCAAATGTGGTTCATTTGTATCAGTGAATAATCGCGCTCTGCATGGATAAACAGTGCCCCCTTTGGTTGTAAAGAGGAACAGCAACTCACAAGGAGCCAAGCTGAACAAATACAGGCAGCATAACAAGTGTGGAGACAATGAAAGCAGAGAGGCGAAGTGACACAGTTTCTGTTTCAAAAGTCGGAGATCATTTTTCTCTTCACAAAGTTCTTGATTAAAGAATTAACAGGTCGCTTTTTGAACATTCTAATTGCCCAGCACTATGAGCTTAAACAATAATACATATGTGCCACGATGCTCTCCAGCTGAAGATTGAGGAAAGGTCACTCTTATCCAGGCACCAATATTTTAACCCTTCTGACACTTTAGATCAATCCTTAATACAGGTCTCTTGTTATGTAAAAGTATACTTGATGTCTTGCACCATTACATTGGCTTCATGTTAATGACAGTGTTGACAAAGAGTTGGGTTCATTTCATTAACATAATAATCAGACAAGGTTATCTATTGCCTTCAAGGACTGAAAGTTTCAACTTTTGAAACTATGAATGAAAATACAGAGTGTGTTTTTCAGAAGGATGACCTCATCCTGATATTGCAGATGCATCGTTTCAACAAAAAAAGCTCAACCCATGAGCCAAGGCTGCCACCTAGAGGACAACACAAGAACTTCTACTACGTCTCACACCAGGTGATGTCATAGTTTAAGAAAGAAAGAAAGAGTTAGAGGGGGATGAAAGAGGGACAGGGGAGGGCAGAGAGTGTGAAAGCATGAAAACAGGCAGGGGAGATGAGAGGGAGGAGAGAAGGTGACGTTATGTTTTCAGAGCAGCTCTGTCTTTGTCCAAACTCTTTCATTAAACTCTGCAGATCGACACTGCGGCTCACAACAACAGACACTATACAGAGGTATCTGATATTCACATTACGTCATCATCGTTACAGTTGTTGAGGAGAAGGACATAACAGTCTGACTCATACGCAAAGTCCTCATGTTCAATCTGGCCAAAAACTAGACACTACATCCTTGAGGAGCCCAATTCAGTCCTTGCCATTCCAGACTATTCCACTCTCTCCGATGCTCTTCAACAATTTCATGCCATTCAAGACAACTGCATACTATACACTATACCATTCAAAACAATCAGCGCCTGTCCTGAATCTAATATCGCCCGATTCTGTCCATGACAGGCAATTTATCCTTCCAACAGTCCTAGAGAGAAAAACAATAAGTGAAGATACTCACACCCAAAGAGGGAGGAGGGTGGTGAGTAGAAAGAAAAACAACAAAAGTGCAGGAGGGAAGAGACAGACGAGGAGACAGGGAAGCGAACAAAGGGAGAAGACATAGATAAAAACCAAAGCATTGAAAGGGGAGACAGAAACCAAGCTAATCCTTTAGCTTTAGCAGTGAGACACTGACCTTTAAAGTACTTTGTTGGGAGAGGAGTGAGAGAGAAAGAAAGAGACAACGAGAGAGTATTAGGAGGATTCATCAGTGAAGGATCGCAGCATCTCTGAGCTACATAGTAGGGTAAACAACCATGATAATTGAGGAGATAAATGCTTACAAATAAAATAGAGGACTGCTGTCTTGGGCAGTGGCCTGAATAATTCCAAAACACACAAATAAATTCATAAGCTACAAAAAAAAAACGTAATACTTGTGAAGGCACTTCACCAATAAGCATTGATATACCTAGTTACCTCATTGCAATTAGGTAGACAGGTAAAAACACATATCTACAAGCAAAGGTCCACACCATGTAGACAAGTGACAAATTTCCCATGAAACATGAAACCCCATCACACCCTCTTGCAAATGCATGTAGTCATGCAAATTATATGCAAAGGTAACCTCAAAGTTTTTGACCCTTGTAAATATCTACATCCACTGTTTAAGTTTTAGTGTCAAGTGTCTTTCTCACAGACATACCCACATCAAGTGATGTGTCTAATCTGGATTAATGAAAATCGTCAAAGATGCCAAAGAAGAATATGCTATATGTTTTGCTAGTTCCACACTATATTGAATAATTTAAGTTATTGGTGAGCACATATATTCATACCACTTTTTGAGAGGAAGCTGAAAACAGCTGTATAATCATTTTCTGGAGCCAGGTTCCCAACGTGGTCACTGTGCGGGTGTACTTTATGGAGAAGAGGAGGAGACAGAATCAAACCTAATCCTGAAATCTGACAAAAATCAATATCCATGACACCAAGTTTTAACCTCATTACCTTAGAGTGCAGTATGTTACACAAGACAACCAGAGAAGCCATGCAATATAATCACATTCTGTGACAGATGAATATTTCTGGTACAGAATGGAATAGAGTAGAAAACAGTTCTCCAACTACAAAGAATAGGTTTTCATAAGACTCACTTCCTGAAAGACAATAGACACTATTCCACTATAATATAGAGTTAAAATAGATCTATGGTTAGACAATTAGCACATCAAGATTTGGTGGGTGCTTTAACACAGGAAATGCTGCTCTGACTAGAAGGAGGGTGAGTGACAACGAAGTATAGAGACAGTGTGTGTGAGAGAGACATGTCGTAGCTGAGACGAGCTCAAGGGACAGAGAAAACTGTTAAAACAAAGAAAGGTGGAAAAGACAAAGAGATCAAGGGTCTATGCTACCAGATGCGTGCGTGTGTGTGTGTGCGCTCGCGTGTGTGAGAGAGTGAGAGAGTACATCTGCATTTTTGAAGTGTGTGATTAATGTCCCTCTAAGACCGCAGAGACCCCATAGTGAGAGAAAATGCCTGAGGGGTTAATATTCACTCTCTTTTCTTCTTCTTTCTCTCTTTCTCCTACATTTACACACACACACACACACACACACACAGACACAGACAGACACACACACACACACACACACACACACACACACACCACAGACAACAATGTTTGACCATCTTGCTCAAAATCCATGCAAAAGACATGCAAAACTAAATATGAAAAAGGTACTATTCAACACAGTCAAGTTTGGTACAACAATCTGTAATCTGACACTGTACTGCATTTTCCGATCTCTCGCTATGTCAATAAAAACATCACACAGAAAATGCTTATATGTGTTAAGCCAGGCGCTTATAAAATAGAACTTGGAGAATTGTTTTTAAATACCATCATTACAACTTCCATTTAAACAGGGTTGTAAAAGGAGTACTGGGAACACATTTTTACAAAAAATGTTTCCATTAGATTCAACAATGTCACAGTCAGTGTCTTATATAGAAGCTTTAAAACATCCACCTCCTATAAGAAAATTACAAAAAAACAAACATATACTAAAATATATAAATATCAGTACCAGACTAATGATCTTTACAATTATTGGTCATCAGATAAAAGCAAGTACATAAATACTAATTATGATCTGTAGCCTTCATCTTAAAAGCATAAAAAGCCAAAATATAAGTACAATGGCTCACATTTTGCCCAGTGATACAGCTTTTCCAACTTTACCAACCATTTCAACTGGAAAAAGGTGAGCAACTACATTAGAAATATTCTATTCAAACTGTCTAGTTGAAAAAATATGTTTTCAAAGAGGTTGGTCAATTTGATCAATTAACCAGGCATGGTAGCACACAGCATGTTCTCTTTTGTTTCCAGATTGGAATCTTAGAAGATACCAGGTACGGCTCATTCTCAGTGGACTTTGTGAGCCTAAGTTGAGTCTCACTTGCAGATGTGGCTCTCTAATTCTACCTTGTTTATTTGGATTGGCAGATTCCAAACATGATCCAAACCCTCACATTCACAGTTTTTAACCAAATGTATTTGCTTGGTCAAGGTTGTCTAGGCCAGTATGGAAAGCTCAATTCAGGAAAAAACAAAGTCTCACACTGGAATGGCACACAAGGTACAGGTTACAAAGCAAGACTGCCCCCTTGTGTGTAACAACAACAATGACATCCGTTCTATCTACACCCATAATATAATAAAATTATTTTTCTGCTATTCGTTTACTGATTTATCTTCGGTCCATCCATCCCACTGCCTTAGTATGATTCTATTAACTTATATTCCTAGTAGCATTCTGTTCAGTATTGTTGTTTGTATTATTAAATCAAATCCAGTCGGTGGACAAAATTCAAAACCACCACAAATAAACAATCATTTACCAGTCATCTTGTATCCGCTGGCAGCTAGCTGTCCCGCCATATACTCTCCATCTGAGTTGTTATGGCTGCAGCCCCACGTTTTCATCCAGATTTTTTGGGTGCCAGGGATCAAACTAAAAACAACAATAACAACATTGAAATGTGATGTGGAAATGATAAATTCTATATCTAAAATGTGTGTTATTTCATACATGAAACCTTAATCAAAAAATCAATTATTAAGGACTTAAGCCTATAGGTATAGCCTAAATATAGTGAGTACTTTTACACCTAACCAGTTGGGTCTGGCAAAGCCAACTAATTAGGATTCTGTGACAGAAGATGTGATGTGGTGTGGTGTGATTTCCAACTTTAAAAGCTTTATATATGATAATCTGCACATTGCACTATTATAAAAAATGTAGTTTTGGAGTGTTTTGCTTTGATACTTCAACTAAACTGACCAAAATTAAACTGAGCAAATGTTATACATACCCATCTCATTGAGAGGACCTGAGATTTCTCACAATTTATACAGCATTAGTAATGACATAAGGTAAGTAAATATGTCTTATCTTCAAGACAGTTCATTAGATTAAAAAAAAGCTTGAAATTAAGACACTGGTTGCAACAGCATCAGCAAACTGAACTCAGGGGGTTGATATATTGTCAATTGTCCAACTTCTAAGGGACTTACTGGGAATACACAATTTAATTACCCATCATCAGCATTAACATGTTATACAAAACAGTATCAAAATTAACTCACATCCAGCTGAGGATGTGAGTTAATTTTGATATTGTTTTGTATAACATGTACCTCTACATCAAGCAAATTACATACCTATCGGCTTGGAGCTCCTCATTGCTCAGCTCTTTTTTCTTCCTGGACCTCGGTATGATACTCTTTCGAGCAGACTGTCTTTCGTGAGGAGTAGGGTCAGTAGAGGACACCATGTCCTCGATGTCTTCAATCAGAGAGTCACAGGCGGACGGCATGCTGGTCTAAAAAAAAGAGAAGGCCCTGGTCAACACAGTTTTATCCTTGAGACTGTCTCATATAGGTGAGACCTGTGAGTAGTCAAGTAGACATTGTTTGCCAAAAATGGACTGTTGAAATCAACTTTTGAAGATATCTGTTATCCGTTATTACATAAAGCACAGCAAAGCAATACAAATAAAATAATTCATGAAGCAAGTTAAATTAAACAATTGACTGTCACTTACTTTATGCCCAAAGTCTGGGCAACAGGATAAAACTATGTTATGTGATAGGGCCTTTGAATTGCTCCAGTCGAAGACTTACTGGAATTGCTTGGCTACCAGAGCAAGATAAATATGACACATACAACTCATAATCAGTTACATTTTGTTTATAATGGAAAAAAAGATGAAAATAAATTACATCACTGCAGTGAGGTGGCACAGCATAGCAGGACTGCAAAAATCTCTGAGGTTTTTTCATACCAACAGTCCAAAGCCCAAACATAAAGAAGGAACGTATTTTCACATTTGAGAAGGTGACAAATTTTAAATCACTGTAACAATTAATGGATTACCAATAAAGTGAATTTCTATTTAGAGTTGCAGCTCTATTATAGTATGATGAAACTATTGAAAAAACAAAATGCACAAGTAATAATAAACTATGGTTTAATCCCAGAGCAGGGTATAATGTATAAAGTTCAATAATGAGGGGATCAATTTAGATATGTATCTCAAGTACTTCGTACTGTTGATTAAAACCAAGATTCAGCATGATAGTTTTCTCTATGTTTAGTACTGTGTTGTTGACCGTTTACTGTTACATGGAATACAAGGGATCCTATTTGCTTGCGATAATGTATCTACTTACAGCTAAAAGCCCAATACCTCCAAATATTTATAATGCAGCGGTTGGATAAATGTCTGGATTTAGATTTATTTGGTGAATGCAGTTTATTGTGGTGATGTCAGAATATTTTCATAAGCGAGGACCTTCACATGACACTTTCATTGTCATTCTGGTTTTCTTTTCTAGTCTTTTTTTTTCTAATTGTCTTGTGTGGTCTGACCTCTTCCAGGTCACTACAGCAGCTTGGAGTCTGTGTGACATGCCTTATTTTATATAATTCACATGTATCAGATATTCTGTCAATGAAATATGCAGCTCTTCCTGAGGTTCTACCATCTTTTCCCCCGTTACGAGGGTTTTCTTTTCAACATGGCAATCGAATCGAGGGACAGAGGATGTTCACAGTATGGGTTGTAAGGCCCACTGGGACAATGTGACAGTGATTTTGGGCTACATAAATACAACTGATTTGATTAGACATTTTATTTTTAAAATGCTGCGTCGTACATTGCCTCAGTCAATGAATATGACATGGTCATGCTGCTTAGATTAAGGCACCTGTGTCCACTGACACACCTGAGTTAATTAGGTCTTCCATATGTGGAGAAATCCTAACTTTCTTACCAACAGAGATTGTGGTTAAGAAGCTTTTAGACTACATGCACTGTCTCCCTTCAGTTAGTGTTTTCTCATTCTTCTAGATTCCACTGCTTTCTCAGAAGTGTAACACGAATTTCATTATCAAATCGGATTTATCTCTCATTGAAAAATACCACAGGAAAAAAAAGCCAGTAAGACTAATGAGTTCCAGTGAAAGACACATCTGATGAGTGGAGGCCAGAGAGAGCCAAGTCAACCGGCAACCAAGCTGCTAAGGCGTTTAACCTATAACGTTTATATGCATTCAAAAAGTTTGCTAGACTTAAGTTAACATAACGTTACTATGTTTGCCGTATGAACCTTATATAAAAATGTGTCTCACTAAGATGGCGCGAACTCATAAGAGCTTAACGTCGTTGCTGTTGTTGACATTAACGCCAAATTAAAACGTAACTTAAGCCGTTAGCGCTCGATAATTATTGTTATAGGTAACACCTGCGTAACTACGTAGTTAACCGTTGATTGAATTAGATTAACTTAAGAGTTACGTTAAAGTCATATTAACCTATAATACCTCGCCATTCTAATGTTTTCACCTATAATCTAACCGTAGACGAAGCTAGGTGTCAAATATTCCCTTCGAATGACACAAACAATAAACACCTGTGCAAATGTTTTATTTGACATACGTTGCAACCTGCGTTTTCTTGAGTAACACAGAGAAGCTAGCTATTAGCTTCGCTAGCCTCATTAGCTAACTCTATTACCCACGTGTCGTTTGTTTTGGACGGACAGACACGTCAAGGTAATGTATAAATCCCTTACCTGAGTCGCAATGCGGTTATTAGTTCGGACAACTGCGAATTCTGAGGAAAGGGTGTTGTAGAAATGGAAAAAAATATTCTTTACACTATCAAAACACACACAGCACAACTCTCAAGCCGCCATACTTGTGCGTACATACGGTAGGCGAAGAGGGACACACTAGACACGTGTGCTCTACACGTCAGGGGAGCGAGTAATGCATCGTTTAGTTCCATTTGGACACGTTAGGATCGACGAAATCTAGATAATTCAAAATAAAGGCTTGTTTTCCCCTGTTTAATCTGCTAAAGCAGCCGATCTTATCTTTCAGCAGCACTGGCAAACAATGTGTTAATTTCCTGACGTTTCCCTGTACTTATTTCCACTGTTATGCAAAATCATAACCCTTAAATACATCAGAAGCAAACATGTTCATATTTATATTGCCTTTATTCAAATTTTCAATTACAAACACCCAGAGTACAAAAACAAATCCATGTATCCCCCCACCCCCCCTTCCCCCAACAAATACATGTCAAATTCCTCATTTAACAGATGTTAAAGAAACTCGTGTAACTGAGCACACATCAAAAATCATCACATTAGTTTACCTTAAACATTCAACAGCACACTGATACTTTCACCCATGCGTTCAAATTGCAAAAAAAAAAAAGTAATGTGATATTACAGCTCTTTTTTCTGTCATTAGTGGAAACAGGCAGCAATATTATACTTGTACAGTCAATTCTTCCTATCAAATAGTTAATTTTTTACATACCTTTACAGAATATTTATGGATCAGTATATTGTATTTGGTAACAGCTGAAGAATAACCATAAGAAAATAGCAGGAAAAACAGTGCTGTTTCAATCTCGACTATAGTTAACACCACATTTAGCCTAATGACAACTTTCTGTAAGGTCTAATCACACATTAGAAATGAAGGAGCTGCAATTTTAAGAGTCACCCATAATACATGTTCAGACTCACTGGCAATGACACTAGCTTTTGTAGTGGTGCATTAAAATCATATTCTATTAGAAACCTTGGAAATGTACAATCTTTCCAAAAAATTATGTGTCCATCATGTAAAAGTGGATAAAATATTGTGACCAGATTCTGGTCGCTTTAAATAGATGGAGGAAAATATAATTATCCATGTAAATGGTCTAAGAAAATAGCACAGCTGTGGGTAGTGAACCAAATGGGGAAAAATATTGAGCTTGACTTTCCATAAATACATACAAAATACGGTGGAATAAATAGGCCTGTAGGGGAATTGTGTTCTGCATATCCTGGTGAGATTCTGATTCAGTGGTGTGTAGATAGCAACGTCTCCTAATGACCAGTAAAGGGAAGATAGGCTTACTGTGAATGACTGACTAACTGCATGCATGCACGCATGCATTATTAAATGTGTGCTACTTTTTAGGTCGAAGAGATGCTCGGCATTTAACAAAAAAATTTAATTTGAAAAGAAACTAAATAACTTATGGAAAATATCAAAAACAAAAGAAAAATATTGCAATTATTTGTCCACTTTTCTATCCATCAAATGTGCACCCCACTATTCAAATTCAAGATGCATGAGACTGGTTTAAGAGCAAAGGCATACTCAATGTATCAGGGCATGAGGGGAATCCAGCACACGTCAAAAAAGAAAAAGTGCGATGTAAGATCCAACATCACAACAAAATAATACGAGGGTAATTTCTATGACAAAAGGGAACTTCAAAGACTCATACACACTATGGCATTTACCTCTATGCCCCTATGACTATTGTCCAACATGAAGTGGGAGGTAGCCTACAGTACCTTGTGCACTGAAAAAATTAGAAAACTGTACATCAATTTACACATGGCAGGCTTACTCTTTAGCAAGCTTCATCTTTGACATAACTCACACATGCTGCACACGCAATTACTCCAAGCG
>CAEMYA010000161.1:3295263-3336770 GCA_903131615.1 Diplodus sargus
TTACCTGCGGCCGCAGGTTCCTCTTGTTTACAAGCCCGGGTTCCAGACACAATATTTGCTTTTCGTTATCATCAGGGATGTAAATCAAACATAAGAAGCTATGACTTAAAAAGCAATGGGGCTCCCAAGACCGAGCAGAAAAACTAAATCCCATTCTTCTTGCTCTTAGTTCACCAAGTCCTGTAGCTGGGTTTTCTTGACTAACAACCGTTTAAAGATTCAGAGGCCCTGGACAAGTCGTGACAGTATAACCACACCTAGTGTAATACTTGTCTTGGATGCGCTGAGGTTTTTCCAATTACAAAACAGGTCCATTTCTCATGTCTCTTTCTTTTTTTTCTTATTTTTACATATCCTGAAGGAGAAAAAAAAAGCCCTTCATTACAAGCAGAAGCCTAAATTAGTGGCTATTTGGCCTCTTGTTGCTTAGCTGGCCGTGATATCATTAGTTTTTTTTCTACAGTATTAAAAACCATTAAAATTCAACGCTTATTAAACCTAAAAACACTAATACACACCTATGCTTTATCCTACACTGCTTTCAGTACACACCGAGTGGGCCCATGTGCACCATTAAGTGGTTCAAAGTCATATTTTTCTGATTAGCTCAAACCACAGTATATTTCACAGCACACAGTCTAAGTGAGGAGATTAGGGGAGGTTTGGTTATGGCAGCTTCTGCTGATGAAAATGGAGGGTATAGGCAAAAAGCAGCAAGAAAGTTTGGGCTTTGCATTCAAACAGTATCAGTAAGAGTATGAGTTAGTCTGCACATCATGTGTGCCAACAGGCCACATTTAAAAACAGGTACATCTGGTGTTTTTGCTTAAGCCCATACTACCCCACATCACAATCTCTGTTCCCATATTGAAGATTTTTATATTCATTAAACTGTACATTTCTATGATGCATACAAAATGTGTCCGCTGAATCAGTTGATAACCAGCAAATCAGGGGAACAGGTATCAAAGGTCTCTTTTAACCATTTAAACTTTTTTGAAAATGGAGGATGTAGTATGAGAGCGAAACAGACTCTGTACCATACGGCTTACTTACTATAAATATTCTGTAAACTTTAAGCCCTTGTTTACAACTGTCTTCGTTTAGGCCATCGAGGACACACGTATTCTTCCTTGCCATTTAGTTTCCTTTAAAACCAGATGATAAGGTCATGTGCACTCAAAAATGGTGTATGGACTTCCATGCAGCTCTCAGTACATCCAAATAGTGCTTCAATGTATTAAAAAAATACTCATACTCTTAGTAATTTTATGACTACAAGCCCAAATAGCACAATAGGTAACCTGACAGGTTTCTATCCTAACACAACTGTAGACGTGAATGCTGTGCACCCAAATTGCCCTGTTTTCTTTTTATATTCATTTAAATTTCTAAAATTTTCTTCACTTGCACCCAAAATGCCTACTTAACAGTCAGCATCACAGATCACTGGTGTATAAGAACACTATCATTGAGAATCTCCTCAGCCCCCACAGCGCTTGGCATTAACACATCTTGAACTCTAGGATATGTCTTGGGATGGGTTACCTGGATGAATCCCTGGAAATACTCAGATCAACCATCCAATTTCCAGGGCTATCCTCATATTTGCTAATCCTTCAAGATTGGAATAGTTTTCCTCTTTCCTACTCTTGAGCATTCAAGGGATGGCTTTGGTGATCATATCTGTGTATCTGAGGGACATTTATACACATGGATGTTTTGCTGCATCCTACCAATCAGCCGTGTGGTGTTAATGTCAGGTGGTATGTTTTTTTTCCCCCCTTTTATCTGTTATGTCTCAGTACAGTGATGTGAACCTGGCTTCATACAGAGGAGGTGGATGCCCTTCCCCTCCACATTTATACTGGATCAATCAGGGAGCAAAGGCCTTCAGATGTCCCAGAACTCCCCGCTACACTGGAGGCCTTACATAGCCCGAGAGAAAGAGTAATAGATACGTCTTCACACTGACCAGTCGTGTCTTTGTGTGAAATCATGCATTATCTCTCACACCATGAAGGAACATGGCATATAGTCCCATTGGGACTGAAAAAAGCCCTCAATGTTTAATTTCCATCTATTTCGATTTGACTTCAACTAACTACACAGTCAGTCACAGGCATTGAAACCCCTCACTGATTCTCCATCTCTCGCCCATGCACAACATCTGAATTTTCTATTACCTAATGCTAGCTGCACAGGAGATCATCCAGGCCAAGAGATGGCATTTTATCAAAGTCACAGGCGTCAAACAGGTCGCTGATTCCCTGGTCATCTCCCAAACCTAATAGGTAATCATCTTGGTCCAGAAGAGGAGGCCCAAGGTTTAAGAAAGGCCCAAGAGCTGAGGGGATCTGGTCTTCTGTCTGCTGGAGAAGACTGGTGTAAGGAGACGAGATGGGGGAAAGAGTGGTGACGGAGACAGCTGAGGAAGAGGCAGGTGGTGCCAGGGAGGGGCTGGGAGAGCCATTTGTGCAGCTGGGATCTGTAAAGGAAAAAAAGTGTTGACAAGGTTATTTACAAATAGCCGAGGAAACGATCAACTCTTTTAGGCCAAAAGAGCAGCCACGTAGACTAAATTTCAAATTTCATCAAAACCACCATCCTGGCCTAATCTCTCTTAGATTATAGATAGATAACAATTTTGTAAACTTTTTTTATCATTACTGGGTTCTGAAAAAATTCACACACCTTTACGGACATATAAACGGTGATGAAGCTCAGTCGGTCGTCGAGACCTTATGACTGTCGATCCACAGACTTTTCCTCCAACATATTTTCCAAATGTGTAAATTGTATGTAGTTCATGACAAGATAAAGTACATCATAAACTAATGACCAAATTCCCATCAGTTTAAGCAGATTTTATTCACTCAACATTAGCACGCTCACTTGAAATTTGGTAGTCAAATTGGGCAAAAAACCCTGCAGGAAACTTTGCACAAGTACATACTTTCAATGATGTTAGAGACTATCTGTAGAAACTTCATTATGTTAAATATACATGTGACTAAGTTGTGTCTATATCTTCAAGAAAAAGGTGGCGCAAAGTCAAGACAGCCTCTCCATGTACAAACATTCTGCAAACCAATGTCTGAGACAAACCTTGAAGGACTTTGAGGAATGGCGAGTTCCCATTGATGTCCATGCTGCCATTTTTTACAGGACTCCTGGGATCGTTCTCCTCATCTGGGCACAGCAGAACTTCTATAGGACCCTTTGTGCTGGTCAGATGGATGGACAAGCTCTAGAGAGGGAAACAAATAATGAGTTCCAACAAAAGAAAACTGACTGCATTTGATTAGAAGGAAGGACAAACACCAGTGAAAGATAAAGACTAGTAGTTTATTTATATACATATCATATACACGGGTCTGTACATGTGATCGTGTGCTAAATAAATAGGGTACTCCATGAAGCTTGAGGTAGATTTGTTTCATAAGGCATTTGGGGGTAGTATCTTAGGGTGCACTCTAGAGCTGCACGATATATCATTTGAGCATCACTTGACCCAGTTGCTCCATACCACAGTAGTCCCTCCTCCCCGGTCCTGCAGCCGGCCTGCACTCACATTGCTTCGGTCCCAACCGGGCCTGAGCACGGTTACCCCTTTGTACATACGTCATCATGTCATCACACCTGACTTTACATCATCACAAATCCTATTTTAGTTTACAAGAAGTGTGGTGGTAGCACAATAGATAACAGCACTGAGATAATGACTGTAACTTTACTGACTCTGTGGCTTATTTTGAGTCATTTTCGTCATGGACCGACCTCTTACATTAACGGATTTCTTTTTTATGTAAGGCGGAGGCGATTATATTTCATGTCCACACTGTGTACCTGTGCTTGTTCTCATGCATGAGCAACAGTACCGTACTGTACCTCTTCCAACTGTGTCAGAGCCAAGAAAGTCTACCATGCTTGAGGTACGGTACTGGGCACTCACACTAGTCTGGTTTGAGGGGTGGAACGTGCTTGGGCATGGTACGAATTACCTAATGTGAGAGCACCCTTAGGGACTGAGGGCAGAGTCCCACACACAAACAACAACCATACACACACAGCAGACGTCCATCGCCTGACAATGCTGAATTTGGGCAGTGCAGGATTAGAGGCACAAGGAATTTGTAGTCCAGTTGAGGGATCAACCACTCACGCATCGTTCCTATTGCCAGTCAAAGTTCACCAGTGTTTCCTCTACATTCATTTAGGAGTGGCGGCCCGCCATTCCTAAATCCTAGCCGCCGCTCCTTCAAATTTCTCTTTTTTTAATTGTCACAAATACACCACCGCGGCACGTCTCCACCTTCACAGCAGAGTCCTGCACTGGGTCGGATACTCTCGAGTAAGGTAAACTACAGATAACTATCGTGCTCAGTATCTACTCTTTGCACCTCGTCTGCACCTCAATGACGGACCACAGCGTGTTTTAAATCAGGTGACAGAATAACAACAGCCTCAGTAGACTACAGATCAGTGGTCGCTGTTGCCAGTGTGTTTTTAAAATTAGCGGGTTTGATTCTCGTGTCGGACGTCGTGCTCGAGTGCTAGTGGAAAAGAAAAAAAACTGCCACTCCGCCACTCCTTAAAAAAAATCCTAGAGGAAACACTGTTCACCAAAGTTGAACTCCCTGTGACGCCATGATGCAATTTGCTTTGCCACCACAAAAGTCTATTCCATGACAAACTCATGAGGGTTCACCTGCAATATGTTGGAAGAAATGCTGTGTCTGTTTAACAGGTGTCTGAGCAGATTAGCGGCGTCCCTGCAGTACTTCCTGTCAAAGTTTCCACACTGTACAAGCTTCGTCAGGAAGAATATTCAATAATAGTATGTTCATTCAACAGAGTTGCGTCAGTGACAAGTGAGCCTGCTTTGTTATAATCCCTGTTAAGAAAGGACATTATTCGAGAATATATCACTGACCCGTTGCTTGGTTATCTTTTTCAAATATTCGGATAACATCAAAAGTTAATTTTTCCCTTACATCGGACAGTTTCTTTAAGGGAATGTCAGGAAGCAGATGTTTCATCAAGATCACAAATGACGGACCCAGCTTGTGTGTTTCTTTGCTTTTACCTCATCTGGGTCTGGTACTTCTAGCTTGGTGTCTGTAGGCGCTTTGACGACGATCACGGTCTGGTCTCTGAGGTTTCCCAGCTGTTTTATGTCTTGGTACGTTACATAGGCATATGTGGAGAGGAAGGCGTTAAAGAAATAGCACTACAATGTCAGTACAGGTACAAGCCTGAAAGCACTCACTACATGATGCAAACCTCCAAACTGCTAAAGTGATTGCTCCAACACTCACCTACACATGCTTATGTCTTAAATTTGGTGACTGAATCTGATTTCACCATTCTTAAAACTTCAGTAGCTCAATGTTGAGGTATCATCATCATTGATATGAGGAGAACCATCTGAAGCATGCATACGAACAAATTTATACTGACATCGATTTTGCAGTGTTTACCTACAGAATTATGAGAACATACTATAGTTAAAGAAAGTTTTCTTGCTAAAGCAAAGTAGCCAAGAATTATTTAAACTTTTGGATGACATATCAACTAACAACAAAAGGATATTTCTGGTTGCTTGGCAACTCGCTCATGTGTCTCATATCCAGGCTGCATCTCTGGATGAGTTGTTCGAGCCTCTGTTCTTCTTCTCCTAGAGCAGAAACCTCTGCCGTCAGTCTCTGTCTCTGGCTCAGTGCCCCCTCTACCTCCAACAGACTACAGCCCCTGTGAATGGAGAGAGGAGTGAGAAGAGTGTGAATTAAAACAGATTTCGGACAAGATCTGGCTCTTCACTTGCCCATATATAATGGTCTCTTACTCAAAGTTTCAGATACTTAGCAGAGAAAAACAAATGAACTGAAATGCAGTCACCTGCCTTCCTGTTCTCTACAGGCTAAGGAACACAACCTGTTCATAGGAAGGAACCATGTGTAACATTTTGCCAATCCAGCTCAAGAAAAACCCATAAGGGATTTTCTGAGCTTACAATGGTTCTCACTGCAAAACATTCGCACAAATACGACGCAGCACAGTTAAGGCTTTTGTGACATAAAATAGTCAAATTATAAATTGCTGGTACAGCAATTTGATCAAGCTATGACTATTTTTCAACCGTGTCTGGGCATTCAGCTTGTTGAAATAAAAGCGCAAAGATGGACAAAGAGGAGAAAGAAACTGAGCTCTGCAAAAATAGGCCTGCTCATGATGGGGGCTACGAGAGCCGAATAAAAAAGGTGGAGGACCGTATGAAATGGATGGGTGGAGAACAGATGGATGAGGCAAAAACTTAGTGGAACTGAGAGAAAGGGAATATGTCATATTCTTTTCTCAGATTTCATTATGGGATGCAATGCACCAACAGTATTACTTTTATAGGGTTTTTGGGTCCACAGGCTTGACATAACAGCCTAAACCACTTACATCCATTGAATGTTGTTCTTTGATTTCTTCTTGATGAGGTGAATGCCTTCTAGTACATTGGTGATGTCATACAGCCGCCTTTTCTGTACCTGAATGCAGAGGACACAGGTCTCATCAGTAAACCATATAGCATAGCATATAGTATATCAAAAACTTTCTCAATGCTTTAAAATTTGTTGAAGATGTCACCCCTGCAACAACTACTAGGCAGGTTTTCATTTCTTTACACCACCTCCGCCTCCTTCTCTCTTTTTGTCAGTCCAGATATGGAATTACCTGCAAGGTTTCAGCAGCAAGGTTGAGGTCCAAAACACCATCAGACGACTGAGCAAGAAGGTCCACAAACTTCTTTGTTAACAGGCCCAGGGAGGTGTCGTACCGAGTCTTCTCTGGCGGAGACTTGGGCGCTATTGTGGAGGAAAGGAAACAAACAGAGAAACAACAGGAAATGACAAACTATTTCAGCGGTAGATTTGCTTTAAAGTAGGGCTGCAGCTATCGAATATTTTTAGAATCGAGTATTCTACCGATTATCCCATCGATTAATCGAGTAATCTAATAAAAAACAATGTTGCATTATTAAACAATAATACCAAATAATGCGTAGCGAAAATGACAGGCCTGTTAAATAGACCAAGCTATTGGCTTTTATTCCTGAAAAAAAAAAATACGGGTATTCATTCCAACTATTCCTAACACCGGGAGTAATGGTGTGTGTTTATGTGTGCACCCGTGCGTGAGGGAGAGTGAGACAGACGAGATGAGTGTGTGTGTGGGGGAGTTATTTGGTGTAGTCTATTACTCTCTTGCAATTTAACACAAAGTAGTTTCCACATCTTAACATGATATCTAGTCATACCGACATCAGGCTACAGCCTCATCCAATACCATACGCTCTAACTAGCGATGGTAAGCTCTGTTAAATTAGCTAACATCAATGTTTACGTTAGCTTGAGTCGGCGACGCTTGGTGAGCTGGTGTTAACAACTGGATGCTTTCGGTTCAGATGTTGAATCATTGTTGACGTGCTATTTGTGGTACGCCAGTTCCGCTCTGCAGTAGACACGTTGCACTTTATCTTATTTTTTAAGTGTGAAATGATCCCAAACTTTGGACATTCTCTGACTTTTGCGGACAGCTTCTTGGCTCTCCGCCATCGCGCTAACTCAATTCTGAATGTAGCGGTGTGTGTCTGCAATAACAGTCCGTGTGGAAACATGGTCCCTGAGCCAAGCAGGCCACATAACGTGGGTGATAGGAATTAAACGAAGCCTCGAGGCAGAGATTTTGCCTCGATCATTTTTTTGTAATCGAATTATTCGAGTTACTCGAGTAATCGTTGCAGCCCTACTTTAAAGTTTTGTGTTTTTCTTCTCTTGCAAAAAATTAAATGTCAACCGTTTCCATTTGGTAGCAGGATGCCATATTTTGGGCTCATTCATGAACTCAACTCAATGTAGGGTTGTCAAAAGTATCGAAACTCAAAAAAGTATCGATACTAAAATGTTGTATCGAATACGATACTCATTTTCAAAAGTATCGATACCGATTCTTTTTTGCACTACCTCAGACCTGAAACTTGTTATCATAGTTGCAGTTTCTTTTTGCACAACTGTTTTTTATTATAAATATTTAACGTGTGGTTCTGTTAATTGTTACATGTTGTAACAGAGGTTATTTTTGCATTTTTCTTGTTAATAAAAATATTTCTTTTAAATCTTGGAGTCTTTTTTTAATCTTTGTGGTATCGAAAATGGTATCGAGTATCGTATATTTTCCTGAGTATCAGTATCGAGTTGGAAATTTTAGTATCGTGACAACCCTAACTCAATGACAGGACTCCTATACTCACCCTGATTGATATACTGGACTGCATTTGTAGGTTTTGACAGCTGAAGCATTAATCGTGCTGGGAAAACAGAATCTAATGTTGCCATTTTCCAGTCAGGAAATGCTGGAGCGAAATGACTCCATCAGTCATAATCAGATGAGAATGTGTGATTTACATCAAGAGGAGATCACAAGCTATGTTACAGCTTAAACAAAGCATTGAGTTTAGCTTTGATAAGCAACAGCTGGAAACATTTTACATAAAGTACTGAGTTAAATATTCACCAGCTGGACTGGATTTTAATACAAATCGCTCAGTGTTGATAAAATCAGTCCTTCCCATCAGATAGTTACAGCATTTTAGTTCCATAAGGCTCACCCTCCAACACATCCTGTGGCTGGAATCAACCACATATTATACTGCTGCAAAATATCAAATGCATAACAGCTGATATGCGGTTTTGTTTGTATACCTGTATTTCAAACCTCTGCCAAAAATGTACACCTTGTAAGATTTCATAGAGAGACTTCTTGTGTTTCAGACAAAATGGATCCTATTATCTAACATTAAGGTCTATCTTTCTAAATTAGGTTTCCATAATGTTGTCAGATACTTACGATGAACAACCACAGCCTCTAAGTGGCAAAAACAAGCATCTTTAGTGGACATTACTTGGACAGATTGAGGTGCCCCTGAGGATTACGCTGCAGCCACTGCAGCTGTGTCACCACAGCCAGATGAGACTGGACGGATTCTCAGAAACTTTGGGTAAGTACCGAATCGCGCCATATCATGTAAATATTGGGCCATAGTTGACAAATAGTTCAGTGGACTGTATTGGAGAACCAGAGCAGAGAGTAAAGTCAAGGGTCATCTGAATAGGCATGTAGTTGTTTTTTTGTTTTGTTTTTTAAGTAAAAGGTTTATGATGAGGGTAATAACCTCCATTATATAACTTAATTTCAGAAAGGTAGCGAATGGGAAGAGTGGCAGTTTTGTTTTTTTATGTGATGATGTGAGAACTGTATTTCAGTTCTGTTTAGTGAAGTAAGATCCCCATTAGCTGCTGCGTTGTAGCTATTCTTCTCCACAATGAGCTTCACATTTGTGACAGTGCATCATAATAGTCTCGCACCACAGATGCTTTTTTTTTTTTACTTATGAATTCTGTGACTTAACATATGACCCTGACAAATACATGACAAGACGTAATTCATACCACTACTATGCCAAAAAATATAAACCACAACCATAAAAATACGTCTTCATGCTACTACTTAAAGGTCCACTGTGCTATGGCATATTTATGAATTTGTACTTTTCATTTATGTACAATAGAAGAAACTTTAAATGACCCAAGTGAGGGGTTTAACTCTGTTCTACTTTGAATAGTTTTTTAATGATTTAAGATTATGTCTAGAGCATCACACCGTCCTTTGTGTTCAGCTCATACATTTTTTCCTATAACAGCATTAACTACCTGCATCAATGCGTTCCTGTGTATAAACCTTGGTGCTGACTCTTTCTCACACAGGATGAGCCTGTATCATTGTGCTGTAAAATTCAAAACACATAGTAAAGAGCCCCTTATAACTTTCTGCTGCTTACTTCTGGGTGTCTTTAGCCTTGCCCCATTGGTCGCCGCGGTCCCTCTGCCTCTTGGAGTCCTGGCTGGTTCCGACTGGTACTGGTGGTCTGAATCATCTAATGCCAACCGCCTTTTCGCCTAGAAGGGCCAATAAAATTACAGTTAACAGAAGATATAGGCGTTCTGGTTGCTTGATTTTAAAGCCACCTCACAGGAAAAGATGCGTGATAAATTCATCATTACTTGAATCTCAATCAATCCAGTGCACTAAGCAAAATCTAGTGTTACTTTCGTTTAGATCATGGGACCTGTGAGAATAATGTCTGATATGGTGCGGTCAAAAAGACATCGTCAAAAAAAATTCCAATAAATCATGATGACACTCAGTCGGTCCAACGAAGCGGCACAAAACCAGTGGTTGCGATTTATTTTCTTAACTCGTGGGCCAAGAATAACCCACACCGCTCAGGGTTGAGTCACACCCTTTGGGTTTGATCATATTGATGAACAATATACCTGTTCAAACCACAAGAATACATACAGACACCAGATAGCCACATACACAGGCACTTTTGCTAATAGGTGATTGTAATCTAGTGTCCAGGAAAGTAAAAATCTAGTCATTTGCTGTATGTTATCCATTAATCATATATGAATAACAACACCCTTTCCAAACAGCTGCTTTAGAGTCCATGGTGTTTGGATCTCAACCACCATATTGAACCACATGTCGACATTCATCATAAGTTCAATGTTACAGGTTGTCAATGACAAACCTGTCGCGACCAATCGGTCCTATTGGAGTGGTGCTGGTGCATGACAAAGGTGAGCTATGTTCATTATGATTTCAGCAGTACTTAACATGTTCACTGTCTCACCACCAAAGGAGTACTTGACCCCATGTTTAGGCTGAGTGTTCAATACTTTTTCAATCACCACCGTAAATTGGCATTCTAGTCATCATCACAGTTACAAGGCATGGTGAATGAGTGAATAGCCTCTTCAACCAGGGACCCCTTAGACTTCTGTGTTGGCCAGAATCCATCCTGTTTTAGTGTCTTTGACCAACACACCACCAGGGTGCTGGTCTACTGCATTTCCCTCTAAACCCTTCAAAGGAGACACGTCAATGAACCCTCAGGAGATATATTATGTATTTTGAGCATGGCAAACTTCATCTTTAATAGTTTCTCTTCCTTAATCTTGCCCAAGTCTGAGGAAGAATAACATGCCCTCTGTTGACAGTCAAAATGTCAGCCATTTTATATCAGCATGCAGCTCCCCCCTCTCCACCACCCCCTGCCTGGTCATGGCTACAGCCTGAGATACAGAGGCTGGTTTAGTTCATGAAAGATGAATAGCCAGGAACAAACCAACACCCTGAATGCAGCTGAAACTATTTTGTGTGGTTTGTGCAGGGTTGAGAACACAGGAAACGTGCAGTCAGCACTAAAGCAACAAAGTCGAGTTTCACTTTACTTGGCATGAAAGGAACCATAACGTTACACTTTATTAACATAAGGAGGGACATAAAACACTTGTGCAAAAAGAGATTAAGGTCAAGGCCGACAGCGAGTAATGCTGTCCTGTAATAATCAATACTGCTGCTAGCCTTGAGAGCTAATACATTTTCAAGCTTCATCCAAGTTGGCTTGCACGTTCAGAGACGACTGGGAGAAATATCTATCGAGTAGTTTCCAAACTGAAGTGAAGCTTTAGCTTCGTGTGAGCTCGTGTCTTTGCAAGTTTAGCCCCTCGTGTCCTGTTACAAAGCTAGAAAATTCGCTAACTAAGAGCCAAGCAGCCTAACAATCCCCCCAACCCCCAAATTAAGACACCAACAGCAGCCACTAGGCCACCGCTAACGTTACTCATCTCTTACCAATATTTCCATCTGGCTGCAAGGGTGAAGCGGACTCAAAAGCACCATGAAGTTAGCATAGCACGCTATTAGATGACAGCTCTACGTTTCTGTAAATGCTAAACTAACTTAAACTCGTCGTCTGCCTCCCTACAGTCAACAACACATTTAACCAGCTCACTTGGGTAACTTAGCTAGCGGTAGTTAGTTAGCCACCTCGCTAGGTTGAGTCGTGGGAATGCCCTGGCTAAGCAGCTAACGTTAGCTGCCCGAACAACAAGCTCGGCTAGCCTAGCAAGCTAACATTTTGTCGTCTTTGTGGCTAGTTGTAGCAAGCCAAATGTGCTCGAATGAGCTGTTATAAATGATTACCGGCGGTCTCCCCAGAGCGGGTCGTTGTCCTGCTCCGTTTGCTGCAGCTTGTTGTGGAGTTGTGTAAATGTTGTTTATCTGAGGTTCAGATAAACACACATTTGATGTCTGTGTAACGTTGCAAGGCGGTGGGGTGGTTATTATTTGGATAAACGTAGCGTTGGATTGACCAGGGTTTAAACGATCCGACAGAGTTGTTAAAATGATATTATTGTCCAGAGGAGAGCCCCCAACCCCCGCTAAAATCACTTTGTCCGGAGCCGAGGAGATCCCTCTTCTCATCTTGCGTATTCGGGGTAACCCCTTTCTTGTCTCCGTACTTTCAAGCCCGTATGGCTGCTAATCCGTCGCAATAGTTACAAAAATAATCAGACCGAAGTAAAGTTGAGAGTCTGATTCATCGACTTTTGTAAAGTATTTTTCCTTAGGAAGGTGCATTTAGGCAGATGCAACGGATTAAAAAGTAGCGCAACTCTCGTTTCCCCCGACTAGAAATGGCTTCAGGAAACGGCCTGATGAATGAAGGGATACGGTTTACGCGCTCAAGAGCCCTCCCGCGAAACTCAGATTTCCCGGGAAAGTTTCAAACGGAATTTACATGCCAGGCGCTATTGGTCCTTCAGTGACGACTCCCCGCCCATATTACTGCCGTATCGACCAATAGCAGCACAAGCTTCAGTGCGCCACGTGTTCATTGGCAGTTGTAAACAGGCGACGTCACCTGTCACGCCTTGCGTGTTCCCTGACAGGACGCTAAGTGGCGCAAGTGACCAATTGTGCCGAGGAGACGGGGTTAAGTGGTAAATCATGTACAAATGATCGACTCACTCGCTGTATAAATTGTTTTTTTTATTATATCTTATTCTTAACATTAGTTTAATTTTGTCATTGTCATTATTATTATTATTGTAGTATTATTATTAGTATTGTGTGTATTTACAAAACTATTTATTATTTGCTATTGATGAGTTTAAGGAAATTCATGCCACAACATGACAGTCTGTTGGGGTAACTGAATGAGCAAAGATAAGCATTTTCAGTCCTATATATATATATGTATATATATATGTGTATGACAGTGCTTCTAATTTTCAATATATAGTATGTCAGGTACATTGTTGGACTTTTGCTTTGATATGTCACTCTCTTTACATATGAACACATATTTTTGATACTTCTGTAATTAATATTTAATGATTTATCTTATAACTATAGCTAAGTTCTGACATACAAAATGTGTTTGGATTAGATTCAACAATAAAATGCTACCCACACATCTATTTAATGCAAATCCAATAGTGAAACACAGTGCTCTGGAAGGGAGGACATATATGGGGTTAAGTACGACCATTGCTTGCATTACAGGTCTGGAAACTGTTTTATCAAGCCATATAACACTTATTACATCACCACAAAGTAACCCACCTCATTAATTAGTCAGAATGCAATGTATACTCTAAATTGTGAACAGTTAAATTACCACATACAGGATGGAGAGAAAACCCTTCAGCTTGAGGATGCTGATCCTGACCCCTGACCTCAGCACTGAGTGGTACAAGAGAAGAAGAAAATTCACTGATGAGAATCTACTGAATGCCGCTTTAATTGGAATAGAAAACATTAACATTCATGCTGAATTAATAGCTAGTGTTGCATTTTAAATGTCAGCCTTGCACTCGCCCTCTGTGAAGTGCTGAGTGTGTTTCCAGGGAGCCACTGAGAAAACATGACATTTGGGCATTAATTAGGACTCACAGCTTTAACTGACAAGGATTAATAAATGTTTATTACCGTTCCACTGCCACCCTGCAAATCCTACCATGGTCTCTGAGGAAAGATCCTTCAGTCCTCTCACAGATGACCTTTCTTCTTACCCTTTACAACACACAATAATTCATTAAATTCAAAATGGGAGGCTGTGGCTCAGGGGTATAGCCAGAGTGTTGTTATTGGAAGGCCGCTGGTTCGATTCCCCTGGTCTGCATGTCAAAGTGTCCATGAGCAAGATACTGAACCCCAAACTGCTCCAAATGTAAAATAACATTTGGATTCCCATATAGTCAAACCTTAAGAGATAAGAAGGTGCCTGATCATCCATTTTCATTCACTAAGTGGCAATTTCTTACCATCAATGTACTCTACTCACCACCACAGAGCAGCTTTGATTTACAGTTTTTGTTAAATAGACAAGTCTCATAGTTCAGGCTCAGCAGCCCCTCACAATTTTATTGGACAGCATGTATACAGGTATGTCAGGAGTCATTATGTTGCCTGGTTAAATAGTGTATTGCCTTTTGTTGCTTTAAGACACATTGTGACGAGGCAAAATGTGTATGAAACCCGTGACCAAAATAGTCATACTTTCTGTCATTGTGTTGCTCATGGATGGAATTATAGTGCAATGAATTATTCCCCCTTTAGCTTTGGACCCCCTGCAACCCTCTCAAGGAACCATGGGGGTCAACACACCCCACTTTGAGAACCATTGTTTTATTATATTGAATTTTACATAGTTGTGTGGCACTTACAGGTGAAATACCTCTCCCCAGCAGGCAGACACTCTGGTGGTACATATTTAGTTCTGCACTTTGCTCTCTTTAAATCTATCTGTACTTCTGATCCCCTCAGGACAGAATCTGCAGAAGCAAATCAATATATAATAGTAGCTATAATAGTTTATTTAAGTGGTATGTCTTATTCACTTATTCACAAACCACTTCTTCTCCACCAAGTGTCCCCAGTCAAACACTAATTTTAAGTAGAGGCTGTGCCGCTTTATGATTTCATGATGATTCAGGCTTGGGAGAGAGCCTGAATAACACCGGAAGTAAGGCGAAATGGCTTTCATACGTCTTTGCGTAACACGA
The DNA here is from genome assembly GCA_903131615.1 of Diplodus sargus. Taxonomy (NCBI): domain Eukaryota; kingdom Metazoa; phylum Chordata; class Actinopteri; order Spariformes; family Sparidae; genus Diplodus; species Diplodus sargus. The sequence goes on from CAEMYA010000161.1 coordinate 3,310,233, forward strand.
TGTCCGAGGTAAATGTACAACATTACGCCACCAAGCGTCTCTTAAAAATGAATGTTTACTCACGTTTCACTTTTGTGCCTAGAATAAGTAATAATAAACAAGATGCACATTTGAAAAGGAGGGCACAGAATTAAAATCTTCGGGATTATCGTAAAAAAAAAAAAATCACATCACTATAAAAGTGGCTAGTCTGCTGTAGGATACAAGATTGTATGTCCGGTTACTTCTGTGTATATTTTGTAATTTGCTTTCTGATTTTCTTTACTAACCCGTGTAAAACAAACAAACAAAAAACTTTTATTTTGGAAGCAGTGACCGGAAGAGCAACGTCTTCTCCGTCTGTCTCCGTCAGACTTGACTGTCACTGAGGCCGAAGAGGAGAGAGAGAGGTGGAGGAGGAGGAGGAGGGAGTTGGGAGTTTTAATGCTTGGGCTATCACACTGTGGACTGGTTTGACTTGTCACGGGGCCTCTCCGACAATGTACGTCAGTGACAGAAAATAGCGAGTGCTTAGCTAAAATAGAAGCGAAAATTACAACCGGGAAAAAAAACTGAGGCTCCGCCACCCTCCGAACTACGTAGGATGGGCGAGCGCGCGGACTCCGCGTTCAACACCACTGGATCCAAGTGGCTGCTGCCTGTCAGTGGATACTTGGGCTTTCCTCTTGATCAGGTAAGAAGGTCTGCACGTGAGTTTGACTTATTCAACAGCCCCCTCCCTATAAATACTGCTCTCTATGAATGTGATGGATGCATCGTCAATTAACTTTGTGTCACAAGTCAGAGAGACGCGCAGTGATTCACGACGCCCACACTGCAGTTCATTGGCTAGTTGTAATGAGCAGATGGAGGTTTTTTGCCTAAAAACCTTTTAAAAAAAAATTAGCCAACTTAACTTATGTACAAAAAAAACAATCATTACCTCCCAACATGCTGTCACAATATGATCAGGGGATGAGTATTATGAGTTGTTTTTTAAGGTAAGAGAAAGTCAGATGTTTTGTTGAATTTTAATGTATTACATAATATCTCTCCCATACAGGTGAATTTTTTGGCGTGCCAGCTGTTTGCCCTGGCTGCTGCTTTCTGGTTTCGCCTCTACCTCAGCCCCAGCCATGCCAACCCCCTGGTCAGGCACGCTGTGGCCACTCTCCTTGGCATTGCCTTTCTCATCTTCTGCTTTGGATGGTACTGTATGATACTGTCCGAGACAGCGCTCACACAGTGGTCCATTCAGTTTTCTCTCGTATGACGCTGCACTTCTTCATTCCCCCTTCACTGACACAGTAACACGCCTTGATCGCCGACATGTTTTGAGATAGAATATGTTCTAGCTGACTATCTTGTACCACTGTCAATCTACTGTCTTGTAGACAGTGTGCGGGGTCGAGTGCTGAACGTTGGCAGCGCCACAGGCTTATAATTATGGGACAATTAGGCTGTAGACAGTAAGAGTACACAGAGCAGATTATGTTTGTGATGGCATCTGATCAGTGAATAACAGGAAACATCACTAGGCTGACACACACACTGTATCATAGTACAGACATGCAGCCCGCTACAGTTTTATATAAAGAAGAGTAATTGTGAAGGTGTACATCTTCTGATAGTGAGTGTCCTTCTCTGCAGGTACGCAGCTCACATCCTGACAGTGGTGGTTGCAAGCTACTTGATTGTTGTCCAAGCTGACATCAACAGTGTACACAGGTAAGTGTCAGTCTTTATACTGGATAAGAAAATCCACGTATAGCTCTGGAATAAAGCTATGTTATGGAGACAAATGTTGGAATATAAGATGGTTTCTGAGCTGTTACAGGAAATGTGTTTTTGTTGCATTTAAACATTTTACATGCATCGCTCTGCGTCTGTTTGGTTGGTTTGGTTGTAACAGAACCCAGTTGTATTTCATAATAGCTGGGAAAAAAAAGGTTGCGACGTGACTTGGCTGTCTGTCGTCATGCCAGCACCAGATGACAAAGCTGCGACTCAGCAACATGTCATTTCCATCCTTTTGGTGCAATCCCGCTTCTTGTTATCTTTTGTCAAAACTCGTCAGACAAGATCAGCCCAGAAACTCTTTACGTCAGAGGCATCCGCTTGGTAGCCCGGGCACATTACTATTGATAACTTATTGTTGTTGTTTGGCGGGGTCGGACATCTAAAAATCTGTTCTTGTTGCTCACACCTTCTGAACCTCTCCTTCTCCCTCCCACACAGTCCAACACACACTGTACTGCCATGCACCCCACCCCATTATCTTTCTCTTAAAATGTAGCCTGAATTAAAATACTGTTGTTGAAAGAAACCAAAACACGTCAGGTGAAAAGCAGCCTGACACGCCAGCCCAACCAGTCTGTTAGATCAGTGCAGACGGTGGAGTCAAAGCACAATGATTACAAAATGTAAACTGTGTCCCAGGTCCAACATGCACACCACATTACACTTGTGGCACATGGTGAGAGGGAAGGCTGTGAATGAATCAAGACTAACTCAGGACGCTCTCGTGCACACAATGTTACAATGTCAATATTTGTGGTTTGTAGGAATCTCTTGTGATCCTCGCGTTAATTGGTACTTTAACCCACTATATGTATGATCATTCATTTGAAGACCATTTTCATTATCAGTTAATCTGCTGGTTAATCCTCACCACAATCATCATCACAGTTTGCCAGAGCTTAAATTGACGTCTTCAGATATCTACTTTTGTTCAACCAACGGCCTAAAACCCAATGACTCTTTATTTACTATAGTAGGTGAAAACTAAATGCAGCACATCATTACTTTTAAGAAGCTAGAACCGGCAAATGCTTGACATTTTTGCCTGAACAATGACTTAAACAATCAATCCACCTACTATTCTTTAGATTGACTTATAAGTGAATCAACTTATTGTTTGCATCTCTGCATCAGATTCCTCCTACTCAGTCATATACCGTATGACATCCGTGAAATAGGCTGAACTCCTCTGCATGCATACAAATAAGAAAGGCACTAAAAAATCCCTGTATTGATCAAATTAGCATATACTAAAATGCATTTCTTGACATTTAAAACTGATAAGCAAGTGTCAAATAGGGGTCAGCCATACTTAGTATGTACTTATATATGTACAGGCATTATATTTATCACCAGAATATCTTAATTGTCTTCTGTCTAAATCACTTGGCTTCATTCATCCACATACAGGTATTCCATGGTGACGGCGATGGGCTACCTGACAGCATGCCAAGTGAGCAGAGTCTTCATCTTTAACTACGGGATCCTGTCCACCGACTTCTCTGGGTGAGGAAAAACGTAATCACTGGGCTGTCTCACCTCTTTTTTCCTCCCATTGCCACACCTTTGTGGTGACAGCATATTAGTCATTTTGGTTTTTAGAGCAACCCTAATGTTATCAGTTAACGTCTGCAAACTGTGTTGTGCCTGCTCACACGGTCACCACAGGTGCCACGGCCTTGTGTAAATACAACACCACTGATTAAAAAGCAGCAGTGTGGATTGTTCCCAGTTGACGCTGCCCAGCCAGGTGGAGTTAGAGGTGCTCTCGGCTTCTGGGCAGCTGTGACTTTGTTGTGTTAGAAACAAGGAGCAGACAGGTTACCGCTTGGTGTGTTTCTCTTTGCATCGAGGGTTTCTTTTTTTTTTTTACAACATTGCATGCCCCCTTTACGACTCTATGAGGACAACACAGAAGTGCCTGAAGCAAAACTTGACGATTGTCATTGTTCATTCAGAAACATGCATCATTAAGAATGACTGTTTTGAAATCTGCCCACAGGCATCAGCCGCAACTTAATTCCATAGCGACTGTCAAATTGATGGCATGCAAGAGGGCAATGATTGTGTTAACATACTGATTATCTTGTAGAGATAGCAGGGCCTCTATGATTAAAAAAAACCAAAAAAAACAGACAAATATTTAACTAACATGGAGCTGTAGATGAATGTGTGGCCTGCGGTGCCACCATCCACAGCAGATAAACTGGGCAGAAGTGTTTGTTGTGTAAAAACTTTATTGGAGACTTCGGTGGCTCCTGTATTCAGCAACTTCTCTCCCAACACTGCTGTGGATGAATTTGTTGGCAGCCTCACTTGTGCTCCGCGTGACTCTGGTGATGAGCAGCCAGGCCTGCGAGTCAGCCATTGCTAGGGTCGTTTTATTGAATTAGAGACCCAGCTTCTCTAAGCTTTCGCCTTTCCACAGATTCATGGTTGTGAATCCCACAGATGGTGCTCATATGTAGAACTCCCTAAACAGCTTTGGTGAAGCAATGTGTGGGCACTTAGTGCTGGCTTATCTTATCATTCTATTCATTCATTTAAGTTGATAGCTAGCTGTTTCCTACTGTTGTGTTCTCCCCGTCGTCACCTTGATATGTTGTGTTGCTTTCACTGCTGGTGGACGCCAAAACTGTCTCGGACGTCCGTGTGCTTTAGAGCACCGCCGCAAGCTGATCTTTTCGGAATCTGGCAGAAAGGCAGCAGAACTGAAAGTGAACTGGGTCAAAATATTGTGCACGCCGCCAGCTTTAGAGTCTACATGGAAAAACAGAGTCTGCAGGCTGCAATGGTGGAGCGCTGCACTGCACACCCCCCCGAAAATGTTGCTCTAAAGCCAACTGCCAACTCTCATTGAGCTGGCACTGCCAGCCGCTCGGCCAGCCACCCTCTACGCCTCGGTTTTCCATGCAGCGCACACAATGCAGCCCACTCACACACAGGAACCAGTGAGTGTGCGTGTGTATGTGTGCGAGAGAGAGATGTAGTTTATGTGTGTCGTTGTGCACACACACTCACATTCTTGGGACAGAGAGGTCTCTATCTGTGAATGAAACCAGGAGAGGGGGTGTGAAACTAGTCTGTTCAGACTTACTGTACAGGATCCTGCCTCAGTGTCAGGGCTGCAGCTAACGATCATTTCAGTTATGATTAATCATGAAAAAGATCAGCGGGTTAATCGATTAATCACTCACTATCAGTCTGAGTATTGTGAAACGTGCTCGTCACAGTTTCACTGGTTGTGAAGTAACACAAACATAAGTTATGTACACATAAGGTATGTTTACCTGGATGACAGTGTCAGGAGCAACATAGTCATTGATTATATTTGAAAGTTTATTGCTTTACAAATTAATCTGATCAAAGCTGCATTATCTGATGAGTTATGGATTTCTGTAATCAGTTTTAAAAGATGAAGGTGTTCTAAACCCTGATCTCCCTGAAGATGAGCCTCTGTTGGTTTCAGAGAGAACAATGATTGAGGGAAAATTTAGGGATTTTAAGTGAATAGCGGTGGATTAATAAGTGGCCTGACTTGTCACTACTGGAAAAGAATGAAGTCATTCACAAGGGGGGGGATGGCTAAATTCTGCTGCCCAGTAGGCGTTTGCTTTGGAGGTGCTTTGTTTCGAGTTAGTCATCGAAAAAAATGACTGAAACGAGCATCCTACTGCTGATCAGACAAACGTGCTGTTTGCTGAGCTGTCAGTGGAATCTGCTTCTGCATTTTAAACCTGATTCCTGTACTTGAAACTTTGTCAAGATCGTCACTAGCTTTTCTCCACAAAATCAGTCTCTGACTTCAGTTACCAGCAGTTGATATCAACCTTCTTCCCCCAAACTTTCACACTTGAAATAAACAGTAAGATATTTTTTTCTTTATTTTCCACCCAGGCCTCTGATGATAGTAACCCAGAAGATCACCACACTGGCTTTCCAGCTCCATGACGGTAAAGCAACCACACACACACACACGTTCACACTGAAATGTGCTCAGATATAACCTTTAATAGTGGAGATGACATGGTCTCACATTACTTCACATTTAAGACACTTCTTTTGACTGAGCTAGCATGCACAATACCAGGACTCTGAAACTGAGGCAGCTTAATATAATTCTGCCATCGTTCCTTTTATTATTTGGTGAAAGGTGGCAAAAATGAAAGTTTCCAAAGGAGTTAGTGATTACTTCATCTCTTATTTTTCAGGCATGTGTAAGAAATCTGAGCAACTGACCCCGGAGCAGAAGCTTCTGGCAGTAAAGTAAGTTTCTACTGTGTGTAAAACACACTAATAAGTTGAGTCATTTTTAAACAGTGGCAGTTACCTGTCACCGTGTAGAACATCACTGGCATTTTGTTGGCGAGTCTGAGCACTGCTCTGTGACTGATAATAAATTGGGGGTTCTGATGTGTTTCCTCTTCTTGTTCCTAGTTAATTTAATTGATTTTCTTTTAAACCTGACGCTTGAGGTGCACATAATTTACAGTGTAGGATGAGTTCATACCTGGGCTGGTCAAAGTATGCGCAGAAGGCTGCATCTGAATTAACGCTTTATTTAAAGGATAAATAACTGTTTCCTTTCCTTTAGCTACGAAGGACAATGACACGGACATGCAATCATGGTGAATAGCTTATTCCTGTAAAAAAGCATGCTGTGAACTGAGAGCGGCGGCATCGTTTTGCATGGAAAACATGACATGTTTATGCATGGGAATTTTTTAAAACCACATTTGTCAGTGAACCGTGCATGCTGTTTTAACATAGATTTAAAAATGTACCAAAAAAAAAACATCATAAGAGTGTGGCTCTTCGTCTGTCAGCTCCAAATTTGGTGATTGTGTTTGATTGTGTTCCTCTGTTGCCTGTAGGTCTCACTGATAATTGATTTTACTCATAAAGTTGGTTGCACTGTAAACATTACATAGAAGCTTTGATGCATGTGTAACCAGCTAGATTGAAGTTCGGTAGGTTAATACTTTGCTTATTTAGGAACAAATTTCTTTATGATTTATTCAGTATTTGCAGCTGGTTACCATTTATAAGCAGTTTGAGATACCCAACCCTGGTTCCTTGAAATGCTAAATAACTGCTGCAATTGCAGAGCCAGAGGCTAAGTTAAAGCTAATTTGTGTATATATTATATATATTATCTATTTTGTCATTCGGGTTCATTTCACCTTAAATGATCACTATTACCTCACTGGAAATAAACAGGGTGTCTCTGTTTGTTCTTTCTACAGTGTGAGGCCGACATTCATCGAGTACCTGAGTTACAATCTCAACTTCCTGAGTGTGTTGGTGGGTCCGTGCAGTAACTATAAGGACTACATAGACTTCATAGAGGGCAGACACATCGGCAGGAGGCTCAGGCAGCATTCTGGGACTTGTAATGGGCAGAACGGCTACGATAAGACACCAGAACCATCACCTCTGGTATGTTCATGTCATGCATGTTTGGTTGCTGATCCCCTTGTATCTGATAGAACTTAAAGACCCGGGATTATGTAGGACTGTAGTAGGACTGGTCTGTTCCAGACCACTTTTCTAATTGTTGTTGTCAAGGAGACATTACCAGTTGTATCTGGAGGGAGACACAGCATGCTGTCTCGACTTTGTTCCCCTGTTGTATTTGAAAATGTCGTCACCCTCATGTTATATTCTCTAACACATCTGAAATCTGAAACAAACTCAAAGCAGTAAAAGAGGCAGTAGTGAAAATTAGCCAATAGAAAGTAGGCTGTTCACATATGGTATCAGCAGAAGCCAAATTCCCTCACAAAACCTCATATGTTTTTAAGAGTTGTTGATTTAGGAGAAACTTAACAAACTTTGCGAATAAATAAGTTGTTTCTTTCTTTGCAAGAAATTGCCAGTTTATCTTGGCACCGCTGTACGGTTATACTGAATGTGACCAGCCTCTATGTGTCCTTAACGGCTGGACCTCAATTACAGTAGTCGCCTCCCTGTCAATTAAGATCAGGGCATCTTTCAGAGTTGTACACAATCCAATCCGTTCCAGTCAATTGAAATCGCAACCAGAGTAAATGGATGCAGTGAATGAATTCAGCAGATCTTAGCGAAGAACTTATATTTGTTTTCAGCGTGTCCTTATCGTCACTTAATGTTGTTCGAAGTCAAAGAAAGAAAAATATATATCTTAAGTGATGAATGCACAAATCCTAATAGCATGCATTATTTCACATGCATTATTGGACAGCCCAGTTGTCCTTTCCTAATGCTTGTTCCAGCAGTGCTCAGCAGTTCTCTCTCCTCCCTGCAGCATGCTGTCTGTCGGAAACTGCTGGTCTGCTGCGGCTGTATGTTGTTCTTCCTCACCGTGACTCGGTCCTTGCCGATTACGTACAACGTGAACCCCCACTTCATCAGCAGCGCCCCCTTCCTCGCCAGGCTCACCTACGCTTTCTTCTCCATTCAAGCCGCAAGACCTAAATTCTACTTTGCCTGGACACTGGGTGAGCATTGTGTGTGGGATTTGTGTGTCAGGTGTGGTTGACCAATTGTAAGTTGATAGTGTGCTGGGAACATGAGTTGTACTGTTATCTTCAAGTCGTGTTTTTTTTTTTTTTCCCTTTGTCCGGTCAGCTGATGCAGTCAACAACGCCGCAGGTTATGGTTTCCTGGGCATGGATGAAAATGGAAAGCCATCCTGGGACCTCATCTGCAACCTCAACATCTTGGGGATTGAGGTACCTTCAGTGTTTCACATGATTCAAACAGCAGAACACGGTCTGTCTGTCTATGTTAAATTTCATTCACAATCACTTTTCTGGAATTGACTTGCAGGTCTGTGATTATTTTTCTTTGTCGATCTTTTTCAGACCGCAACCAGCTTCAAGACATTCATAGACAACTGGAATATTCGAACAGGAATTTGGCTCAAAACGTATGTGCCGCAAACGTAGACGACAACGCTGTTCAGTTTCTCAGCTTTCACAAGCATTTTTTAAAGCATCTGATTCCTCTAATGTCTTCTAGGGTGTGTTATGACCGAGCACCCAAGCACAGGTTGGCGTTGACCTTCATCCTGTCTGCCCTGTGGCACGGTGTTTATCCAGGGTACTATTTCACCTTCATTACTGCCATCCCCATCACCATGGCAGCACGAGCTGTGAGTACTCAGTTCAGATTAATCCTTCAGTGTACAACTGCAAGGAAAATGGAACATTCTACAAATGCTACAGTCTATATATTTTTTGCTATTTTGTAAATTTGATTCAACATTCGGTTTGCGATATTTTTCAGAGGAAGGTTAATAATTCTTGTCGTATAACTTCATGGGATTAGCTGGAAGTACATAAGCACCACAGCTTACATACACCAGTTATTTCACTGGTCATCACTGATCCCTCTGTTTTGTCTGTCTCTCCTCACCAGATACGGAAGTCTGTTCGCCACTACTTCCTGGGCTATAGAGGCTTAAAGCTGGGTTACGACATCTTAACCTGGGCAGCCACCCAGCTGGCCATCTGCTACACTGTCATGCCTTTTCTGCTTCTCGATGTAGAGTCCACTTTGGTTTATTACTGGTATGTATCACTCATCACTTGTCCTCTTGTCCTCTCCCCTCCTTGCTGACATCTCTGTGTGTCATTGTGCGTAAAAAAAACATTAACTGTCCATCTGTATGCCACCTGAGGCCGAGGGTGTACAAGTGTCCGTGCTCCAGTTACTGGCGATGCCTCTCCTCATCAGTGCATGCATAATGTTGTATTCCACATCTTAGGTCCTATTCTCTTCAAGCAGTCCCACACATTATTGGGCAGCAAGCAATTTTATTAAGTTTGTATTGTTGTCCAGGTTTGTGGACTTGTAAGCCTGCTACTGGAACATTGCCACATATTTGCTTGTAGTCTTCAGTTTAAGGAAGAATGTCTGAGGATCCACCCAACAAACTGTCTTAGAAATTCCTGTGTTGCAGGGTTCAAATCTTGATGACTAAAAAAATAGAGGAACTGTGTTAAAAGCAGGCTACCTGCAAACTGTCAGAAAAAAAGTGAATATGCCCAACTTAAATCCCAATGCTCGAGCCGAACCAACAGTCTAAAACACAAAGATCTTCAGTTTACTATCATTTAAGATCAAGGAAACCCGAAAATACAAAAATCAAATGCCAGAATCTGAAACCAAAATATATTGCATTAAAAATCACTCAAACATGTAATAGATAATCGAAATAGCTGCTGATGAACTTTCTGTCGATTCGCTGCAGTTTTAGACTGAACATTACACATGATATATTAAGAGCCACTATACCAGTAATGCCCTTTCTACTGGCTGACAACATTTATTAATGTGGAAAGAGTTGAGCCTCCTTTTCTTTTATACCTTATTCAAAAATTATTCCGCAACTTAGTTTTTAACACATTTTGTGTTCTGCTCCCAAACTCAGTCAAACTTTCCCCCCGATCAGTAAATCAGTAGGAATCAGCAGGAATGACTAATGACGAAGTTACACTCTGTTTTTCCTCCTTTCTTTCCCAGGTCCATGTACTTCCACGTGCACATCATTAGCATTCTGGCTGCGATCGCCCTGCATCAGAAACACAAACCCAGGGAACCCTCCGTCGCCACTAAAACTTTTTCCTCCGCCCAGTGCCAGCCTGTTCACTCCAACAACAATGACAAAGTAGACTGAAAACCCCCTCCTCACTTTCTTTTACCAGGCTCTCTGTCCACGGGGTCCTCTCAGAGACCTGTGAACAGACAACTTATAATGGGAAAATACTGTGTTATTTATTTTCTGGGACAGGACAGAGTAAAGAGTTTGATGCAGGTCTTCAACCTCTGGCGCTGTGGAGCTTTTCTGCCATATTGTAAGATTAAAACAATACATCAAACATAAGCTCAGCAGGCGGACTGCAAAGACGTTAGCTGAGTCCCTGGTTCCACCACCACCACCACCATGCTGGCCTCCCTCCACTTTGCCCTCCACCTGCCTCCTCTCTCCTCCACTGTTCCCCCTCCATCTCAACTCCAGTCTGCCTGCTCCGACAACAACGCGACAGTGTGAAGAGAGAAAGGAGGCTCGCTTTCTGTCCTGTCCTCCCTCTGTGCAGATCGGTGGGATCGAAGCCAGCACAGTGGGAGAGCAGCTCATAAACAGGGCGCAAATACCAGGACACACACGCACACACACACACGCACACACACAGGCATCATGCACAAACAAGCAAGACACTAGGAAACAAATATGCGCATACTCTCATACTCGGTCACAGTTTGATGGCACACAAAGGCTGCCCTTGTGTGGCCACAACAAAAGAGCATACCAAGATGAGCGGGAGGCCTGTTTTTTTTACTGTATATGTGTGTGAGCGAGTGGACCTTGTCACCGAAAAACTATAGACTGTGTCGGTGTATCTCCCACTGTTAGTTAATGCTGGTTTGGTGGAAACGACACTTGAAATACCAATTAGACCGCACAGCTCTCAAACTGTCCAGTGAAACCATTACTAATGAAGTCTTTTAAGGGGTGGGGGGGATGGCAGCTCCTCCTGGTGAGGAGGCTGTGCTGTTCTGTAGAGCAAGTAAACACTTCATTGTAGCTCCTGTGGATAATCATGGGCTTTCGCTACACCCCTGTCAAAGTAAAGGAAAAATAGTTAAAAAAAATACATTATGCAACAGTACGACAACAAACCCCTGCGTATGTTGTCTTGCCTTGCACCAGTCTACCAAGTGATGTAATGGTCCAGTTATGAGCACACATTGATGCTGAAAAAGGAAAAGCACAACGTCCTTAATAATTTAATGAGTGCAGTCTGACTTTCACAGAGAAATCTACTTTTCTGCTGAACCAGTAGGGAATTATAATCAATTCTAACAGAAGAAAAAAAGATAGTGACCTAGTTTTTACTGTGTTTAGTATTTACCATTTTAACGGTGCTGGTTACCTGTTATCATGGTTTACAGTAATTGAACAAAATGCTGTGGTGAAACTGGGAGGAAATACATCTGAGGTTTCTCTTTATGGAATGAAACTGTGAAGAGTGCGACCATGAAAAGGAATTTTATAAATCAGATGTATTTCTCCTCAGCAGGAGCAGAGGGATGCCTTTCGCTCTGTGGTTCTTTTGTGAGAAGAGAACTCAGTTGAAATCCGTTGATTTACCAGAACTGATCAGCAGCAGCGGGTTGATTTAACAGAGACATCTGCTGGTTGTTCGTAGTGTCTGAACTCTGCTGAATTGAGTAATGAAGGTAAGACAATTGGGACTGACTGAATCTGCCATGCTGCAGCACCTTCCAGTGCAGCCTCGTACCATGCGTGAGCAGAAAGCATATTTCTTTTCTGTCGCCAAAATTCACAATTTTCTTCACTTCACTAGCGTTTTTTTATTTTATTTTGCACAATCAAAGTTCATGAATCTGCGGGCTGGTGCTTATGATCACAGATCAGTTAATCACGGTGAAAACAAAAAGGATTCATTCACATTTGAAATATTATTAATGACGTTCTGTCATGTTTGGTCATCACTCATGAGAGGTTTGGGAGCACTGAGTTTTAGAAGTGACACATAGGCTTAGTTATTAATGGTGCTTTGTGCTGCAGGCTGACGTGTTAGCTTTCAGCTACATCTATGGGCTGTTATAATAAAAATTGCTAACAGTGCCTGGTGAAGATATGATGATACATACAATGGCATGGAAATATATAAGGTTGTTCCGTTACATGCATCATATGGGTTTCCTAATGAAAATGCATCTTCACTATTTTTGTTTAATCGGGTTAGAGACACCTTCTTATTGCATTTTATTACCTGCTTTGGAATTTAATCTCAACTTTTTGACAACCTGAAGAGCCTGTTTGTAGAAGAAGAAAAAACAAAGTATTACAGTAGTTTCTTTTCTTTCTTTTTTTGTATCTGGACATAAAACCGACGCTTCTTAACTTCGCTGTGACCAGCAACCCAGCTCACAGACAAGTGTCGGTTTAAATAGAGGGGGGAATTAACACTAATTATAGAAAAATTACCACAGGGGAATTTTTTATAGATTTTAAGGTAAATAAGACGGATGGGACCTGCACAATGGGCTCTCCTGTCGTGGTCAATTAGAACAAATCTCCTGACTAAATCTTTCACCTTTTGGGAGTAGATTAAGACGATATGTAATGTTAATGATTGTAGTGTTTAACTGCACAGTAGTACCTCTCTTTGAGTTAATGAAGCATCACTAATGACTGCTCTGGGGTCCTGTAGACCTGTTGACTCAGCATCTCTTTGCAAGAGGCCTTTTTGTCTGCAATTATACACATTTGGACCTGAAAGAAAATGCTGGTGTTTCTTGCGGAGGGTAATACACTCGGTCCCCATGGCAGCTACTTTCTAACGCTGACTGCACCCAAACTACTCAAGAGGTGCTGAAGAGCGGAAAAACTGCCAAGTATGGCTTTGCTATAACATAGAAATGTTTTTGTGAGACAAAGCCCATTTTAACTGAAATGTATTGTTTTGTTTGTTTTTAATCAATAACACGTCTGCATGTGGCTAATGTTGGATGTGCAGGGAGATGAGCGATGAGTGGCACATGTACAGTATGAATGTGCTGTCAGAATGAGCAGCTGTTTGACTTAATACTGATTGTGAAGATGTTTTTTTTTATGTGTTTTTGCAGATGTATGTGTGATCAAATATCCTGAGTGTGTGTGCGTGTGTGTGTGTGTGTGCGTGATATTTTCTTATCCTCACATTTCTCCATTTTAGTATTGTTTGTACATAGCAAGTGGTATAAAAACTTTTGAATAACAAATAAAGCTTCTGTGAAACACATTTCTGTATGTCAAAGATTGAACTGCCTGATGTGAAAACGTTATTGTTAATCATCATATAATTCATAATGATAAGGAATTATAAGCTAATATAAAGACAAATTGAATGTTTTATGCTCCTGGATTGTCCAACTGTCCATCCCATTGTCGTGAATGCACTATCCCAGGAGCACCTTGTGGAAATTTGGCACTGATAGAAACGAAACATGGACTGTAAAAAACACGGACCGAGCTTCTGGGTCTGAAAAGTCAGGCCAATGCAAAGATGCCATAAACCTGCATTCTTTTGAATGACCAGAAGAGGGCAATTGCTAGTTCAAAGTCATCATCAACACTACATCCTGTTTATTTATTAAATTATGGTGCAAATAAAAATAGAAATAACTGTATGCTTTGCGGCTGCCTTGTGTTTGACAAACTGTTAATACGGCACGTTATCAGTGAGATCCTATCAGGATAGAAAAGGAGCAATGCGTATGCTCCCCAGCGTCACTCTCTCATCCAAATATGGCCAGTTCTGTCTTTAAAAGCAAAATCAAGATGGCGAAGGCAGTAAGGCTTCATGACACAAGTTCTGCACCAGTGGGTGAGGATGCAGCAGTTTTACATGTTTCACTATGTGTTGCGCAGAATACGGATGCTAATTGTGTCAAACTTACATACAAACATCCAACCAGATAAAAAAGATCAAGTGATGATGATGATGATGATGATGACTCAAAAGGTAAAAGGTTAACTTCAATTGACCGGGTTGAACGTGTATGTGAACCGTCCACGTTCAAGAGTTTGTAGGTTCTTTTGCAGCAACATCCATATCTACTGTCACAGCTACAACTTTGTGAGAAAACACAGTTAATGCTTTTCATTAAATTCCTTCAAAGTTTTCAGTACATATGTATAGTATATGAGTCCAGACAGACATGGATGTAAACTGTAACTTGACTGATTTGGATCGGGGCATGCAACCACAATGTGGGAATTATAGTTGTAGTCTGATTTAAGTGACATAAATACAAGAAGAGTTTCTTTTCAGGACCTGTTAAACTTCTAATCAGTGACTCCAGGTGTCAGTGAGTCGTATTTGTTATCTCTCTGTTACACCTCACTACCTCTCAGTTACACCATCAAGTCAAACCCTCTCCACACGACGTCTGTCCCAAGTGGTTCAGTCTCTGATGACATGCTTAAAGTGTGTTCCCCAGTGACACGGATAATGCCTGTTTGCGCCTGTGTGTGTGTGCACACGCTGTGTTTTGATCCAGCCTGCACTCACAGACTAATGACAACCAGGGGGAAAGAAGAAAATGGGACAAAGATGTCAACAAGGAACAACAAATTACACTTTCATCTATGCGGTGTGTTCCACATTGAGTCTTGTGGGTAAACTTGTCAGATTTTTTTTCTCAGTCTTTTCTGCACAGACAGAACCATCAGTCTCATACTGAGTCAAACGAAATATGTACAGGTGGGAATATGAGCGTCAGCAGAGTTCCTACGTGCTACCCTTACAAAAAATATTGTGTAAAGTGTGCCTCTTCACATTTAACAATCAATACTTCTCATGTGAACCGGGTGTTTCCACAAGTGATGACTGAAAATGTGGATTTGAAATTCCACACATGGAAACTGATCCCTTACGTCTATTCAGAACACACCAGGGCTTCTGTGGGGAATAGATGCAGTAGATTAAATATTTAATATTGTTTAATTGGTCACATTACTTAAAATTGCATTTGTGTATATTTAGTAGTCAGACTTAAGTGTTACTCAAGCAATTTTACGGATTAAAGTGTATTAACTTGGGGAGTGCATGGGGGAAAAGTAGCACAGAGCTTTTGGAGGCTGTATCATACAGTATAATGTCTGTTCAGCTTTGACATTGTGCCGGCAGCAACAAATTAATAGCCTTCACTTGAACTCAAAGGTCTGGGATGAAAATGCCTTACACAGTATCACACTGCACTACTTCAGCGTTTTGCGTTCTGTTATTATATTTATTAGTACATTGTAACGATGCAGCTGAGTTCATGGAGGTCACTAAAATGTTCTGCAGATTACTCCATAGAAATTAACCTTCACTGGGACAGTTAACCTATTTTACAGTCTTTGCAGACCTGTAGTTAATGGTAAATGACTGATGTGTTCACCATATTAGCTGAGACCTCGGGAGTAAATTAGCATAGAGCAAGGTGAAGATACAGAGGGCTACATCCGGCCTTGGATTGATGCCAGCAGCCAATTTAGCCAAATGGAACAGTGTGAACTCAATGTGACGGAGATTAAAACCTAATTCATGATATCGGAAGCTCAATCACTGTATATCCCGACAGCTGTTTTCACTTCACCTGCCTGCTGAGACTCATTAGAGTCTGTGTGTGTAGGTGCGTGCATGTCATAACGTAATATTCCGCCTTCCACCATATGTTTAGTTTCTGTTCTTCAAGCAGGTATTTCAGCTAAAGATCAACGGTCATGAATTTAAATCGAAGTTACACACAAATAACACATTTAAAAAGATCAATAACATTAGCCGTGAACTCAAATGTGTAATGATCGTGCATGTGGCGGGACAGTCCACACCAGGCCAGATGTTTGCAGCCAGGTGGTAATAGTTTAATCAAAGCAGATGAAATCAAAACATTACACAGAAACAGACTCCTATTCTTTACTCCATGTTCCCTCTATCATATATTCTATCATATGTTTACTGTAATCTCTCTCTTCCTTTTACACATGCACAGAGCACATACTGAATGTTTATTACGGAACAAAGAAATCGGAAAATGTGTTGGCACGGCACTGACAGAAAGCAAGAGTGACCTCTTTTAGCACCATGAACTATGTCACAGAATAAAGTCATCCATACTGTCACAACAGAGGAAGAGCCCACGTTACTGAGATCTTACCTCACTATTTTTAATTAGATTTACCTTTAGGGACAGAAAATACTGTGCTGCTGTGCAGTAGACGACAGACACAATTTATTTATATTTATAGTTTGCAACTTTAACTTGAGTTTGTAGGATTACTGAGAAAACTGACGCCACTT
This sequence comes from Diplodus sargus, assembly GCA_903131615.1. NCBI lineage: Eukaryota > Metazoa > Chordata > Actinopteri > Spariformes > Sparidae > Diplodus > Diplodus sargus. Next base: position 3,326,858 of record CAEMYA010000161.1, read on the forward strand.
TCAGACCAAAGCCCATTGGCTAAAAATCAAATCCCCCGATGGTTAAATTTAAACCCAAGCGTCATTTCTTTGCTCCTGGAAATTTGTAGCTTCAGATCTTTTTGAAGCAACAGCAACAATTGATTTCTTTATAACAGGTCCACCAAACACAAAAAGCATAATAAAAAAAAATAAAATCTACATCAGCAACATTAATATAACTCCATGGGTCATTAATATAACCCATGAAGATTCATTTAATGTGCCTTTTCTGGTCATGTTGACTTAACATGGAGCCTGTTCAATTATGTAGTTTCATCGTTTCAAGTTGAAGCTTCGACTCTGAGCTTTGCGAACTGTGGCTCTCTTTTGCTTTCCTCCCAGCACAATTAAGTTCAACGATGCGGTGCAACGTGAGTGTAGAAAAAAAGATAATAGGCCCCCTCATTACGCTATTTTCGCACTGAAGTTGTATTTTCTCATCACGACTGACTAAAGACGGTCTTAAAACACTTAGACAGGCAATTTATTGGTCGTGCGTGAGGAGGCAAATTGCTGTTTTTAATGGAAACTATTGCTGTCATCACATTCTGCCCATCAAAGGTTTTTTTTCTCAAATGTCCCCGCTCATTGTAGAAAGATTCACTAAACACAGCCGTCCCAAACCTCCACCCTGCATTTAGCAGTACGCATCCCAGCAGAGGGCTCTGTTACCTGCCTGCAAATCCTCCACACACAATCCTATTTGGAACTGTGTTCATCACCGTACGTGTAAAAGTTTGTGCTTTGTTACTTTTTAGCAGGGCTGCAACTAAGGATTATTTTCATGATGTGATCCTGCTGATTCATGTGGTCATTAATTGATCAATCGTTGAAAATTTAAAAGAAATATTTGTGAAAAAACTTCTTATTTCCTAGAAGCTCGAACCAGCAAATGTTTAACTTTTTTTGCAAGAAAAACGACCGAAATCAATTAATTTATCATAAGTATGTATGTATATGTATTTATCACAAGTCAAAAAACCAGATCATTTGCACATTAACCCGGCCTGAGTTTCTCATGTTTTATCACCACTGAGTTACATCCTGCTGCGATGCATAATTTTAAAACATACTCATTTTTTTTTTATTATTGTTATCCTTACAAAGTAAACATGTACAATAGGGTTTGTCTTTTATTAACAGTGCATGCAAGGTGGAAATCAAGCATTCAGATCAAAAATCCTAACTACTGTACATTTTCTTCATTCTATCACTGTTTAGGATCACTGTCACCCACATAATAAATAACTAGAACAACCTTATACAGGGTAAATCTTCGGAATCTTAGTAAGTTTGGTTATGAACTGTAACATAGAGCAAAGGTCTCCACTGGTGACGAATGCTGTTGAAAATATCCCATTTTGTGCTGACAAACATCTTCTATTCTTAATAGTGTCCTTTGAGATGAAGAGGATATTCAACAAGACCATACATGAATACAAGTCTGAGTATAATAACAAAAATAAATACATTTTCTGCAGGGACATTCCAGTCAGTGACACACTGACGCCTCCTTCCATTTTTCCACTTTTAAACAGATTCGATGCCGTGAAACAGTCTCCAGTTCTTCTGATGCCGTAAAACTCTTCAAAAGATTCATTAGGAAAAACCGGCGGCAGCTTAGTTAAGACTTGGAAATACATCCTTCTCGCCTCCGTGTTTCGCGGCTGGCTGATGACTCGGTTTGCATTTCAAAAATAACAACACTGATGAAAATTAACGATCATAAAGTGTTAAATCACAGCCAGAGGAGCTTAGCAGCTGGACTGTGAGGGGTGTGAATACTAAACAGGAAAGAGTACGGAGGTTCATAATCTAGATTCAAAAGTGTGTGACAGCATGAGGTGACAACTGTCTTTGTTCCGCCAGAGGAGGGCAGTAGAGCAGAGACTATATTTTTATAAGTATAGGATTAAATGTGGCTGTGCGTTAGTGTTAAAAAGCAGTAACAGACTGTTTTCCACGGAATGGAAACATCGTAACTATCATCTCATTTAGTGCACTATCTACTTAGCTTTCCTTACGTGGCTCCATAATATAACCTGGACAGAGGGCCTGGTGCCGTCTCGGCTGCAGCTCGGTTGATGCGGAGCTGGAGAAGTTTAATCATGTGGTGCTGGAGCCACAGTCCAGAGGTCTCAGGTCCACTGTTGGAATTTCATAGATACTCTGTCTTTCCTTTGGATTCTGTGAAACTGCACCTTCCTGGTTACATAGTACATACACGGGGGAAACATTTTTGTGCCATTACTGCCTCGGGTGATTATCGGAAAGCATACGAGCGTGTCCTTACAAAGTTAATCAGCGACGAAATAAACATTAAAAAAATCTAAAGAAGCAGCTTGCGTGTAGACAACCAGCTGTGTTTTCTCACTAAAGGAGACTAACCAGGCTGCTTGTTGTGGAGCGTGTGTGAGGCAGACTGGCAGCTTGTTTTAAGACTTTGACATCATTGTAAAAGGCAGACATGCTTTTAAGACTGAAAAAAAACCCAAAGTGCTTGCTGCGGGAGGGAGCATCTATATACGCAAAGGTGACCCTCTTTAGATGATGCATCACCCTCAGAGACTGATCAGGAAACAGAGTTCTTCAATGAGCGGCTCTCAACGCTGCTGAAGTCAATCGGCATACCGTAAGAAACCTTCGATGTCAGAACGCCGTGGAAGAAACTCACTCTGATTTGATTTTTTTTCCCTTGCCATCTAGAGTCAGAGGTTTATATTTTCAACAGACTCGGAGCAGAGGAGAGAGTGAGGTCACTGCAGTGTGTTAAGATAAATTAGTTTGAGCCCGTGTCAGTCAGTCAAAAACATGGTGAGGTTATGGTGCGACAGTTGGGAGTAGCAGCAGCCCATTGAATCAACCGTCTCTTGTCAGGAGACAGGTGAGGTCCCTGTGCTTAGAGTCTAAAGTCAAATAATATCTAGAATCCTCTTCAGAATACCTTTCATAGTTTGACCGGGCCCCATACACTTCCATACACTCCGGTCCACCAGACACCAGCCAAGCAGCCCCGGTTTAAAGTATTCGAACGGATTCCAAATAGTATTTGTCTCCGGCAAGGTTGACAGTTTCAGTTTTTGCTGCTCTCTGTCGGAGCAGGTGGCGGTTGTGTGTCGTCCTTCGCCTCCGTCTGGCCTTCTTTCTTCTTCTTCTCGTCGTCGTCCTTGAAGAACAGCAGAGGAAACATGCCGAGGATACAGCCGATGCCGACGCCGAGGGCTTTACCCTGCGGGGGAAGGAAACGGGGACGAAGGGAAAAACAATGCTGATGAAATACATTTTAAGAGAAGTGGTTTTAAATAATTTACAGAGAAACAAAGCTTTACAGCTCCGTCGTTTCCAGGAAATGAGCCACTCAGGGTTGCGTTACAAGCAATGATTTCTGTGCAATCTGAGCTTTTTGTTTTATTTCATTGAGCCGGTTTGTTTTGCCTGAGTGTTAGGACCCAGGAGAACACGAGCATGGACATTTTGTCATCTATTTATTCTATAAAACCTGGCCTTCTTTCTCTTAGACTAAACCAGCAACGACGGTAAGGAAAATAATTCTCTGTTTGCGGGACAACATACAGCATGCTCCCCGCCCTTCCGGAACAATTGCCGCAACCTTTCTCAGCCAAGACCCCCTTTAATGCACGACTAATCACTCAGCCTAATTGAAGTTAATCACATTACACACTTCAGCAGTCAGCGCATATTAAAAAATCATTCAGGTCCAATTTTCCCGCACAATGAACGAGTGACAGAAAGGCCACATCACACGGGCTCGTGTCTCTGTTGTCCGTCCTGATGTTTGCGAAGCGTCACGCGACACATACGATCCAGTCCAAGTGCTCTTCGCAGCAGGCTAATTAAAATCCACTCCGACTGTGCTTTCATTTAGTGTTCATTAGTCTGATAGGCCTTTGAGTGTCTATCACACACACACAACTGAAAGGAGAGACATTCATTCATACAGTGACGGAAACAGAGAACCCTATCGCCATAAATGTTGGCACTGTACCTTTATGCAAACCACGGATATGCTGAAACTTCCTTTACATTTACGAACCACAGTGCTGTGCTTGTTAGGTTTAGCCACAAAATCTACTTGATTAGGGTTAAAAAGTGAAAGATCACTTTATGCTTAAAGGATAGGGTTAGGGTTAAGTTCAACCAAATACGAAAATTCAGTCATTATCTACTCCCCCTCAGGCTGACAGAAAGTCAGGAGCAGTTTGGTCGTCGACAAAACATTCTGGAGCTTCACAGCAAAACATGACTCATATTGTATACATGATATGATACGTACGAAGTAAAGGCATCTGTGGTTTGCAGAAACGTATAATGACAACATTTCATTCTGGCAACTGGGCTGCAGAGCTTGTGGGTTTCACTTTGATACCAACCGAGTGGGAGCTGACTCTGGTCTGCCACATGTCAGCCTGTTTCGGGCTCAAGTCGGGAATCTGCATCCCGAGCCGCGACGCCAAGGCCTCCACATAACCTGCCAGCCTGAAGACAGGAACAGACAGACGGAAAGAAGAAGGAGAAGAGGGAAAGTGTTAAAGTGTGCTGCAATGATGAATTACCTCACCGGTGACCCACTGAGGTGCTTTGTGGAATCAGTGAGCTGAGAATGATCAATTATCGTGTCACTTCATTGAGGGAACAATTTTATCCTTCTTTTATTTTGACATGTGACAAGATGGATCAGGATTGATCACACTGTAGGTCAGTAACATGGGCGTGCGAATCAGTCGTAGATGGAAAGAGTCAGTGTGTTCTGTAAATGCTCCAGGTTGTAAATCATAAGTGGATAAAAATTCAGAACCATTTGTTCCTGTTTGTTTTTGCTCCACTTTCACATAATGGTTAACTTCAGATGTTTTTTTCCACATTAGATGTCATGATCCATTACGCCACCCTCGCAACGACAGTCTGCATGGCAAAGTAAAAACGACCCAAGTAATCGATAATAACGAAAGAAACAAAATGAATCAGCAGATGAAAGTTCCAATCTGCTCTTTGTTGCCGCCATCTGTCATAAACCCAGCAGGGAGTCTAATATCAGCTCTAATAGCAAAGAGAGAGAGAGAGACGATGCCTCCGTCGTGTGCGTGTGAGAACGATATCATTTTCCAGCGCTCGTCTGTGTTTTACACAGATGACAGAACAAAGACAGATCGCAGCAGGGGAAAAAAACAGTTTTCACTGAGGAACAGAGACTGAACATTAGAAGATCATCAATCATCCGAAACTTTCTCGTTGCTTATTTCAGTTCTTGAGTTGTAAGTTTTGCCTGGTGCGGAGGACTGAACGACGCTGCCTGTCCATAGATGTGCAGATGAGTTCTTTCTAAGTGAATAAACGTCACAGAGCCGCACTTAGACAGCAGATATAAAGCTACTCTAAAACTATTAAAACACAGAACAATTTGTTTTCTCTTCTTCCTTAATAGTTTTTGGGGAAATGTCTTCTTTCATCAGCCTTATGTCGCGTAGAGCTGGTGTGCAGGTTCGTCAACCACCAGAGATCGCTGATTGTTTATGAGTGAACTAGAGCGAGTTTATAGGTTACCTACAGAGCAGAGAGAGGGAGGAAATGGCCAATGTTTTCCTCAGTGAGTATAAAGGTCACTTGTTTTTATCCCAAAATGAATAACAATGTGGGCAAGATGGGAAAAAACAACAAAAAAAGAAACTAGAATTATGCAGGTGTATGCCTCCGTGCTCTGGTCAAGTTTGCAGCTGATGTTCATGTCTGTCTCATATAATAAAGCCGATGCAGTGAAGACTTTGAAGGAGTTTAATAAAAAGGTACATGCAAGCTGTCTTCACTGATAGGCTGTTTTTATGGCGGTGCACAGAGGACTGACAGAGAGCTTTGCCACATGGTGAAGCATCAATCACCCGAAGCTCAATATCAGCGACAGGGTTCGTCTCAATTTGTAAGAAATTCCCCCCCCAGGCGTTTCTGAGGTAGGAATGTGACAGACGTGAGGTCACAATGATTTTGACCGTTGACATTTTACCGACAAATTCTAATGAGGTTCATTCTTGAGTCCAAATCTGCGTTAACATTTTGAAGAAATTCCCTCGGAGGCATTCCTGAGATATTGAGCTGACGAGAATAGGGCAGACAATCCAAAAACATGACGCCTTTGGCCATGGCTATCGCCATCTCTGAGGGATAACAAAATAAGACAAAATGTGAAAAATGCTATTATTGGACATAAGAGTGGTGAAAATAAGCCTGGGTTTGATAATATATAATTTAATAAAATCTGTTAGGAAATTGGGACTTTGCAGTAACAAAAAAAAGTATCGAGCACTAAAGGGATGAACCTAAATAACACACGCACCATAGCACATGGCTACATCAAACTTTACGTTTAAAGGGGCTCTGTGGAACTTCATTTTAGTGGAGCCATGTTAGCTACTGTTGCTCTCCTTTTAAAGGCTGTAAGTCTGTAGCAAGAAGAAAACAAAAAATGTCACTTTTATTAATGTGTTAAAAAAAAAAAGAAAGCTCTCTCAGTTCAAATGATTGAAGAACTGACCAGAAACCAGCAGAGAGAGCTCCCTGAAGCTGGGTTTATGATGTGTCAGCCTTGCTTACACACACACACACTGAAGCAACTGCAATCAAAAACAGTGGCCTGACCAAAGGGATAACTGAAAGTGTTTGAGAGCTGCTGCAGCTCACCGTCATGTGTCGTTCTACTGTACGTGTCCAGTCGGAGGCTGCCGGAGCAGAGATACATACAGCGCTGGTCAAGCAGCTCGAGCGTGAGAACAGAAATTCAATGTCAATATTTTGTCTGAGGTCTGGTTCACTCACTGGCACTAATGGATCCTCAGTTCACTGCACACACAAATAGGCTGCAGCTGGAGCTGTCGACTCGGGGTGGCGATAAGTCGTATATTTGAGAAAAAAGATAAGAAGCAGGTATTCATCACCGAAGAACAGAAATACTTGAAACAGAAAGTTTTAAGGAAATATCTTCTTTGACTGAGCTTATAAATCCAAACTCATCGCGAGGGAAATAATTTCACGTATCACAACAACAGGGGGCAGAATTTAGCCTCTAGTCTCACTGTATTCTGCCTCTGTTTGAACTCAACATTTATACAAATCCTTTAGATTTGTCTCGTTCATACCTGCAGACACTCGAACCTCTGAGTCAAATCCAAACCAATTATTTTGCATACTTGCAACAGCAGACGACATAAGAAATCATGTCTGCCTCAGAAAAAAACAACCGCATTATTCAAAACACTGAAGTGATGAAATGTACCGAAAGCAGCGTCAGCTCAGGCAAAGGCTGAAAACTCAACCCGGCTGCCGTGGAAGCAGTAAAAACCTCAAAGATGACACGTGCTGAAGCTAGAGGCTTTTTTACATGTTCTGTTTTCTTCCTGGTACAGCAACTGGATCCGCGCGCATTACCAAAGCTTTCCATCAAGTGTGGGTCTGCTGTGTTGGACTGAAAAGAGGCACAGCTGCTCTTCATATCAGCGGTGGCATCAAGGACGCCGTCTGATGGAGTGCCAGTGGCAGGGATGTGAGACTACTGAGGAGCAAGAACATAACAAGTGATAAATGAGCTAGAATTGATGGAAAATATGGAGTGCGGTTATAGAAAATGGTCCTCTGACGGGTCAGACTAGGATTATGCCACATTTCAACGAGCAACACCAAATCCCTCCTGTCACATATAGATGTTGGGGCTTTAAACCTCTTTAGAGAGCGGCAAGCAATGTTTTCCCTGAGGGGGATCAATGAATCATCACTATTCTTATGAGGAAAAGAAAATTAGAGGAAATCAAACGATCAATCATCCATTCATTTCCTCTATCCGTTTTTATTAACAGTCTACAAGGTCACTGAATACACTCCAACTTATCCCAGCATCCGCAGGGTTGTGTGTCACAGTCAAGAGGAATCAAATATGGGACCCCGTTCTTTATTCCCTACAGCCCACTGATGTGATTCTCTTAAGTTTTTGCCCTGTGTTTCCAACTTGGCTGAATGCAATAATACTTCACTAGGTCTACTCTGTCTGCCCCAGAAAGCGGCTGATGCATTGTGGCCATGAGGAAACACAAGCAGCACCGGAGACTAAGCTGTGCAGGAGCACCAGCGACGGTCAGAGTGAGTCATGAGCTAAATTACGGACCTCAACGAGGTTAGGCTGGTTTCCTACATCTGTCATAACACACACACACACACAGACACACAGACACACAGACACACAGACACACACACACACACACAGAGGAAAATCTTTCAAATCCACCCAATAAGAAAAATAGTCACACACATTTGTGGATAGAGCTGCGCAGATTGTTCGCCACGGGCTCCGACACATGCAAAACAAATATGGTAAATTGTATACAAGAGCAGGGAGTCGCAGCGGCAGATCTCAGTCACTGTCTCTTGAGGAAAACAGACGGCGAGTGGGCGGATTTGCAAACAATCACGGCAACGCGATCACTACAATATTGACCAAAGGGACTCTGGAGGAGCATGCTGTAGTGACAGCTACATCTATCGGTGCGGTTTGATTACTCGTCCGGGAAAAGTCGCACTTTCACAGAGGAGCTCTCACTCTGTCTCTCAGAGGGAGATCTCGTGGATCAGTGGGGTAATTAACACGTCCTACATCCTCTACCAGTCACACCTGCACCTCACTGCGGTGCTTCCTGTCAGTCTGTCAACTCTCAGTGTAAAGGTGCACGAGAAACTAGAATGGCACTCAGTGGAGAGCACACCTTCATCAAGGCCAGGAGACACCTTTAAATCAGTCATGTCTAATCCAATATGAAACAGAACATATTTAAAGGTGCAATACGTACGTGTTCGGGAAGAAACTGAGTAAACAAACTGAGCTTAAGGGACAGCACAGTTTCATACTGTTTTACTTTGTTTATATGTGGCGGACCCTGCCACCTTTCTAGCTTCGAAAAGTGCTCTGGGGACCTTATTTTCCTCTGAGAACAGCTTGTTTATTAAATTATGGGAACAAAAAATAATATTTCTGAGTTTGTATTATGACCTTATTAATACTGTAAATATTAAAAAGTAAAGTTGACTTACTTTTACTGGAAAGTAAAGTTAATGAGGTCTATTCTGGGCAGAGACCCATCCTCCACCCAGGTTTTGTGGAAAGCTGTTCAGTAGTTTTTGTGCATTCTACTAACCCTGAAAAAGTAAAGTGTATTTCCACCAAACAAGGCAGTTTACATCATAACGGTACAGCAGATATTCATCTCAAGCGCGCTCCGTCCAGTTTGGTCTAAAAATACACACATGTGCTGGAGGACCGGGATGAATCCAAAATGCAGGGATGAGACAAATGGACGGTGAATTTCTTTGAGCCTTCCCAGCGAGTGTAAACTAGACGATCAGCAGCATGTTAATCAATCTCCAGCGCTTTTAATTAGGCTCATTCGGGCAGGTGAGAACAATCTGAACAGGACATCGCCATGACTCACGGTCTGCTCGGAGACTGGGCTCTTGATCCTCCTCCAAGTGAACAGCAGGGCGGTTTGTCAGGGGAGAGAATGCAATCCAAGCCGACCAAACAAAGCGACCGACCAAAATTTATGGGAACGAGGACGGACTCACAGTCCAGGTATTTTTACATCTGCTGTTCACAAAGACGCTAAATAGGTTCAGAACAGCAAAGAGGACATAGAGCAGAGCGTTCATGCACTAGTTCAATAATTGATTTGTGAAACAAAAAGGTCAAAATTAGTTGGTTTCACCTTATCAAAATGGAATATTTGCAGGTCCTCCAGCTTTATTTTGAAAGGAAACTTTATATTTTGTGACTGTTCAGACGACAACAGTTTATTGTCACCGGCAACAAGTGTGCAGTAAAGAGGCGCCTGTGGTCTCCTCA
>CAEMYA010000161.1:3337149-3362563 GCA_903131615.1 Diplodus sargus
AAAAACCAACAGTCCGCTGGTGCCACATGTTCCGATGCCACTTCTATTACTGTAAGCATTGTGGATGGTTAAACCAGAGGACGCCGACTGTGATCCATGTGACCACTGGGAGGCTCCGAGGTGCACTATCGTCACTAATCAGCTGATGGAACCTGGTGACGATCATTTGAAAGGATCTTACGCAGATTAGGGCTTTTCTTCAGGCTGAAAGCTGCGGAAGACAGCTGAGAACTGACAGTCCGTGTTCTAATTCAGTTTTTACTTCATAACATAGAGACATACATCATTTTGTAGGAGGGGAGAATGAAAGCAGAGAAAAGCCTCTAAATGATTTGCGCTGTTTTGTTTCTGTCGCGGGAAAACAAAATAATAATAATGAAGACAACTGGAGGAGGAAATCAGAGATCAAAACAAAACACTTGACTCCGGATTTTGTGTTAATGAGGAAGTTTAAGCGAGGTTTCCTATTTTTTCTTGTGAAATTGGGGTCGACAATAACAACAAATATCTACAGTGAACCAGAGTAGAGAACAGGTTATTAGAACTCTTATTATGCTTCGCGCACAGTGATGGAAAACACATTGTACTTCCCTCAATAAGGTTGACTGTTGACAGGCATGTAAATAAATAATGCTCCATCAGATCTTCCCAAACCCCCGTGCAACAAAATCCAATGAAGTCCCAGTAAATGTGGGACATAGTGTGCACAAAATGTACAAACGCATCCAAAAATCAGGCTCAGCCTAGTTCTACACAATGAACAAAGTGATGGACATCCTCTATACCTGTCAGAAACTGGTTCAACATCAAGATTTAGTTCTACGAGGATTTTTATTTCTACAGCTGTGACATTACTTGACTCACTCCGAACGTTCAGGCTGCATACTCCTCTCCTCATTTAGACACACCTTGTACAGACACTCTTGATTTAATCAAACCACATTCATGAGTTAAAAATATTTGCCTTTTCTTATTCATAGTAACATGTCTTTTAATGCTCAGCACAATCATATTCTTCTTTACTCTTATTTTCTCCCTTGCTGCTCATGCTTATTCCACCTCCGGGCTAGATTCAATGGGCTCATTATGTTTAATGCTAAGAAATGTAATGAGTCTTTACTGAGAGGAGCTGCAGCCGAGTCGCCAGATTAAAATGTCAGCAGTTTACATTTCTGCAAACCACTGACGACCCACCATATTGACTTTTCTCGAATCACGTCACATGTCACATATCATAACAAAACATACTCTATTTGTGACTTGACGTTCACACAGTGGTTACATGTTACGAGCGAGCATGTAAACGTGACAGCACAGGATATTTTTACCTCAGGATATTTCCAGCCATGTTTGTAGCAACCAGCCATGTATTTTTTAGCCAAAACATGAAAAATCACTTTTTATATCACATTATGTATAACCCTCGGCAATCACTTGAGTGAATGAAGGTATGAATCCTGAACTGAATGTCCGTCCTGAGTCTGTGTGCTTCTATGTGAGTATGTGTCTCATGGTGTGAGTTGGTGTGTGCTGGTGTGTGCATGTGTGAATTTCCTTACCCTAACCCTGCCAGATCAGACACCAGGTTGCCAAGGGCAGCAGCTGCGGGGGAAAAAAATGCGAGAAGAGAAAGAGACGTGATTACATAATGAGTACGGTAATCGAGTTGAGGGCAGCCAAAAGGCATCAGACGCAGAATGTCTGGTGCTTTTCATCGTGGGAAACAGAAAGTGACGACACACTTTTCCATCTACCGCTCAGAGGCATGTGACTGGAATCATCTGCCAGCAGATATTAACAGGTTACTGAATTCATTCCCCTCATTAACAATATATGAAAGAGTTGACAACTGCTGAGCTACACACGATGTGATATACTGTTGGTGATGAGGTCTCCTCAAATCTCCTGGGTCCTTTTAAGACCGCAGTGACTTTGTTAAAGCATGTATCTCCAACAGATGGTGAGACGTTGACCTGCAGCTTCGGAGAGGGCGTCAGGTACCAGTAGCTTCATATTCCTGCCTCTTCTTCCCCTAGGGTGCAGGATGAAATTACACTATAAAGGTACCTGCACAGACTCTGGATTTGCAGAAGGCAGGAGCGGAGCAAGAAGCAGCGGGTTGGGATCAGTAAGCACAATATTTCACCCACACGGCAGTATTTTCTAACACACAGTGAACGCTTGGCGATGTCGAAGTGTGCGCGCAGCAGAGAACATCACGCTGCTCAAAAATGGAAATAATATATTATTATGCCCATTTCTTCAAAGGATGACCCGCTGGCAGATGCAGACTTTGAAAAATAAGAAAATTACTCAGTCAAATGACCCTACCATTATATCAGTCTGTCATATCGGCCGTTCATTCCAGGCAGATGTAGATATGTTATTTCAAAACCTTGAGTGGCCGACGATGACGTAAATCACTCAGTAACTGTCAAACTGCTGGTGAATAAGAGCAAGAACGCACTTCAGAATGAGGAACATATTCAAAGTTGGACAGATGCATGTAGTTGTGTGTTCTGTTACATGAGATTAAGCCATACTTAAGTTGTGTTATTAAGGGAGAATGGCCGTTCTTGCGATTCTATGAACAAAGCATGCGAAGGCATTAAAGCAGCTATAATCGTTGTCGTCATTTTAGCTAATGTCCTGTCCATCTGGACAGTAATTAGGAGGTTATTAAGGGAAAACTCTTGGTTAATGGACTAATAATTGTAGAATATGGTCTGAACAAGGCATTAATAGATGTTTTGTAATGACTAATAAAAAACAGTGTGCTGTTGATATGCATGCTAATAGGAAACTAGCACAAAGTGCAACCTCAATTCTAAATACAACAAACACAAAGGGCGAGGATGTGTCCCTCAGTTATTTTCACAATACAGTGCTGATTTCCACCATGTTGGTTCTTGCACAGGATATGATGGACAACCGCAAAGCATTCTGGGCTCATTAAGGAGGCAGAGGCACCGCTGGAGCCCACGTGGCTGTTGACGCGCTCGCTCAGCCTAATAACTTCACATGAATAAAGGAGAGCAGCACTTCAGCTTTAGAGTGCCCAAAGAGAAGAGGGTGAGGGCGCTGAAATGACTAATGGAACGCAAGCTAGAAGTGGATCTGTGTGTAGTTATCCCCGAACATAGCAGAGTGAGTAGAGGAAAGCCTGGGCCTTGCCTGTGCTACCTCCGTGTTGTCCACGACCCTGAGTTGAGAGGACCGCTGCAGCTGCCGCAGTGGCACACCCTCGGGGGGGGACGGACACAAAGCAGCAGTGCCATCTCTGCTGAGGGATAATCTCCATACAGGTCCTGCAGGATGTCTTGAGTGCTTCAATGCAACTGACTTCCTGCTACTGTAGCAACAACATCAACATGTAATGTACCCAAATTAGATGTTGTGCCTGCTGACAATCTGTTAGCGGTACATCTAAACAGAAACACTTAAAGCACCTGCATCGACTTTAATAAACAGAAGAATCGGGATAAGACCTTTAATTAGTGAAGTCTGTATGCGATGAGGTTTAGGAAGGTGTTGTTTACCGTGTGTCTTTGACCCTGACCTCGCTGATGAGACCCGGCAGACTAGTGGAACAGAGAATCACCGTTAATGAGCCGCTGGTCGATCTGTATTTAGCTCCGGTCGGGCCATGTAGGAGCGTTGCTCCGTGAGAAGCTCTTTGGAACCGGCTGCGAGTTTTTCTAATTCTTGGTGGGTCAGTCGGCGCCAAATCACACAGACTAGGTTTGTGCTAAATGGGGAGATTGTTCTTGGAGATTGTTTGCATGGGGCTGGATCCAACTCTGACTGGCACTCCGCAGTGGATGAAGAATGCAAAAAAAATATGTCTCTGTTAAATGAAAAGGGATCTATGTCGGTACCATTTATGCACGGAATACCGTGTGTTGTGGACCTAATACGTTGCTAAAATGGATCTGCTGGATGTTTGGAAGTAAACGAAGATGGCTTTGGTTGTTAAACTACCGAAACACCCCAAACCTTCATCTGTGAGTTCGAGTTTGTTGATTGTACCTGGCTGACATGGTTCTATTTTACCTTATCATGAATCTAAGCTTTCTAACGATGTCCGGCATGACTATACACATTAAGTGAGACTGTGAGTGTATTTCTCACTGACTGCAGCAGACACTAAAATCCATATTTCTATGGATACTTTCTTCGCAGCTCAGCATTGGGAGACTTTAAGGCTGGCATGAGTCACATTTTCTCCTTTATATTCACTCTACATTAAAAAGGATAAAGACGAATGACATCCTTTTACACAGAGTATGACGTCAGTGTGACACACACACACACGCTCAAAATGTGCTCTAATTAAAAAAGAAGTCATATTTTCATCTGAAAAATTTGAACATTTGTTATTTATACGATCTGTCCTCTGTCACTGTCTGCTCGTACTGAAACAAGGTTGCTGGTAACCTTTTTATTTCAGAGAAAAGCTCAGATGTAAGTAACGTAATAATGTGCCATCATCATTACACATCATACTTCTGCACAAGGCCCCCGAGGAGGCAGATGTAATGGAGAGCCCATCAGGCATCATTATGTGGTCAAGCTGCTCGAATGTAATTACAAGCCGAGCCGACTGCCTGTAACTCAGCGCCCCTTACTGCTGCTCAGCCCGCCTCCACAGGTTTGCTGAGTTGTGCGATCATGCAAAACCAGCTATTTTTAAGCATTTTCCTGGGATGTACAGTGTCCGCTTGCAACAGGTGATTTTGCGAGACGGAACCGTCTTGCCAGGCTTTAAGCTATACATTATACCGGTGACTGTTGGCGACTCCTCAAGAGGCGCTGCTGTAGCATCAGTTATCAGAATCGGAGCGCATTTCTTCATTGAAAGACGAACACGGAGCGCATTTCTTCATTGAAAGACGAACACAGAGCGGCACTGAAAGTTTTTCTAGATGATGTTTTTTTTTTGCTCATCAGCAAGAGTTTTAATCACCAACTGGCTGCACTGATTGGTTAGTTAGCCTTTAATAGATACTGATAGACAGATGGTTCATCAAATTAGATGCCAAGTATTTCTTGGAAAGAGCCTGCCCTTTTCCAAACAGTTTCGAAGGGCCACTTCCAAAGATGGCTCTGTGTAACAAACACAGACTGTGTCAGACTGTGTAACAGGTGCTTTTACAACATTCATCGAGTGGTAAAAGTCATGTACTCCATTCGTCACTCTCGCTAATGAGACGAAAGGAGAGAAAAGGAAAGGTGGAGATGCATGAACCGGGGTCAGCTGGGTTGAATTTGAGCCCAAGGGACGGGATTTATATTTTGAGGTCGGACTTTCTTGACCTGCAGCGACATCAGAGGTGCCTCCTGCAAGACTATTAAATGGTGGATAAATGGGCTGTGAAATAACAAACGGCGTCCTTTTCCATTCATGTCCCGCGCTTTTGTCTGCAAGGCACACTGATCAGCTGCAGGTCATCAGGTTCACACGCTGAGAAATGTAAGGTTGTGAATGAGCAACACATTGGCCTAAAGTATGGCAGGTGAGTGTGGAAACTGGTTCCAGATCAAACCAGTAAACTTGAGGTTAGAGGGAAGAAAGAGCCAAAATGGAAGCATTTACTCAGTCTGGTGTGCAGGATGTTGTTAAGTTCTTCAAAGTTAGGAAAGCCGTTTTACAAACATTAGTACAAGATAATCGTGAGAAACATGCTGGGAACCGGGAGGGGCCTGAGTCTTTGAATGCAACTCTCTCTCTCATATTTAGTCGTTATCTTTTTTTTAAATGGGCTTAATCTTATTTTCTCACATCATTACCTCTGTTTAAATTATGCAATTGGTCCAACCCAGCAGGAGACCATTTTCTGACCCTGCAGCCTCTATCTTCAGCTGAGACACAGCTGCCTCTGGAAAGTGGATGATTGGTGGACTCGACTACAGACTTGACACGAGAGCTAAATCACTCCGGACTGGGCTAGATAACTGCAGCCTCTTGATTCTGCAATGTCCCCAATGTAGCCGGAATGAGAAACAGCAGCGCTGCTGTGAAAATGGAGACTGACTGGTAAAAACTGGGTTGTGGAAAGAGCAGAAACTCACTCTGTGTTTCCTCCGTCAGTAGCTGTGTGGTAGTCTCAAATTCATTTCTGCGGCATCGGGCTCACTTTCATGCCTAACATTGAAAAATCTCTTTATGCCGCTCGGATATAAAAGACTCTGCTGGTCAAACTACGACCAGCCTTTCGGGAGAAGGAATTCTACATTTTCTGCCAAAGTCTGTATACCGATAACCCCCTTGTCTACAAATCCCTCGCTTCTTTGACTTGATCAAAAATTCCACTGATTTCAAAAGCAACAAAAGAAAAAGAATATTTTTAAATTTCAAATCTGGTTTGAATTGTAAATGTGCAAGAGGAAGATTAAGACACAGGCTTGTTTGGAACATGAACTGAAGATTCAGTTCCCCCCTCTCCTGAGAGATCCATCTCTGCTCGCTTCTGTCTGAAGCAGTCAGGTTTTGTTCATCTCTGCGGTTTCCCGGGACGTAGAATAGCACAGCGCGGAGCTCTGCCTCCTGTGCTCTGTTACAGCTTCTACTGTGACTCCTCGAAGTCTTTTAGACAGATCAGTTAACAAGAGACACACACTGCTGTCACCACCGGCAGCCACAAAGGAATTACCACAGGAAAGGTACTTGCAGAGTGGGAAATGGGATGCCAGCTACTCTGACACTCTGTTTCTGGACTTCATTGACATGGAAGTAAAGGGACAGAGAGAGAACAGGAAATAAATGAAGCTGTGACTTCACTAGGGCTGATTCTATTAGCATAATGCGTTCCCACACTAGCTCCTGTTCACGTTCACATTCAGTGTAATGTAGCATAATAAAACAACTGATAACATTAAAATGCAAATGTGCCTCTTTGAGCTATAACTGGATATTATTACAGTCATTCAATTCATGTGTGAGCTGGTCATAGCTAAGAAATGATCATCATCGAGAGCAGCCGGTGTCAGTGACGTCCTCTCCTTCTCCTGTCTCTAATGTTATCTCATTTCCTTTTTTTCCAGATCGGTGTCACGGCAGCGAACGGGCGGTGAGTCTATCATTACAGCTTCATTATGAGACGCTGATTTCTATAGACACTGGAAATGAAAATGCCTCCTTCAGTTTGGGAGGAGAGGTCGGAGTGCAGTGTGATTTGACTTACAGTCACTTAGGAAGCAGGGCAGTAGTACGCCAGCGAAATGAATTTCTGAATGTAAAATGAGTCTGTGAGGTAATAGTTTGCATCAACTGCTTCAACATTGTTTTCCCAAAACACGAGTGGAATGTGAATATTAAGTCATCATCTACTCATGCCCCGTGCTGATGGAGAGTTTAAGAAGAGAATGTGTTGTGGAGCTCCAGAAATGGAAAAAATTCTCCCAACTTTCCATCTGCGTGGAAGTTTTCATTTTTTGTTGAACTGCTCCTTTACATTAAAATGATGAGATTCTCTTACCGGCCATAGTTGAAATGCCGAGGATCACACCGATAGACAACTCGATCTGTGTGCCCTGCAAAACACACACACATACACATACACACACACACACACACGTAACGTAGGAGTTAGTGCATCATCATAACGGGCTAATTTGGGGATAACATTTAAAGATAGATAAAAAGAAAGTACTGAAAGTCTGGAAGCGAAAACAGAAAATTGAGAGTTGACAATAAAATATGAAAAATATCACAATCATACATGTTTTTAAATAAAAAAGCCGTACAATTTTGTGCAGGAATGTTCAAAGTATTCACCAGTGTTCACACTATGTAGTATCAGAATATCAAACATGTTCCAGTTGGTGCTGCCAGCATGTTTTAATGGCGTCACCTGGCCTTCCTCAGGATCTTTCATGCCATACAAAATGGAGATCTTCAGGTCAGGTGCTTCGTTTCTCTCCCAGTCTAGACTGAAGGATGTAGTCAGACTTACTGATTCACTTGATTTGCAGTAACTTTCTTTACATTTTTACCAAATGCACAGACTCTTCACAGATTAGATTAATCCAACCACTTTTGTGTAATATCTCCATTAAATTTACTTGCTACAGTCTTTTGGTTTTTGGTCACACTACGCCATTTCATTATTTTCTATTCAAGATTGATTTCTTTTGTTTGTTTGTTCCCATCTCCTTGTAGAGCCCCACAGAAGATTTCATCATCTTGGTGTGAAATAATCAGCCTGCTGTGCAAGCACGCTTTAAATCAAGTTGATATATTTGTTCTGAGATTTCATTATTGTAACGACTTTATAAGGACTTTAACAGAGAGGAGTTTGTAGCAGCAAGATTACTAAAGCTCGTATAGGATGTTCAAAGATAAAGAGAAAAGGAAGGACTCTGCTAAACACAGAGATGAGGGACTGAAACTAAACAGGAAGTATACTGAGGGATAACTACAGTACCATCAAACATAAAATATTTATTTTTCTCACTGTAGCTTCCTGCAGTACAACACACCCTTTATTGACAGGTATCCCCTGTGGAACTCAAACTCAGAACACAATATAAATCTCTGAGCTGCGGGGGGCGCTCAGCACTACAGTACATGAGGCTGACAAGACTTACAGCAACAATCATGATGCAGTTGTCCAGGAATCCAAATCCAACGAATGGGAGCGCATTGTGGAGCAGAACTGTAAAAAGAAAGAACAAACACATCAGACAGACTTCTCCTGTGGGAGAACTCATGGAAACTGTGCAAGATTATCAAGTGGCAAATAAACTTGTGGCATGACATGAGATAATTTTATACAGACGTGCTCAAAGTACCATAACTCAGACATTAAAGTTATTATACTATATGTTATTTGTAGCACTGTCGAGGCCAGTGGTGCGAACGGCCGCCTCACAGCCGAGCAGGAAAACGCTGAAGTCTTTTTCCTGAACTGTAATGGGTTTCACTCTTGAATATTAAAAAAGGTTTAACCTCGACCTTTCATGGAAATTGTGTTCTCAGTATCAAGCAGCTCCATTTCCAATCCAAAACAAAGTTATGTATTAGATGCATAAAGAGATTCCCTATGTGTGTGTCGTGTGTGTGTGTGTGTGTGTGTGTGTGTGTGTGTGTGTGTGTGTGTGTGTGTGTGTGCGTGCGTGTGTGTATATATATATATAACGCAGTGTGATATACTGTTGTTTGCTGTGATTCTAAATGCCACCCACCACCCCAGGAGAGTTTAGCCTTTTCCAGCTAAAGTTCAATCCAGTTCAAGTGACAAGTGACCCGTTGGAAAATTGTTTGCCTGAAACCCAATCATCACTGATAGCCAGTGATTTTTCCTCTCGGGCTCTTATTCTGCTCCCTCACTACAAATCAAGAACTCTCAGTCTTGCTGTCTGAGGCCTCAGCACACAAACTGACCACTCACTCAAAAACTTGAACACAGACTTTACGTCAGCGCTGCACTCGGGGCGACTCTGACCGGATAGTGAAAAACCCTCCGTCTCTTCGTACTCAGAGCAGTGGAATCTAATCCTGGTGTTTAGTTTGGATGCTTCACTGCAGGACAAAAAAACAAACGAGAACTCGAGCGTCGAATCTAACAAGTGAGTTCTGTGCAAAGAGCACTTTTGTTTGAAGCATCATCAGCTGGTGCAGTTTAGTGGCGGCAGGCTGAGAGAGTGCTGCGTTTTGGAAGCTTTTTAGCTGACAGGGATCACCGCAATCCTCAAATGTTTAATTTCCCAGTGAGCCCCTGTTATCTCTTCTTGACTCGGCCCTTCCAGGCTGCATTAACTGGTTTTTCGCATTAAAAACCTTTGAGGACAAAATGTCTCTCAGTGTTTTCAGTGCAGAGGAAATTAAAAATGGACCCCTCCGGTTCTAATATTTGCACTTTCTGTTGGGTTCTAGAATAAAACATTGTCAATGTTGCGGGAACATTTTTTTTATTGTTAGTGGGGGAAACTGTATAAAAAAATCATGGGGGTAATTACAACTGATCTTATTATTTCTTCATGCTTTGAAGAGAAACGAGGTATTATTTCCCCTGCTGCCACCATCAAGCCAACTTTGCTTTTTTGTTGTATACCGCAGCTTTTCTGTTCGATAGAGCGTATTCACATGGCGTCCATTTCCCTTCGACATCACGCTCAGGGTGTGAAGCTGGAATGCTTGGATAATGTTTTGCTGCTGTTTTCCAGGTCGCGAGTTATAAATATGTAGAGAAGCTTCCTGATGGATCAGCGACTGAAAAATGTATGGACATTGAAAGTCTGGAAGGATATCGGGTTATATTTCAAAGTAAAACACATTTTTTAACCCACTAGCATAAACTACTTCCTGCCTTGATTACAATTGAGTTTGTTTCACTTCAAGGCTGAAATGTGCACGACTTGCATAGATGCTTTTGGATATAACTGATGCCTTTCCTATTGCGTTGTGTTACACCAGCTGACGTTTTTTTTAAACGATTCTTGTTACTGTTTTTATTCATTCTTTGCATATAGTGTAGTTTTGTTGTTTGTGCTCCTGAGGATGTTTCTTGTTTTCAGGTCTCCTCTAAAACAGATCTTAATCAACAATGAAACTGCCTGAATAATTAAAGGAAATTAAATTAAAAGACGCTACAGGAGGAGTGTAATGACTCAAATGAGCTGAACAGATGCAGTTTTACAGAAATGAAAAGGGCATTTTTTCCCCCCACATAATCATTGAAATGGTTAACTTCCTGGAGGAGAAATGCAATGACGCCACAGTTCACATCAAACAAAGACTTTGCTGTCTGGAGGAAAATCACGAGGGCCGTGTCCGACGTCGTTTCTCCTGTGACAGGCGGCTGAGGTCGATATTTATTTTTCAAGTTCCCCTGAGTGTTGCTCTTCTCGTGGTGAAGTGCTGTTCCTGCTCTGGCTCTCCGCACTCAAGATAACACAGCTGAGCAGAGAGCAGGGATTTTCTCACATGATGTCTCTGTTTTTTGCTTATAGTCACAATGATCTCAAAGAAAGAACAAAAGACAGAGAGAAAGACACGTTGATATGAACTCTGTCGGGGTAACCAGCAGGTTTTCCAACCTCCCGGCAGGAGGAGAGGAGGAGGGAGATCTAAGCTTGTGTCACTGACTGAGCCCTGTCGAGTGAAGTATGCCCGCCTAAGCTTTTACAGTCGAGTGTGTGCAGGTGGATCACATATGTGTGATTGTGTGACCTTCCACTTCTGATGAGAAATGATGTGCAGGACACTATAGATGTCTATAGACTGGAACCTTTTACCAGCTCGGATCAAATATTAAGAGCCTGTGAGATAAACCTTTAGTAACACGGTTGAAAGAACATAAAGTGTCATTATGGATGAAAAAGCTTTGGACAGAATCACCCGTATAGAGGTTCTGTATAGTTTACTTATAGTAATCAAGTAGTTTATTATCCTTCTTCTCATGAGAAAGTAATCCTATTTCATCTATTTTTAGACTTGGCTCCCATGACACTTTGTCTGCAATAACCTGCCTGTCTGCTTCTGGTCAGCGACCTGAGCCTGCTGCTGTGTGCACACTGAAATCATAGGAAAGAAAAAAAATAGAAATGATCTCAATAGAAATAGCTCATGACAAACTGCCAAAAAACGAAAATGCAGCAGCAAAACTTGGTGTTCCTGAGGCTATCAACGGGCTGGTCGACTCAAACAACAAGGAGCAGTCATGGCTGCTAGTGATGAAAACAGAATGCACAAGGTGACGAGACTGCAGTAAGCTTTATATACAGTATTGTACTGTATTGTAGTTTATTTTGACGATAACTGTACAGTTATTTAATGACCTCCACCAAGGAGCTATGCTGGGTAATCCTCTTTAGTGCCAGTGGCTTTATGTGCCAATTCATTCCCATCTTAAACCACCTCATGTTGTTGTTTCTTTCTCTTATTTCACCTGCATTTCACATACATTGTGTTAATTGTTTATTTGTTTAAATCAGTTTATGTTCAGACCCTATGAGATTTTCGGCATTTATGGACCAGAGGAAGACTATAAACCCCATCAGTGGAAGCGAGAGGGATTATATAAACCGTAAACATGGATCAATAAACCTGCTGATCCCTGAATACACAAAAGTGCAACATCATAAAAGGCCATTAGCCGAACAGACAGTGTGTGTTACTGAACACCAGGTGGAGTACAAGAAGTCTGTTGCCACGGGAGTCGCTCTTGATATACTGTAAACCCTCTGTGTCAGTCTTGTGTTCTTGGAACTGTGATGGAGACAGTGACACACTCTCAACCACACGGCGCTGCATGATGGAATACCTATATACTGGAAATACCAAGTGCTCTGTCATAAGTTGGCAGGAGTATATATTTTGAGTTTTATGTTCTTATTGTTCTTATTCAGATGTAACTGTCACTGTTGGTTATTGATGAGCACTTTGAGACAAACCTTATGCAATGTCTGCTCGTAGAAAACTTTTAAAACCCATTTATATCATCACCGTACACGAACAGTAGGGATGCAACATAAAGAGTAAAAACTAAGTTTACAAAATATAGGTTTACTTACCGTATCTTAACTGGGCTGCAGTGGGCGGTGCAATTTCCAGCTGCCCTGAAAGAGAAGAGAAAAAAGAAGAAAGCATGTATTATAAAGCGACTGCATCTCCCATGGACAGCTTTTCTACGGAGGGGAAAAGCCAGCATAAATGTCAGACGGTTCTTAAATGGCAAAGCCTATCAGTCACAACCCTATGAATACAGAGAGGAGAGGCAGGAAAAATGGGTAGAAGGAAGGGGAAAATCATTAGCAATATGTCAGGGGTGATGAAAGAGAGTCAGACAGAGGGAGCGGAGCAAAGAGCATCTCCCAGTTTACCAGCTCCCCCCTGAGCGCCGAGCGAGACACAGATGAGGACAAACGTGACGTCAGAATAATGATAATTCTGCTGCCAGCGCGCTGATTATAATTGGAGTGTGTGTGTGTGTGCATGTGTGGAGACAAACACACAGAGGAAGGGACAGAGGGTACGAGAGAAACTTGTTTCCAGCCTTCATTTCCACAGATCCAACGGGGCTAACATCATCTGACTTAACGTAGCGGAAAATAAAATGATTTTACTGAGGTCTAATCACAATTTATCTACATTGTGACATCTATATTAAAGGGAAACCGTGAAGTTAAAGAGGTGTAACATCTTCCTGCAACGAGAGGCTGCGGGATAAAAATGTGTCGTACTGTATGTAACACATTAACACAACACTGGATTACACTGATTCTACAGCGGAGGACAAAAGTCATGGTGATCATTTCCTTCCCAGGTTCTGTGAAATTGGATTTGCTGTACAGAGATCAGCGGAAATGTTCGTCCACACATAATGAAGTCTGTTCAATCAGTTTCAGTTGTTATTGCACCACTGCAGGGGAAAAACCAGGCTGGGACCAGATTCCGCTTACTGGTGTCAAACAGGGTCCGTCTCCACTAACAAACACCCAAATGTGCAGGCACGCATTCGTATGCAGACGCCCTCCGTGCACAGTTCTCACTCAGCCCGCTACACGCTCGGACCAGAACAAATGCCAAAATGCTAATTTGCGTCTGGGAGGAGAGTAATTCTGCCAAGCAGTCACTCCGGGAAATGTCAGCCATTCATTTAATCTTTTTTTAAATCACATTTGGCTACATTCATGTTGTGCCTAACGAAATAATGAGACCTCCAATGACTAAAATAAATGCCACCTATTTTGAATATTAATGAATGAACTTGAGTGTTAACTTAAAAAAAATAAAGTCAAAGTCATCTGATTGCAGCTTTCTTAAATGTGAATATGTTCTGGTTTCTTTATTCCTCTGTACGGAAGCCCTTAGGGACAAATCAGAATTCTTTGCTGATCCAAGTCTCACCTAAATTGTTTTCTCTCCTGTGTTTATGACGTGAGAACAGGCAGAAAAAAAAGGTTTTGCCGGCATAATCTGTCAAAGATTTCCAAAGACTTCCCCTGTTGGTAATATCCACTTCAAAATGTCAATATTCAGGCTATTACTTCACAAACTGCAATAAGCAAAACAAGAACATCTCACATCTTTATTAACTCCCATCCTGTCTGCCGCCTTCTATCATTTCCATCCCCTTCTCTCTCCCTCACTTCCTTTCAGGGCTCGGTGTCACGTTACCAGGTTCATACCACCGTCTTCAGTTCAGCCCATCTCATGTTGCTGACCACAGACAATTGTTCACCTCGACGCTGTCCCCTTCATCAGCACCAGAGTCAAAAATACAGCTGATCCGTTCACAGAGATGCAGGCACGCCTACAGTACACAGCTGTTTATGGCAAGCGCTCACATCCACACACAGAAACACACCGATATGTCATTCCTCCAGCCTCTGCGGCACCTTGTGCATAATGAAATATTGTTTCGTTCCTTCTCCCTTGTGGAGCATTGTTAAAGGTTTTATCTCATTTCACAGGTGTTGGCAAAATCCCTTCAGTAACAAAAGCCTATACAACGACATGAAGATCTGATCCAACAGAAGATGGATAGCTTCCGCAATTAAGCACCAGAACACATTTCTCTCCATTTATCACTCACTCAGGGGTTGTTTTAGGATTTAATTAAAGGCTTTTCGATGATCCTCCAGTGTTCGTCTGTGAGCCAGCGCTGTCAGTCTGCTGCAACATCAACCGTGATAAATGTTCTCAGTGAAACCTCCTCGTCTGAACAGCTGATGGTGGAATCATTCCCGCCTGAGCTCAGGTAAATGAGATAGCTTGTCAATCAATCACAAACGAGTGCTGCCATACCGAAGGGTCAACAAAGATTTGACGAGACTTGTTCCTCCAGCAGGATTACCCAAACTTCAATATAGGCATAATGCAACTTGGGTTGTTTGCGCAGGTTCATAAACAGAATAAAGGCAAACAAATGTAGCTTTTTTAATATTCAAACTGCACCTACAGCAACAATGATAAACAATATTTCAAACTTGGCATATGTGTGACCAGACTAATGCGGGCATGTTTAGGCTACCATATGCGTGGGCTGACAGCAAAGTTATACCTTAACATGGCACCTGGTCATTCATGAGAAATCTCTACACCTCTGGATTGTATTTTTTCACACTGGCCCAAGCTTGAGTTCATATTAGGGCTACAACGGATTGTCATCATCAACTAATGTGCTGATAGTTATCACAATTCAGTTAGTCTATAAAATGTGAAAAGATTGTTTTAAAAGTCTTTTCTCAAAAGTGACGTCTTTGAATGGCTTAAATCATGAATAAAAAAGAAAAGCAGCAAATCCTAGATTTAATCTAGATTTAAGCAGCTGGACTACTACCAGCAGACTATAAGTGAAACTGACTAAAGCAATTAATAAATGATCAAAGTATTTGGTAATTACTTCTCTTTCAATTCACTAATTCAATTAATTGAACTGGAGCTGAAATTAATATCATTTCAGCTCCAGTTCACTTGGTAGCACAGACATAGGCGGAAATCACTTTCTAGGAAAAAGAGATATTTGCCATCCTCAATAACCTTTATCAGTGAAAACACATCATTTGAAAGTATATGATTACAAGCAATGAAAACACTTATTTGCTAATTAAAGATACAGAATGATGTGTTTTTAGGTTTCTCAAGATTGCCCCCCCACCTCCCATATGCCTCACAGTGGTTTGGTCCACTGCCACTCAACCTGCACCTCACAGACCTGTCTCTGTGGAGCGTCTCTCAGCGTGGTGCTGCTGGTGGACCTTAGTAAGTAAGTTAACTCAAAGTTAACTTTAAAGAAAGGTGATATTTTTCCTCTTGTCCCATAGCTCCAGGCTGAAGCACAAAAGGCGCCTGGTTTGGGTCATGCTACATTTCCCCAGAAAACAAAGCCTGAAGGACGGGGGTCGCAGGTTGGGAAACTAACAAAGCACTGCAGAACTTACAAAAGAGTTAAAGCAAACTGGTCCCCTGCTGTCTAAAAGGTTGTGGTGGGAATAAAACCCACAGTCACACACTAACTCTGTCAAAATGATAGACAAACAACAAAACATTGGACCAAGAAACCAAAGGTGAAGTGGGAGTCACTGATCGGGGGGGGGAACCAAACAGAAACCACAGAGAGCCAACTGATGGTGTTGCCTGTCTGAAAACACACAACCAACTGAGCAGGTGAACTGCAAGCCCATCATATCGTCTCCCAGCTGACTGATTGCAGCCAGCTGAGGGAGAACATCACAGGTGCTTTTGATTACCTGTGACGAGGACCTTGAGAAATCCCTGTTCATGTCAGGACCTTTGTGAATCTCTGATTCGTCCATAACAGTTCAAAAAACACAGCGACTTAAATTTCAGACTTAAAATTGTTCCCTGTGTCATCTGCCACCATCACCGCTGCAGACGTTCCGAGGTCTTGGTGAAAACAACTGTGCTATTGAGAATGAATGCTGTTAACAAAACGCTACACATTGTTATGATCCACATTGGTCTGCATGGCGATTTTTTAAGAGATTTCAAATGAATTGTGAGAGTCGAGGAGGTTATATCAGCTACAGAAATATGTGTATAAACAGTGAACCTTTAGGATCTCAAAAGATACAGAGTGGTTAAAAATGTATGACGTTTTGGCTCAGCCAATTACTCCCAGACAGCAGTTTACCGTGAACGTGGGCTGCTGAACAATGGTCCAATACAGGTCTGTGATCAATCTAATAAATTCTGTCCCACTTTGATGTGATAGAAATAATCTAATGCATCACTTTGGCCCTGAATCAGGAGCCTGTCCCAGCTATATTTTGCCATCGCTTAAAAAGAATGAGGCCAAATGACAATGCAGCTGAGTCACCGTCTCATCACCAGTCACATGAAAAAAAGCCATTAACGAAAAACAGAATCCCTGCAAGATTCTTCTCTCCCAATCCACCGGGCTCCACGCAGCCATTTATTAGCGGTGCGATAGCCGACATAGCTGTCTATCGGCCCCAGAGCTCCTCGGGTCCAAGTATTGATTGCATGGTGTCTTAAATCCCCCAGAGCTGCTGTCTCAAGAGAATTCAATTCCAACAAGACACGAGTCCTAAAAACATTTAATGGGCTGTGGTGAGTAGCTAACCACGAGCATGATTAAATACCAAAGCAGTCATGTTTCATCCGTCTCACGCCTTCTTTGACTTTGTACCCTCAGACTGCGGAACAAGCATCTGGCGGCCGATTAACAATGTTTACAGATAAACAGAAAAACACGATGTGTCACCATTTTGGACACAGATCTTAACTGTTAATTGCCAAGTCAGCTACAAGTGGTCTTAGCGTTTACAACACAGCCAACAAAATACCGGAGACTTTAACAAGCCCGTTGAGCCAAATTTTGACACGAGAGGCTACAAATTGACATGACTTTGACAGTCTCCAGCCATGCTAGCAGCTCTGCTTTGGGCTAAATGCTAGTGCAAACATGCTAACATGCTTATCACTACCAGATGTGGGTTCTGCATGTGCGAGTGTGTCCGCCGCCTGGGCGGTTTGTTACGGCGACACCAATTGGACGAGCTCTCTCAAAAAATTTTAAACCAAATTTTTCTAAAGTTAGTTGAGGATGATATTTAAGTGAAACTCTCGCCAAAATGCAACCTAGGCTTTTTTTGTGAATGTATATGAGTCAAACCTTCGTGTAAAAGCCTAATTACGACGAAAGAGGCACTTTTAAGATTGACGGTATTATCGTTTTCGGCTCAAACTCATTTTCAATGGAGTGCAGGGGCACTTTTACGCTAGCATCAAAACCGCTATTTTTAAAGCGCTAAGAAGGCTCGACACAACATGAAACTTTGCTCGTAGTATCACCAGGGTCTCTACACATGAACACGAGCATTGAGAACATTGTTTGAGTACACAGAGATTGCTAAAAAGAAAGTTTTTGAACAACTCACATTAGCAGTAGCTTCTTCCTCTAGCTGTCGTCATGGCAGCCTAGATGCGTTCGACACGTCTGGGTAGACTGTATGTGGTTCATTTGACCTATGTGTAGAGACACTGGTGACACTACGAGCAAAGTTTCATGCTGTGTCAAGCCTTCTCAGTGTTTTCAAAATAGCGATTTTGATGCTAGCGTAAAAGTGCCCCATACACTCCCATTGAAAATGAGTTTGAGCCGAAAACGAAAATACGGTAAATCTTAAAAGTACCTCTTTCGTCGTAATTATGCTTTTACACAAAGGTTTGACTCAAATGCTCACAAAAAAATCTAGGTTGCATTTTGGCAAGAGTTTCACTTTAACATGTGATGTGTGAATATTGATTATCTTTGACAGCATAGCATTACATTGCAAAGGTTAGCATAATCTCAAACTTTGGCTACTTCACCAAATTTCCATTTTTACTGCAGCTCTGCATGTGGTTTGTCAGAGTGGTGACATCGTACCAAACTCTCCAAGGCGGACGCACTGGCAGATAATGACTGCTCTCAATGATCCGAGTTTAGCATGTGAGCATTCAAACTCTTGCTAATTAGAACAACTGGATGGGAATGACATTAATCTTGCAAGAATTTGGGCATAAATGAAAAATATGGACCCGGTTTAGCCTGTCAGGCCAGCAGAGCCGTTCCTTGAGCTGTTCCACGAGCATGGCTGAAAACTAATTTAGCTCTCGCAAAAAGTCTGCATCCCACCACTAATGTGCTTCATTAGACACTCCTACTGGTTAAAGGTGAAACGTTATACCCTCTCAGCCAAATAGCACAAAGGCTCACACTGAAGCTCTCAGTATCAACACCGATCTACAAACATTTATATATTTGTGTTCTGGTTGATTCTTCTCTCCTGGTTTTACTTACTTATAGGCTGCTTGCTTCCCCGCAGCGCTGTCTGTTTAAGGAGACAACCATTAACACTCCTCTGCTGTGGATGTCAACCCACTCACACTTTGTTGTCTTTGTTTTTGCGGTGACAAATGGCTTAATCCGCACTTCTTCTGTCTCTTGGTGCCGATACAGCATGAAAATTGAAGTATGAGCAGAGTTTTGGAAATCGTAGATAAGTCTGTGAAAGGACCCAAGAGCAGAGTTCTCTCTCTGCAAACGTCAGTTAGGATTAATACATGTCTGTCGCCACATTCAGTCGCCTGAATGAAAATTATGAATAGAGGCAGTTAGATTTTCTGCAAATTCAGGTGTAAGTGTTCGAGGGTAGAAACAAGAACAATGCAGGGGCATTTTTCATCACGGGACTGTGCAGCAGTGCAGTGCATTCAATGCAGTCTGTGTGTGTGTGTGTGTGTGTGTGTGTCCTGGCCCCTTTGCGAGCAACTGTAAACTAAGAAAGATCCATGTTTTTCCCTCAGGATTTTATTGATTTTGGATTTGCACCACTCACACAGTGAGGGGGTTTCTCATTATGGGAGTGTGGTGTGATACAACACAGGCTGCTGTGTGAAGGGAACACAGTGTGTGTGTGTGTGTGTGAGTGTATGTATGTAAGAACAAATTTATCTATATGAATCACATCATCTGTACTCTGATGTCTGCAAACGCTGGTGTGTGTGACCAAGCATGCGCGCATGAGATCAATAGTTCAGAAGAATGGGATCAGTGGAAAGTAGGAGCCATTCATCAAATGCACAGCACCTTGCTATTCTTGTATGATTCATGGGGCAGAAAGAGAGGAAATTACACAGCACACAGAGGACGGGCCACAATGGACAGGAGAGCCATTACGTAACACCAAATGGGAAAAGATTTGCTTCAAAACGATGTTTTGTTGCAACGAATTTGTCAGAGAATGGGTGATTAGACATAGATAGAAAACTTGCTTAATATACGTAATAAAGTACAACATAATGAAAGCGACCAATGAGGTGATTCTTTGTGTACACTTAACTAAAATATGAACATTATATTTCTGTTTTGGCTCCCATTATTCACGAGTTTGAAGTGAAAGGTGTAAGACTGGATGTATTCACTCTTCTTCTTTGCCAAGACAATCCATTCACCAGACAGGTGTTGCATATCAAGATGCTGATTAAACAACATGAGTGGTGCACAGGTGTGCTTTGGACTCGTCACAGTAAAGGCATCCTATAATGTGCAGTTTTATCCCAAAAACACAATGCCACAAATGTCGCAAGGAGTTTTGAGGTAGCGTGCACTTGGACGTGATGACTGCAGAATGTCCTCCAGAGCTGTTTCCTGTGAACTGAATGTTCATTTCATGACATTAGCGAAACTGCTACCGCCTACGTGACACCGTACATGCTGACTGCCATCTGCGGTGAACAGCATTCAAAGTGCCAGACTCCATGGAAGGAGAGCATTTATCCACGCAAAGGTCTGTAAGACAATAGACTGCAGTCAGGTGGTGGGGGAACAAGCAACTGGATGAGCTTCACTGAAAAGGTTTCTGACAGTCTGTGCAGAAATTCTTTGGTTTTGCAAACCAACTGTTGCATCCGCTGTTCTCTTGCAGGTGAAGAATCCAGATGTGGAGATCCTGGGATGATGCTGTTACACGTGTTCTTCGGTCGTAAGGCCAGTTGGATGCACTGCTGTATTCTCAGAAATTATATTGGAGACAACTTAAAATAGTGAAGTGAAGATTCAGCTCACAGGCATCAACTCTGGATATGTGTGCCAAGCGCACGCTCCCCTTGTTGAAAGTGGTATTGAATTGGGATCAGTCCAGAGCACATCTGTGCAATCATGTTCCTGTTTATCATGTTTAATCAGCATCTTGATACGCCTCATCTGGCAGGCGGATGGATCGTCTTGGTGCACACTGACCATGATGGATATGGAGAAATAATTAGTTTCTGTCAACAAAACAAGGCTCAGATCTTTTGCATTACTTAGTGAAAAACAGGAGAGAAAAAAGTGTTTCTATATTTTTTTGTGTGATTTGAAAGTAAAATGAGCCTTAAACTTCTGATTTACACATTAAAACTCATTTGAAGGAAGGCCTGTTTCTATTTTAAAGTCTATATGCTCCTATTTACATGTCTGCTGGAGAACTTCTGAAGGTCACATCAAGACTTAAAACACTCATGTAGGCTGAGGGAAAATAATAAATACCCCCCACCAAAGGCAAGATAACCCAGCCAGTGTATACCTGTGAGAGGAAATTACAAAGCGCCGGAGCGTGACACTACACAAACCCAAGCCTAACAATGTAGTTAAATTTCAGCAAAGTATTTCCCTCCTGTGAGTTCAGCGAGCTCCATATGACAGGTAGACCGAATAAATCCACCGGCCTATTCCCAATGTGCCAATTAAAGAGGCTTCAGAGGGCCTGAAACTAAACACAGGAACAGACGAAAAACAACCACAGAATCCTTGAATATGCCCCCCCTGACAAATGGAAAACCACAAGAGACCGGAAGGGAAAGAAGAACAAAGTCTCGTTTCGTTCCCCTCAACAGGGGACAAAAGGAGCTAAGCATAGAGGAAAAAGGAAATATTTTTAATCGAGCGGTGGGCTAAAACTACTGGGAGACTCGTCTTACAATGACTTTCTCTGCACATTCGTAGCGCTGCTCATGCATTTTAAATGAATGCTTAATAATAAAACACCATAACATTAAAAACATGTTTTTACGTGTAAGATTTAATCCACGATGTTGGTGATACAAACCACCAACGATCCTCAACAACTACTCCCGCCGGGGGAACCGAATCCTGCACCTGCTTGCCGGTTCTCAACCCTGCCAACAAAAGTGAAGCTTATTCTCGAGTTAATTGCGCGCACCTGGCCTCCGAGATATCAATTAGCCGTTGATCAGATGAATGATCACCAGCGGGACACGCGGAAAACGTATGCGCACACAATTCTGTACTTGTTTGGAGTAATTCCGACCACTGTGTGGGTGCGTACAGACCATCTTTCAGACCCTCTTCCGTTGCTTGTGTGCCGGCACACAGCGTGTCACTGTGTGTAGCAGCGAGGCCAAGGAGAACTGCTCAGATGGTGCAACACTGGCACAAACTATGCTGAATCCCTCTCTGCTGATAAACGGCAGCAGGTACACTGGCAGGAGCTTTGAGAATGCAGCTTGTACAAGATTTAGTTTTATCTTCTGCACAACATTTGCCCCCCCCCTAAAAAAAGCGAGTCAGCTCATTTGAAGGCCTGAAAGCCTGTTTATTTCTGTTTATAAAGTCAATCTGTTCCCCTTTACATGACAACCGGAGTCATTTCACGACTAAAAATGCTCGTGTTTGCTGAGGGGACGATAAAAAAAAGCAGTCGGTACAAACCTCAGTGTTTCCTCTGTAGTCGTACTGTAGCAGAGGCAGCGGGGGGTAAAGTTGTGTTTTTTTAGTGGTAGTGCTAGTTGTAGCACAAATGTCTTTCATATTGCCTTACAGGATTTACTTGATCACGATTAAAGGGCTGTTTCGAACCACTCTGAATGCTTGTTCAGAGGAAGCGTACCTTTGAGAAAGCAAAGACCACACAAACTGAAGCCAAACAGAAGAGGGCTGCAGGAATGTTTCCAGTTGGTCTCCGCCACGTGAGCGATCTTTACCAATCTCTTCAAAATCTGAACAGTGGGAACCACACTGTGACAGGATTTCATCAGCTGGAGCTCGTCCACTCTTATACAGAGTAGACCTTGACCAGGACTCTCATAAATGAGAATGGCCTTGTGACTAGAGGGTCACCAGTTCAGTTCCTAGACTGGCAGGATTAATTTGGGTGGGGGAAAAGGATGACAGCTCTTTTCCCTTCCCTCATTACCACCACTGAGGTGACCTTGAGCAAGGCCCCTTAACCCAAACTGTTCCCATTGAGCTGCTCGGTAACCAGCAGATCAGAGAATGGTTATACTGGGCAGAACAGAACAGGGTGTTCCTTGAAAAGAGCAGCAATTCTCTCAGTGAACCTTCCCAGAATGAATAAAGGTGAGAAAAACTGGGGGAAGCAGCATTTCACTTATAATAAGGCATTTACAGCCGCCAAAATCGTCATCTTTAAATCAACAATGGAAGTGTATCAGTATAAGTGTATAAGTAGTTGTTTGGTGTGATGAACCCACAAAATTATCGCCTGACTCTGCTTTTCTTTAGCTTCAGTTTATTGCTTCTGTTTTTTTTTACGGCCACGACTTTACTGCTTTTCCCTCGCCGCCCTCTTATCGGTACACAGCAGGCAGCTGTCTTTATGTGGGAAAAGGTCTTAAAAACTGTCCCCGCACTACAGCATCAAACGGCAGGCCACAACATTAGCGGCTCGCTAATCCAAAAACAGAGCTAAAAAGGAGAGAGAATATATGACTTTACATTTGTCAGGTGGACACAAAACACGACTCCAAATGAATGCGAGCGCCCCGAGAGAAATAGTAACCTTAATGTCTACCGTAAAGTGCTGACTTTAGTCTTGTGGGGCTGCAGCGAAATCAGCAGCCTTGATGACGGCGCAGCAAGGTGAGTCACAGAAGCCTCTGAAGGGCCCAGGTAACAGCCCAAGGAGAAAAAACAGCTCGGGAAAGCTTGTGATGTGCAGTGTGTTGTGGCATGTAGGTGCAGGAAGGGACTGAATGACAGGAGGGAGGTAAAGAGGAAAGCGAGGTGTCATAAAGCGAGCGCACGCTGTCCTTGGAGGTCGCACTGCTCCGTTAAAGAAACAGAAAGTGATCCATCCCCGAGGCTGCGTGACCCCCTGATCGAAGGGACGGGCTCACACAAACAAACACCACCTTGAATATCAAACACATCCCGCTGCGCATAATATTATTAAGAGGGCTTCTGTGGTGCCTGGGTAATTTGATTCATGCCTTGATCCATCTGTCTGCGTATCACAAAGAAACAGGAGCCATATGCAGCCATTTTTTTTCCTCCTCGCTTTCCTATCTTCTGAATCATGAAATTTTAATTGGCGCCAGATTGCCAATCGGAGGATGATCTCACGTACTGGGCTCCATATATAATGTTTAAGTTAAGTTTTTCTCCTTTAAACTTGGCCTTGATGTATCCTCAAAGAATGGAAAAGGAGAAAGAAAGAAATATGTTAAAATACGGTGGTTGTGAATTTCAAGGTAAAAATTGATTTTGAGGGTAACATCTGAACAACGATAGTCCAACGATAGTCCAGACAGAACTAAATAGCTCACACAGCAGACCTGTTTTCCTCACAGCTGAAATGGTGTTCTTGGGACTTTAATATGATAGCATGCACCTAAATAGTTTCAATATGTCGTGTCTTGATGGGGAAGGGTGTAAAGAGTGGATTACAGTGTGTTTAACAGCTCTAAGCTGCAAATATTGGCATACCGGTTACAAGCTATTGTGGCAATTTGTTATGTAACTATATTTTCAGAAGTGTTTTAGGTTACAATGGGAAAAAAAAAAGCCTGGATCATGATAGGCTAGCAAGCCAAGTGTGTCGCTGCTGTCTCGCTATTTTTCCACCGTGGCCCTTGATGCAACTGTTTATTCTAGATGTTTAACGACTGAACATATCTGTTATAAACTGAAAAGCATCTAACCTCCGTCTTGCTTGTGCAAGTAGACTATGAAGGCAAAGGTTTAAAATGAAAATGTTGGAATGAAATGAAATGACCCACGCTAACAACACCAGGGCTAGCTACCTCTACATGTACATGTCTTCTATGTGGACCATCAACTGGTGAGGCTGACCTGTTAGCCTCAGTCTTTTTATATTATGTGTTTAGCCGTCCCGAGTTTGCAGTGCTTAAGTGGAAAACTTTTGTTTACGCTTCTATCAGGGAGCTCACAAACCAAATAAGTTCAGCACCCCGCAAGGAGTCTGAAGTCTTCTCGGCACAATGAGAGTGATTGGTTATTAATGGCTGCAGGCATCTCTCTTGCTGGCAGCGAAATGCGCTCAATAAACACACACAGCGGGGGACGCAAGGCTATTACACTGTGTGTGATGAACGGGGTGCTATCTGTGCACAAATCACCGCACGGAAACGTCGCCGCGACAGCATCCGCCGGACGGTGATAGAGCCGGGTGTGTGGCATGTTATTGGCTCGAGCACTTCGGCGAGAGTCACTGCTGCTCTTCAGGAAGTCGAACGTCAGCCCGATGGCGGCGTCGCAACACTCGTGCCTCGACTTTTCCATACTGCACGGAGCCATTTCTGTTTGAGCTGGGGTCACAGCAGGTTAAATGTCACCATGGGCTACGGCGACGCAGCACAGTATGCAAATCTGCATGATGACAACAACACTGTGTGAGCGGTGGCACAATGGAGACAATGAAAAGGGTTCTCCTTTTGTCATTTATTTCAGGCGAGAAGGCTATAATCTGAAAGGCGGGGAGAGGATATGGCTTCCCCTTTCAACATAAAAGGTGGAATCAAATATCACCACCAGGCACTGCGGAAGCAATATACCGAGCTGAGCATACAGTAAAGCATATTAGGCCTCCCCCTCAACAACAGGCATAGCCGAGGAAAGAGGATGAGAGCTCTGATCCAGGATTCATTATATCAGCTGATTGTGGTGGTTCAAGAGGA
>CAEMYA010000161.1:3372221-3406088 GCA_903131615.1 Diplodus sargus
TATGTCGATTCAAGCTCAAGAGAAGTAGGAGGTGATGCGACAGCCGCCCACAAAAACGAAACTTGTCTTATCGGA
Source organism: Diplodus sargus (assembly GCA_903131615.1). Taxonomy (NCBI): domain Eukaryota; kingdom Metazoa; phylum Chordata; class Actinopteri; order Spariformes; family Sparidae; genus Diplodus; species Diplodus sargus. The sequence goes on from CAEMYA010000161.1 coordinate 3,372,297, forward strand.
CGCACCTCAAGTCGATGCTCCGCTGTCCCGTCCGACAACCTCCACAGGAAACCTTAGAGGACGACAGAGGAGCTGCTCCGGCTCGTATCCGCCCGCGGAGAGAGAGAGAGAGAGAGAGAGAGAGAAAGAGAGAGAGACACACACAGAGGCAGATCGTCCAGATTAGGAGCACGAAACCTTTCGAACACCTGACTCGGCTGTGGGCTTCGGTCCAAAATCACATTTTTGCGAGCGTTAATCCCGGATGGTGAGCACCTCTGGCTGACAGGATGGTGATACGGAGGGAGAGGGAGAGAGAGAGAGGCGGATGGGAGGGCTCCGGCAGACCCGAAAATATTGCCCAATAGCAGCGCCGCTTTCCTCCGCGCGTAACTCTGACGGCACCGACACGCGTACACGTACAGTCAGCGGCGCGCAGGGCACAGTGGACCAGGCAGCTGTTACTCACGTGGCGGAGGGCAGAACGTTTCCCCCGCGAATCAAAGGTTACATACGTGATTTATTTTCTCCACATGTATACAGTAAATATCCCATCCGGCTGCGATATTTCACTGGAGCTTTATCTAACTTGCCATCCCTAAAAAAAATAATAATATACTTTATATGAGGGAACACAAAGGAGCATCTTACAGTGAAGCCAGCTGAGATTTAAAAATCAATAATGCTACATAATCACAGACAGGCTCTCTCAGGATTTTCAGGATTAGCTGAAGGTGTGTGTGTGTGTGTGTGTGCCCATCCCTCTCTGCTATTATGCACGTGGGGCATTTGAACTATTCATCCGGGCCACAGTCAGTCCACACCCCGAGAAAATATGACACCATGTGGAAGTTATTTGTGTCAAAGGAGGAGGCCTGTAAGTTGAGACACAAAATGGGTAAAAATGGCTTTCCCCACCCACATTATTATAATTATTTGCTGATTTATTTATTTTTTTTCCAAGGCTTTCTGCGTCAGAGTTGCAGATCCACGATTTTGGCTGCGCATGTATCGACCAGGCCAGTTGTTCTAATGCCTCTGAGGATGGGAGGAGTGCTGGAGGAGAAGCTGGAAATCAGGTTTAAGTGTGTGAGAAAGGAGCTCAGGCAAGAGCGACCCCTGGTGGCCAAACCCCAGGAACATCACCTGTTTAACGCACGGGTGGTCGCTCCAACGAGCACTGAGCTTGTTGACCTCGAGTGTCTCTGGTTTTTTTCTCCCACAGCAGAGAGTTTCCATTCAAATGTTGAACAAGTTGTAATAAAAATGTTATATTTTGGCAAACTGAGGCCAAACAGGTGAACACTGAAGCAGCCTGTCAGGACTTCAGGAGAGTCAGATGAGGGGCCACCGGGAGGAGATATGTTTTTTAAATAGATTTTGTTTTTTTTCTGACAACAAACGTCATCCTGATTTAAGCGTCCAGTCTTTAATAACTTAAAAAGAGAAATGCTAGACTGTGACAATGCGTTTTAACTACGGTTGTGCAACATTCTGAACGTAAACTGATACAAAGGTCACCATTCAGCGTTTATAAATGGGGAACAGTGGAAAAGGGCTGCCCAAACACGGGACAGTGATATATAGAGAGGAGCTCTTTAAAACCTCTTAGTGAACGCCCCCATTTTAAAATTCTTTTTCGAAACTGACATACCGAAATTAAAAGCATGACAGCTCCCACATATTTTGAGACTCAGGGATGTGCTTGGTACGATTGGAAAGGTAACACCCTGTAAGTGTGATTCTATGACATACTGACACAGAGTTACAGAGGTTGGAACACAGGTTTTGGTTTCCGTCCAAACACAAGGGTGTTCCTATGTTGGAACGGTGTTCCTTAAGGGGTTAATGTGTTGATATGTGACAGATGCAGTCAACTCAGGGGCATGATGATCCCAGAAAAACACTTGGGTTGGCAGCTAGTCTGGACTGCAGTGTATCTCAGACATGGCCCTCTCCCCTATATATAGCATCAGAAAGTAAATAAGTTCGAAACAGTATTGGGATCCTGACACTGGTGATAGAGTGTGTTAAATACGTTAGAGGAATCACGTGACGATGCAACCCAGAGTCGCTGACCCTAAAAAGCCCTCTCTGTGTTCTTAATGCCGAGAATCTGGTTGCAGCCTTTTTACCATGGTAGCTTGCCCTGATGTCTGAGCAGGAGTACTTTTTGGCAATATACAAAACATTTTATTTTGCGTCAGTGTGATGTAGTAGCCTGGTTTGTGTCCCGTTATTTTACTTCTAAAGTTCTTCTCAATTGATTTTCCATAACGTTTTGTGTTTTGCAAAGCATAATAAAGTGAGAATATAAAGTAGTATAGAAGATTTTAGCCTCCTAGTTTCAATTACAGAAAAACAAATAGAGTATTTGACAGCCTTGGTACACACAGAGGCTGGACATGTTCAAGAATTCAGCGAGCCAGAGCAAAATTTATACTTTTATTGTATTGCTAAAGCTGTCATTACACAAAAAATAACAATCTTTTACTTCCTGAAACAAACTGCATCATAGGCCGTTGAACTGTACACGGACAGACAGAGAGGTCAACTCTCCTCAGAGGGGGAACAGAAGCTAAAAACCTAAACTAGAGACCAGGTTTAATCGTACTTTCAAAACCCTCACAAACTATAAACTTCTTATTCATAGGATATACTGACATTTGGCAACTCTGATATAATATATATTTATGCTAGCAATTTAAATATGGAAATTACAGGTTTATAATACAAGTCTTAGACAGGTGGACGGCCCAAAAACATACAAAAACAAAACATATTAACATCATGAAACAATATCAAGAACTGAATGCTGAGTTTCCCAAAACATCTGAGCCATAATATCATCTTTGATGAAATTAAACTGTTAAGGGGTATTTTAATTTAGTATGCAAATGGGTTGATGATATCATGAGTTTTCGTCATGTTGTCACGCCTCCTATTGTAACTTTCAATTACATTAAATACATAAGGGACCTGTTAAAAGTAAAGAAACAAGGTGGATTTCAATGCTCAGTGCCTTTGGGAGACTCAGATTAAAACAGAAAGTGTGCCATTTGTTCAAATCTTATAAGATGCCTATCAGATAAACAGTTTTTAAACATATTACCTGAAATCAGTTGTGAATAACAGGGGTACAAACACTTTCAATCACACCCAGGGAACAGAGATCAGCTCTGCATCATGCAAAGGACTATTGGTCTCTAAATCTGAACCCATAATACTGATGCGAGCCTCTCTGTTACACAACTTAAACTTAACTTTTTAAACACATTTCTGACTTCCGTTGGTACCTAGAAGTCAGAGGAACTCACTGTGTTGCGATTATTAAATGCAGTTTATGCATGTATGTGTGAAATAAAGGACAAAAATCATGAAGAGTTCACTGATAGAACGACACATCATCATATGGTACATGCACGGAGAGAGGAAACAACTCGGTTAATCAGATATTTTACATACGAGTATAAAAATAGAGATAGGCTGAGAAAGAAAACAGGGAAAATAAATAAAACCTGTGTGAGTTTTTGGACTAACTTGTACAGCTAATTAACATTTACACTTTCATACATCTTGTAGTAGCCATGGTCTCACAGTGCTTGAACTGAAATTCAAATTAAAGTACAGACTGTAACTCAAGGATATTATTTGCTTTTTGCCTATTGTCTCACAACGCTGCAGCCATATCTGCAAATGATCTTAATGTCCATATAAAAACAGGATATTTCAATGTGCCCCGGGTGACATGAATTTCTTAAATTATCCACTGGATGTTCATGTATATTCCTAATTTTTAGCTAGAAAATATCTGTACATATCATGCCATAACAAAAAATCAAAGACCAAAAATTGAAGATGATGGATGGAAGAACCTGATGAATTAAAAGGACATGAGCACGCATGCTACATGCGGTTCAAAGCCAACAAAGAGTTCATATAACAGCCATTGGGCAGAACAATAAAAACTGTATGGCATTACCAATTACACCTTTATACTCATGTCTTTCAAAACATCCAAAATATTTATCCTCATAACTTCTATAAAATGTTTAATAATACATATAAATCTGAATTAACATCGAGTTTGGACATGGCACATCTGTACTCTGACATTTATTAGTAATGTTATGAGCAATCGAGGCGCAGCAGGTTGCAGCATGGCTAGTAAATGCTTTATGAAAGAATATATAAGGGCTAATATATAAACACAAACCACTGAGAAGTTCTACAAAGCTCAGCATGTAGATGATGCAGGTTAAATTATATTCATACTGGAAAAAAATATGGAGAAATAAAAACTGATTCACATCCAAAGGCAATGAAGTTTGATGATCGTTGTTTGAAAACCTGTTGAAAGCTATGGAACTTGATGATTCGGGCAGTATGGAGGAAGGAAACAGAGATACAGAGAGCGAGAAGCACTGACACACTCCTCAGCAACAGAGACGTGCAAAAACTATGTACACATCATGTAAATACTAAAACAACTATAACAAAACAGGATGTGTAGTGTCTCTTAATGTGACAGCATCAACCATGTGACGCTTTAGTCGTGCTGTAGTCTCCTAACACAAGTTATTGGTCACAGCCCTGCCCATCTTGGCTCTGTGGACATCTCACGTATACAAGTGTCCTAGTGGAAGACAGCTTTGACAACGCGGCACCCTTCTGCCCTTCATTTAAGCAGTCAAAGCATTTCAGGAGATGCCAAATGGCGCGATTGACGGTCGACCGCTAAAGCCATTAGAGCACCTGAATATTGCTCTCTTGATGCTGTGAAGTACTTGCATTGGCTGTTGTGCTCCTTCTGCCAAGTCGCTTGGCAGTTGGAATGCCTATTCATCCCACGGTGGTGCAACGTGCTCCCTAAACAATGAGTTGGTACAAATAATACAGTTGAGTCTTTTTTAAACTGAGAATACACATTGTCCTTATCCAGCCCTCTGCCTCAGGGAGAATACTGGATACATGCCTGTATAATATGTCTTCACTGTCCTCTTAAAGAAACAAACACACTGTGGTGTATTGCTACAAAAACATCCTCGTGTTTTTCATTACGCAGCTGCAGGCTCGGATTTGGAAAACATTGTAGTGCTTATTTGAGGACCAATGAGAGAAACTAGGTCATATCCTTATACGTATACAGGCCTCTACAATTACTCAACTTATCCAAGGATCTACCTCAAGTAGGCCTGTGATCCACTTAAGGTCCAAACCAATATGTCAGCATACCTCGCTTCACATCATTTCAATACATTTTCGTCCTTGAGACTCGTTACAGATGCTGTCTGCAGTGAGGTATTCTCACAGGTGGAAATTTACAGGATGAGAAACACTATATGTAGAACAGATGTAATTGATTTCTCATACTAGCAGAAGAAGCCTTTTGATTCTGTACATCATGTTTCTATCCGCAAAGCCTTTGACTTCATTTACACGTATGTTGAAGGGTGAGCCTCAACCTCTATAATATGCCATCATGCGATACGTGGTGCGGAGCGATCATTGGTGAGGGTTCTCTTCAGCTTGACCCCCTTGCGAATGGCCACCAGCATGTTGCCTTCTCTCCCTTCTCCTCCCTCTTCTCCTCCTCCTTCCTGTCCTGTCTCACTCTGAAGGTGCTGCTGATTAGGCAGGGGTACACTGGGAGGATTGGTTGTAGCCTGACCGCTCCAGGACACCATAGGCAGCGTGCCAGCATCCCCGCCTCCTGCAAATGTCGGAGAATCTGGACTGTCATCCACTCCTCTTCTTCCTCCTCCCATCTCCTCTGCACTCCTGCTCCCATTAACTGCTCCTGGCATATCAGGCACTGTAGGGATTTTTACAGGGATGACCGGCGTGCGAATAGGGATGGGGCCTGTGCCCCCAACTGAGCCTGAACGGCGGGCGGAAGGTTTTGAAGAGGGGGTGCGGCGGATTGTGGCTACTCCAGGAGTGACGATAACTGGACCGTGGCCTGTAGAATAGGAGCCAGACGCATTATGGGAGCTTGATCCAGAATAAAAGCCCTGACCTGAGCGTGCAATGACAGAAAACAAGAACAAGAAAATTTATTTTAATACTAATAAAATACATTTCAGTATATTATAGAGCAGCTGCTGTTATTGACAAGATCCAACAAATACAACAAAAAAAAAACATCAAAAAAGCAAAAATAGAAAGACTGTAGCGTAACTATCTAAGTGTTAAACTTCCAGTGCAGCCTGTACCTGTGGGGGTCGGAGGATAAGCTCCAGTGTGGACAGGTGTGGAGGGATAGTGTCCTGCAGGATAGGACCCCTGTCCTGGGTAAGAAGTCGGTGTGCTGGGCAGGCCGGCTGTGGAGGCTGGCCGCTTGCTCTGGAACATGAGCCGGTAAGACTGACTGATGTCACTGTTTCTGGGAATGGTGGAGGACTTGTCGAACTCAGACGGCTGCTGCTCAGGCTCCTGATCTCCAGCCATTGAGAAATAGTCGTAGTCTGATACTAAAAAGAACAAATTAAAAACATAATGAGATGCTGTATATTCTGATAGTAGAAGATAAAAGAAAAAGTTGTTGGCTGGGTGTCTTACCTTGTGAAGGTATTGTATCTTCAGAGCAACAGGGTGTGTTGGTCTGCGTACTGTAGCCACTGGAACACTGGATGGAGTCACGACTGGACCTTTGGGTATCCAGTTCCAGACCTCTGGATAAGGCTAGAGCCAGTTCCTCATGGGCCTGGATATCACCAGCCTGGAGCAATCACCCAGTGACAAAAACATTTGTTAATAGGGTCAGACAGTTTGGCTGTCTGGATACAGTCAGGTGCAATTCATTCAGGTCATTAAAAACATTAGGTACAACTCATTAAAATCATTAGATGGGAAGATTAGCAGTGGAGGGCTCATTCATTTGCGCTAAATGGCATGACTGCAAAAACATCAGCCTGCTAGAAGTTAAATGCAAGGCCACCTTAAAAACACAGTTGCTGTGTTGTTACTGTGCTTTGTCCGGTACTGGGAGAAGTAAATAACTGCAATATTTGCAGGAATTTACATTCGGCTGGAGTAAAGTATTGATGTTTACAAGCACAAAAGTGAGAGCGAAGAAGCATAAAAGTGGACAGAATGTCTGAAAATGTGGGGATCCTTTGCATCTAAAAATAAAAACATGCAAAACTATTCATCAGATGAATAAACAATTCACAGAGAGCCCACAGTCTGTCTGACAGCAAACTTCTCACATGCTATTATTAAAAGTGACTTATTAGCATGACCAGAGTCCACAAGGGGAGCAGAAAGATAATAATACAGGTAAAGTAAAACTGTCCCTAAAGAAGCACAACACAAAGGTGAGCTATGTGCTATGGAAAAAAGAGAGACTAAACAACCACAAAAAAATAAAATAAAACTGTTTGGCTGAGATCCAGATTGTCTAAATCAGGGGCACCAGGTAGCCCCCAAGGACCACATGAGTAGCCCTGAGGCCTGATTAAAAATGAATATTGATATTGTCTGTTTCCCACCTTGTTAAGTCATTGTTGATAATTATTGTGAGAAATCATTAACGTGATCAGTGTCTTCACATTGATGAGTATCATTAATCATTAATAATCATATACAACTAAAGGCAAACTGAGCAAATTTGTTATTTCAGAAGAGTGTATCAAACTGGTGGCCCTTCGTATGACTCAGTACCCATGAAGTAGCTCTCAGTTTCAAAAAGGTTGGTGACCCCTGCTCTAAATGAAGGCAGGCTGTGTTAATTACATTCAGACAAAGAGCTGCTGCAGAGAACACAAACAGTATGAGACTTAAACTGACCTTGAGAGTAGCAGCCACAGTCCTGTTCTTCTCCTCCACTGATGCTGACGTCTGGAGCACAGTCGGAGCTGGCCCTGAGGTTGAGATGGAGGCTGAACTGCTGTCATTACTCACACTACCATTAGTGTCCACTACTGCTGGGCTCTCCTTGTCTTTCTTCCGCCTCAGTGTGTTGACCATGGGCTGATCATACGGGCCCGGCTTAGCCCAGTCCTGTAAAGACAGACATGTCAGTGTCAGCTTTACATTTCTCTCTTCAGCGTTGGAACAGATACAAATCTTTTCCCCCTTTTTGTTTAGGTCTTAATTGTAAAGTCTTCAGATTTAACTGAAGTAAAGAATCAAACTAAGTACTGAAAATAAATTAATACAGTCAGGAAAAAATGAACAAGGTTTGCACAAACTGTCGACAAGGAGGATGGGAGTAAGTTGATCATCAAAACTGAGCTGGTGAACAAACCTTCCAGCTGGGCACTCGTGATGAGGGTACCATGGGTCCCAATGTACAGTAGTGAGGGTAGTCTGGAAGCAAGGCTGAGGCTGGACGTGACCATGAACGGGTGGGACTGGAGGAGGAGGTGGAGGATGAAGAGGAAGCAGGGAAGAAGGGGAAGGCAGTGCCTGAACCTGACCCCAAACTCCCCCCATTGCTATGGAGATATGGGGAAGTGGCAGGACTGCAGTGGTCATAACCATTGGATAACTGGATGCCAGTGGGAGGAGGGATGGTAACAAACAAACAAAACAGAACAAACAAAGCATGGGATAAATTACTGAAATGATAAAAAATCAAAATAGACCTCTTCACTGAGGAGAAGAGTTCAAAGGAAAAAACAAGGAATCCAATACGAAACAAAGGAAATGGTCACAAATGCTGAACTGAATGAAAACTGGATAAATGGATGCACATGCACATGGAGTTTGGAGGGTCCTTCACCATTTCAGTGATAAACTCAAGTCGATGAAATGTGTAGCCAAGTTTGAAGTTTAGTATTCGGAGGTAGCAGTGCGTGTAATGCTGGTACAGAGTAGACAGTTATGAGGAACAGCGTAGGGTTTATAGTGGCTGAGTGTGTTTCACCTTGTCAGTATCGTGCTGAGGTGCAGTAGCAGCGGCTAGAGAGGAGGGGGAGCTGCAGTCACTGTGAAGCTGCCCAGTCTCTGACACTTCAGAGGAGCTGGAAGTGGGATAAGGCTGGAACAGCGAGTGCAGCAGCAAGCGGGATATGAGACGAGACCAGGCGGGGGGGGGGGGAGAGAGAGAGAGAGACGGACAGACGTGTACAAAGGGGAGGAATTGCAAAGACAGACATGTCAGCAGGTAGACAGCATAAGCAGAGAGAAGCAGTTTGTTAGAGAGCAGTGGCAACTTTTCCACAGTTCTCAGCAGTTAGTGAGTGAGTACAGCCAAGTGACTGCAGACGCTGTAGAGAAGGTGCACTGGGAGTCATACCAGCATTCATTTCATGGGACATTAGCAGTGTTTGAGTGTTGTTAAAGTGAAGCACAGGCAACATTTTTCTTCTTATGGGTGCATTCCTAACAACTCAACATGTGTCACATAAAAAGGATCTATTAGCCATTAAAGCCCTGGTTATTTAATCAACATTAATAATATGATACCTAATCCATGTTATTCTCCTGAGGGAGGTTAAGGATTGGGGTTAGCTTCAAGACATCACCCTGCATAAAGGTTTGTCCAAAATGGATGGAAATAAAGAGATCAACAAGAAGTGTATGTTGTGTCGCTGGGTTGTTGGTCTTGGGTTAAGGAGTAAACTCCTGAAATCCCTGTTTAACCATGAGACTGTTCTCTTTCAAACTACAGTAACTACACCGAGAATGAGGCAATCAGAGGGCTGATTCCTGAGACAGTACTGTAAATGGGTCGGGTATGGACTTGCCAAACCACCTTCACTGCATCATAAAAACTTGGAGTCAGACTATACCAGTGTGTTCTGGACAGGGGAACTGTGGTTGCTGGCCTGCTTACAAAACGTCATCTAGTGCAGCCACTCTCATGGTTGATCTCAAAGCCACAAACCCCACGCAGACAATCCCCCAGGCAATCACATAGATAATCATCTGAAACCCTGTGTCAGATGGTTAGATAAAACTGACAGAATGAGCCCTGCTGATAGAGGCACGTCCTCAGCTCTTGTAATTCTGTTGACACTGTGACATGTCATTTCACTGTGATACATTTAATGAAAATACAATACGCAGTACGGTCAAGCCTCTGCAAGTTTAACTTAACCACACTCTGTCACAGCGGTCAGCTCTTTAATAGCAGGATAGGCCTGACCTGCTTTGCCCTGGGCTAGAATGAAGGCAGACTAATTTCCTGTGCATTTATACTATAATAATAGCAGTGAAATGATTTCACCATGATCACATACACTTACTGCTGCCAGCTAACTGCCTCTCTTTGTGGCTTGGGAGATGTGTGAGAAAATAGTTGTGTGGATCGCTGATTTGGGGTTTTGTCTCTGTCTCCGACTACAATGACTTGTAAATCATAGAGCATATGCGGTTTTATAGTCTTGTCTCAACCATGTGTGCATGCTTAGAGCCAAAACTATGGTTAAGTGTGGGTAGCTGAGGTTTTTTTCTTACCTTTGTTTCAGCTGGCATTGGCGAGGATGATTTGGACGACGTGTATTGGTCGTGTGATGAAGAAATGAAGCCCGAGTCGTGGGAGGAGATGCTAGAGAGTCGAACTGGGGCCTGCTGGGGTAGCGTGGAGCTGCGGTACCGATGGCGAGGGTGATGGTGGTGGAAGAGGTGGTGTGAGGAAGAGGAGGAAGAAGAGGAGGAAGGAGAATGAGAGTGAGAGCCACTGGATCCCCTGGAGTCACTACTGTTAACGCTGTTCAGACTACTGTGAAAGGGGAAGGGGTGAGGGTATGGGGGAGGACCAGATGAAGGAGAAGTTTGGCAGTGACAGGCGGGGTAAAGAGAATCAAGTGCACCCAAAAGCCATGGATAAAAGAGGGAAGGATAAGAAAGAGATAAAAGAAATAATAGGGAGGGAATGAAGGCAAAGGTTTGGGGGGAATGTGGAGGAGACAGGGTGGGAAACAATTAACACAGCACACCAAGATGCAGCAGGCAGTGACTGAGGCCAATCCAATCAAAACAAACCAACAGAAGAGGCGTGATATCATAATGACAATAATTACAGGCAAGAAATCACAAGATTTCATGCCTTTGAGACAGCGTTTTAAGAATCTTCACACAGAACAATCATGAAAAGCAAAAACAGCGTAAACACTAGGTCTAATTACTGTGTGAATTGAGACTTGAAAGCAACAATTTGAAGAAGATGGTATATTGCAAATTCTACACTATGGAAAATACATACATACAATAGGTATTAAATCATGTATAACAAAAAAATGCATAAGAACAAGGGAAAACTACTCAATATGTTTTATATATTGCAAGGAAGTAAAATCATAAAAGCTGCTGTCTCACAATGATTTGTCAATTTCAGAGAAAGTGAATTTCTGAACAGTTTTCAGAGTCACCCATGTAAAGATCAAGAAAATAACTTGTTTGAGACTTAAACTGTTCCTCTATATCAGTTTAAAATGTTTTCACAGCCTGGAGGGCCTTTAAATATTAGAGGCAATTAGAAGTTTTGATTCAATGACAGAAAACCCACAACCCAAAAACTGATGGTAACATGTGTTTACAGGACAAATGCAAAGCAATACAGAACCCAGGCAAAAATGTCTTTCTATAAACCAGAACAGTTCAGGAAAAATCATTGCGAGACCCACAAAAAGCACGGAGGACAGACGATAGAAGACACTGTCTGAACAGCAAATGCAAAAGTGCAATAAATTCTCTAACCTCCAATTCTGTCATTTTTCTACCAACCATGCAATATAAAAAATGATTGGTGGGCTCTTCCTTTAAGGTCAACTTAAAACTGTTTTTCCCAGTGAGGTGAATTAATTAATAACTATAACTAACAAAGAGGAGATGAAAAAAAAAACCATTAACCACTCCAGCTCACATTGACCACTGGGTGGCAGACATAGATTGGGCAACATGAAACGTGTTCTCTGTCCTTGTTCCCTACCATATAACACTGATGTTAGTAGTCTCCTGAGAACATTCATAATGATTGGTGAGGTCAACAAGACACATTTGCCCATTTTAGTGCAAGTATACATGTCAGGCTACACTATAATCTCTGACTTGACCAAATATAGACATTGTATGTGGTTTCACCTCAATGGCTGACCAAAATAACAGGAGTAATTTCATTTTCCATTCAACATCATTTTGAAGCACTCTGTATCTCAACAAGACAGTATGGGTACAGCAGGTAAATCTGTACTTGAGAGACAAAGCATCTACTCCATCTTTTGTGGCCATGAGTATTGTTATTGGTAGGAGCTTACCTGCACATGCTAGACTTCCTGGACATAGTGGTGCTGGGGGATGAGGGTGGTGTTTGATATGACCAACCATAGTCTGAGCCCTTCAGATCCATGATCACCTGAGCAGTAGGAAAATTATTAATACTCCTTATTCATTCTTGTAATGGGGAAATGCATTAAACAAAGACATTTTTAATCCAAGGAATGTAACCCTTAAAAGAAAACAAAAACTCATACAGGACAAAAACATGATTTTCTGTGTCAGTTGGATGAACGTGAGTGGTTTTATTTTCAGTTCATTGTTCAAAGTGTTTTATCTCTGTTGTTTTTTCCTCACCTGTTCACTAGCAGGGGGAAGCTTGTGGGGGTCAGAGGTCAACGCTTTGAGGTCATCAGAGATCGCTTGGAGATGTGTGACCTCTCCCAACATAGAAATCTCCTCATCCTAAAAGAATAAATGGCACAGTCAGAAGAGATATTTGTGTGGTAGAATGAGTTGAAAAAGGCCCTCTTTAGATAACACCAGTTGTTTAAAAAAAACGGTCTGGAGAAAAAATAAACATAGTTGAGCAGTGTGATGAAGTAGAGTGTATGAAAATTCGTCTTTCCAGTCTGCGGGACTAAAACAAAAAGCAAAGACACAGTGGAATGAGGGGACTGTGTTGTTCACTCAGTGCTGTCTGAAGACTCACTGATCTCTTTCTGCCCAGCTGTACTCACCACTACAGGCCGCAGCATGGCCACGAACCAGCAGAATCTCTGTCTGTCCTCTATAAGAGCCTTTCTCAGGGCCTGCTTCTCTGTCTCTTCCAGCAGAATGTATTTATCACTGACATCCTGCATGGCGCTGTCCAGCTGGGGTTGGATATCACCACGACCTTGGGAACATAATGGACACAAACACACACAGAATATATACATCATTGGATTACATTATAATAAATTACCTCACAATTCACAAACCAACAAAAACTGGTCTATTTATTCCTTCACAATATTTAAAAATTAAGGTCCTGAGATAAATTGGACCACCTAGCTTTCCTTGACAGCACATAGACAGAAAACATTTAGTTATGCTGCTGTAACATGCATGGATAATCACAAACAGTATGATCATGTAGCAGTGAAAGAACATTTCTCTCTGGTGTTGGCTTGGACGGTTACTACTGCTCCATGTTTTATCTTTTCCTTGTGGACATGGCTATCTTCAAAGCCTACATTTGATTGTCTCCACTACTTTTTGGCTATCATCACGGCATGAAGGGCCACTCTCATCATGAGAGTGTTTCCTGTCTCTTGTTCAGAGGTGGCGGGAAGGTTATCTACTGGTGCTTGTCTCGAAAAACTTCAACTTGCTGAGATAGCCAAAAGTGAGTTTTGACTATCACTTCACTGCCCTTTGTCAAACACTTATACACCCTCTGTATGTGTGTGTGTGTGTGTGTGTGTGTGTGTGTGTGTGTGTGTGTGTGAGAATGAGTGTGTTTTCATGAATGACAAGTGTGCAAGGTACCTCCAAGACCATCTGGTGTCTATATGTGGGTTTGAATATGCATATATAAATACAGGGACATCTTATAGCAACGACAATACCAAGGTTATGCTGTTATCTAGCACTATTCAGTGGTTGCATGCATTTCCGTGAGTGTGTGAGTTTTTGTGTGTGTGTGTGTGTAGGTGTGTGTGTGTGTGTGTGTGTGTGCGTTAAAGAGAGGATACCCTGAAGCCAAATCAAGCCCTCTCGAGTTCTCTATAGAGGCAGGATGGCTGGCGACTGCTCAAGATGACATACAGCAGGCCTCAAAGGCATTATCTAACCACTCAAGCTACACTTAGACACCAACACATACACACATACACACATACACACACACACACACACACACACACACACACACACACACACACACACAAAGAGAGTCTTGACTTACATCAAGCTACATCAAGGTTAAACCCATAGTGAACAACTCTGTGGTCTGTTGGCCCTCTCTTGTGTCTGGGCACAGATAACAAACTGGCGTCTTTCGTTGACATTAGCAGAGAGGACCTATATCTTGCAAATCAGTAGTAGGGAAGCTCAGCTAGAGTTACACAGGAAAATTGTCCTCACCTCAAATGTAAAACATAAGGATGAAGGATGCGTGTCCTATGTTGAAGACAAAGCATCAGCTCTTTCCTTTCTGATATGTCACTGCAGTCTATACATTATACATGACACAGCAAGTGGGAAGTTCTGTTTCCACTGCTTTCTATCTCCAATCAGTCGACTAGACCACAGTTACAATGTCAATTAGCAATGGCTTCAAGCGCACACACGCACACACACACACACACACACACACACACACACACACACACACACACACACACACACACAGAGTTGATGGAAAAGCACCAAATGCAGACTCTCAGAATCTTCAACAATCATATTGTTTGGTAAATATATGGATTACATAGTCAATTCAAGGATTCAAATTTGCGATCCAATTTTTAACTACATGGGAGTCTAAGATGCTCCTTAGAACAACTAATAAGACAAACTTCCATTTTCCATTTAAAGGGAATCTACTTCATCAAACTTGGTGGGAACTTTGGTGCCTGAAACTCCGAGAGGGATTTGAGTTATGTGTGTGTTAATGGCAGTTCCTACTATATTGCAGTATGGAGACCATGATGGCATAGATGGACTGTAGACTGGAAAGTCCAAATTGCAGTATATATTTTCTTAGATCCAAAGGCCACCTTTAAGCAGACAAGCATACAATTACATTGTACAAAGTTTTTGCGGAGAACTGGCTGTATGGCTGAGCCTGAAAGAGCTAGGTCGGCCTCACTCATTAATCTGGTTTAAAAAGTCAGAGTTATTAATTTGGTTCTGGGAGAAATTATTTCTTGTTGCCAAGGAAATTACTTGTAATCTGGGCTGACATTTTAAATAATGTTTAAATCAGCAGTTATAAACAGCTGGCCAATAGCTATTGAAAGGTTTTGCCAAAAAAAATAAAAAGTCTAAAAAGTTTAAAGTCTTTATTGCAAATCGTTCAATCCAGCAAGACACCAAAAGAGGCTCTGAGTGAATGTCCGCTCTGTTGTAATGCTCAGTGAAATATTCCTTTCACACCACAGCTGTGTTTTCATTAACCCTATTTCAAATTGAATAAAAAACAATTCAAACTTGAAGCCTTAGTTGGCCTCAGTGTAGAAAAGTAGCTTTTTTAGGTCCCAAAGCCAGCGATGCTGTGGTGTCTCCTTGGCATGCAACAAAACCATGAGCATACTGCATACTGGTGTCTCCCACTAGTTCAAGACTTGGCAGACTGTTTTCTCAACATAACCGCAGTGGTTTTGGAAAGAAGCTACTGTAAGTTGAGGTACTTTGTCTGAGACGGATGGAAAGCCAAATATTTTCTTTGTTGCTGTTTTGGTTGTGCCCATGAGTACCCTCGGGTAGTTCTGAACATTATTACAGTCAGAGGCACTTTGACTTCAAAATGCACGTTTAGAAGCACCTTGTGTCTTCATTAATTTTAATTCCATGAAGAAAACTCCCTGTATTTAGCCCTTTAAAGGCAAATCATGAGCTCACCAACTCCAAACATACATGCCCTCATGGTATTTGCAGCGCTCATGTGGATACAGACCATAAAGGGTAAATAATATAAGCTACTTTGAACTGACCATACGTGGACTAGAATATGTCTAGTTTTCAGCCAAAAGTCATTGCCATTTCTCAATCATCCTGTTTTGTGGATGTAAAAAACATAATAGCAGGGATGGGGAGGGTTGCACACACACCCACAGGGACACACATGTGAGCTGAGACAATGCAGGCGCATCCTGGCATGAGATGTCATCTTGTGGTGAGCAGAGGGGTTGTTAGTGTTGAACTTAACCTTTTGTTATGTTACAACTTGGTCTGTACTGTTCCTCGGGTTGTCCACATTCCCAGTCTCTGTGCCATAACTTGGGCAAATATGTGAATGACAAGGCTACTACTTGATGGCTACTTCCTCTTTCTCCTTAACCACAGACAAATACTGAGGTTCACTGAAGGTCACTGGGCACTGACTGATTATAAACAAATCCTTTCTGAAGTACATTTCACAAACGGTTTCAGTGTTCAATTAAGGGCAGTTAGTACTTGTGACAGGTACAGTATATCACTGTCTGGCTGTTTTATACCCTCGGGATGACTAAGTAATGATTTACTGTAGATGCACTGTGTGTATGTCTGTTATTGTCTGCTAAAAATACCAGTCTACCAAATACATCATGGTTACACCAGAGACACACCCTAACGTACACTTAGGTTCTTTTCCATTTCATTCAGGTAAGCACTAGGGGTGGGAATTGAGAACCGGTTCTAACTGACCAATTCCATCGGAATTGTACGCCTCCAACGTTATTGATTCTTCTTAACAATTCTCTCATTTCCCTGCCTGCACAAGATTTTCCGGTCTTCCTGAAATTTTGCATCGCAGTACATTTGCGTCACACTATTTGCGACGACTCAGACCTTCAACCGGAGGCAGCATTATGGAGAGGAGGAAGCGAGCTAAAGCCTGGCTGAATTTTCACCAAACAAGATGAGAATTCTGCCGTGTGTTATCAGTGCAATGCTGTAATATCATGTAAGGGTGCAAATACCAGCAACATGCTAAAAAAAATTCTACCCAGCTTGGAATTAAGGACCAAGCATATCATGTGTTCGACTGCCTCTGTACGAGTGTTAACTTAGCACTCGTATGCAGGCGGACAAACTAATTCATTTAGACTATATTTTCTTTCTACACTATATCTTGTCAAAGTGTTGTTCAGTATGTTTGAGTTGAATATGTTCACGTTCACAGTTTTGTGCAGACATAATCTGGGGAAAAAAATAAAATGGTTGCTTTTGATGCACAAGACTGGGTAGAACTCCTTTTTTGCCACTCAATTTACCACTCAGGAATCGATATGAGAATTGATATGGAATTGGATTGATAGGCAGAATTGACAATGGCATTGATGTTGATAAAAACGTATCAATTCCCACCCCTAATAAGCACCATCATCCGATCTGTGCAACTACTTAGCTAATTTATTCCGAAGCATGCAGGAAAGGTGTGTGAGGGAAAAGGAGACTCCTCTTTGATGGCAAATGATGTTGTTGTATGCAGAATATTGGTTGCTAGCTTTGTACAATCTAATATTCAACCTTGTTTTATTGATATAAAACTGAAAATCGATCTAAAGTTTTAGAGATCTTGCTGATATCCTACAGTTGTTTTTACCAAAGGGGGTCTGCACAGTCTGAGCACATGTTGATAACTGTGCACACACAGAGAAATGAGATTAACTGTTCTAGCTTTCACATGACCAATGATTGCATTAGGTTGCAGTCACAGGCTGTTTCTTAGCAGAGCTGGGGTCTCGGGTCAGAAAAACACCCTCACAAGACACATATCAAACATCAACAAAGGCAGACAGCTGGGGTGTTATTACTGTGCGTAAACTGAGTTCTTTTCTTTTAAGAAGTCTGACCAGCTCATTCCTAAGTTTGTGTATTTCAATCTTATTTGTGTTTGTATTTCTGTGCTGTGTTAATTTACAGACTTTTGGGATGAATCAGGCGCAGTTAAGTAAAGTTATCTTTGCTCACATCTTGGGCTCACAACTACAACATGGTGTTACAGTGGTAGCTGGCAGTGCCTTAATGTTTAAAATGCTTGTACATTTATTTAATGTTGAGTTAAACGTTTCTGAGTAATTTATTTCTTATTGTCTTTTTATTTATGAACAGTTCTGTAGGGAAAACAGGTTGTATTCAAAAGGAAAACAAAACAAAAAGGCATTATAAAGCTTTACAGTTTTCTAAAGTTAAAGCTTTGTTTTGGCAACAAAATGGTCTTATCACCAGGTACGTGGCTCACTGAAGACAAAACAAGGTGTGCAAAGCAAAGTAACAAAAACTTGCCTGCATGGACCACACCTAACATGGCCACCACAGAGCTAATAAACAAGACAGTTTGTGACATTAATGTAAGCAATGGAGTCACAGACTATATCAATAAATAGTGACAACCATAGACTGTAAGCAATAGCCGCCATATTTGTGAAGAAACATAGAGCATGCATGCATCTTTGCAGTAGACTCAATATCTGTGGTGGCTTCTTCACAATGCAACCAAGATGCTTGGTTAAACATTACAGTGAAAGCAACTACCTGTGTCTGTTCCACAAACTTACCTAGATTATCAGCTGCAGTGCAGCAAAAGGAGAAGGATGGTATCGATACCACATGGGGAAAGGGAGAGGAAAAAGATCCAAGTCAACTAAAAAAAGTGCCAGTACTTAACACTACCCAACACCTATAAGTGCAATTTTGTGTGCCTGGATGCTGATCAATCCCATCATTACCATTATGAGGTGTTTCACACCCAGTAGCAGACGACATTGTAATAAAATTATCTGACACGCTTAGATCTGAGTAAAAATGTGAGTGTGAAAACAAGTTTCACAGAAATGCCTCTCTTAAAGAAAGCTTTGGCAGTTCCATTAATAGATGGTAACATGAATCTGTCTGCCTATTCAAAGGAAATGCCAGATATCAGCAGGTTTTGTTTTTTAAAATGCCATTATCTGATACCAACAGTCTGCTGATATGTTGCCACATCTATATAGACAAATTGATGAAGCACCTGAAAAATGGTACTGCTCTCACTGGCACACTGGACAACTGGTCAATGAATTCAAATTCATTAAAACATCACTCAAAATTGTATTTTTTATATCATGGACAAAAACAAAACGGCACGGTCCTTGTGTAGCAGTACTAGTAATGATCACTATGTACAGTGTTAATTAAACCTATTGCATAGGAGGAGGAGAAAAAAACATCAACTTGTGGGACATCAACTGATTAAAAGCGTAGTTTACCGTAACTATCAACATCCCAAAACTTACTGGAAACATCTTCATCTAATTCCTTTTTTGTTTATGATATTTTTTTCCAGCTAGGTAGGTGAATGTGTATGTAGAATCTGAGCCAAGGGAGCTGCAGATGGAAAAAGCTCATGCCCCCTCAGAGAGTGTTTACCAAGTAAGGTAATGTTTAGCCTCACAAGATCTGCTCAAGTCTAATAAGAAAGGACACATTTCCTCGACACACATTATTGCTGTCTAATGAAAATGCCTTAAATATAATTTGCACTTCTGTCCTGTTTGAAATAAAGGTCAATAAAAAACCCAACTTTCTTAGATCTGGTCTTAGTGATGCTAGTGCTGGTTGAAACGTAGCCTCTATGGTGAAAAAAGTGACTGAATTTCTAGAAGCCATGCCTTTTCTTACTTTTTTTTTTAAGACATGTAGTTAGCTTATCTTTTAGCGTGAGGGGCGTAGCAGACTCAAGTTTCATGCAACATGATTAAGGTGTGGAACATAACAAAAGCATTTTAATTGTTTACTTTCGAAGAATTTAATCTGAACACATTCTCGGGCAGACACTTGAGATGAATATCTTTCACTGGATAAGCAGACAATGCTTCAAGTTGTTTAATGAGTGATCCCTATACTTAGCTAGTTTTTATGTCTGCACAATAAAGATAACAAGCTAGGATATACAGTGACGTTCCTTTGCTTTTCATGCTTTGTGGTCAAACTTGGGTGTTGGTAGAACATTGTTAGTGCAAGATTTGTCTCCATCACAATAAGATTAACTGCACTTCATAGTGTTATTTTTGTTCATTCATATAAGCTTTGGTTTTAAAAAAAAAATGAAATATGTTTCTCCTTTTTGTTACCTTTCTTTGCTTTCTTCTGAAGTTTCAGTGTGTCTGAGGACTTCTTCTTTATTTCCTGCCGGGCTCTTTTATACTCTGGTTAAGATGGAAAAGGTAAAATCAGTAAACTAATTGTGTAAAAAAGGTACTGTTTTTCATACACTTTTTGATATCTAATACAATGTGAATAGAGCTGATGAAATAAGAATTGATTACTACTGAAACACTGGCATATTATTACATTGCTTTAAAATGTTGAAGATATCAAAGTAATTTCTGGATCAGCATGTTGTGTTATAGTTTTCATTTGTCCTACCTTTAGCATGGTCCTTGTCCAAAGTGTTGACTCCTCTTTTCCACTCCTCCATCTGTTCTTGGAGAGGGTTGATGAGACCCTCCAGAAAACCCCTGAGAAATCAGTAGAATACTTATTTGTAATCAGAGGTAGTCTTGATCAGTTAAACTAGTTACAAGTAGATTTGAGACTAACCAGACTAAAGAAGCTATGCTTGTCACTGCTGAAATTCATTGAAAACATTATCTGCTTGGGTTTAGAATGTATAAAAATTATATGCATACAAAATGTGTTTTATTGACAAATCAAATGGTTTGACAATTGACGATTAAACATATAATACAAGTGGAGAAAATGTAAAATACCAGCCTGCAACTTCTGATTCTGCTTTGTGGGGTTTGTCAATATATCTTTCACCTGATTATATACTAGCAGACAGACCATGAAACATAAAAATCATTAGGTCTGCTTTGCCTTTCTGTCTCGACACTGTATGGTCTTGTCTGTCAATCATTAACAGGCAGAAAGAAAAGGAAACTGAGGAGACTGAGAGAAGAAATAGGCTGCTTAGGTCGGACTATGTGTCACAGGAGGAAGTAAGAACCTTGTGCAGTCATGTCTGTCAATCATTACCCAACTGTGCCTGTCTTGTATTTGGGATGTATTTGTGAGTGTGTTTAAGAGGCTGTGACTGTGAGAGGTAGGCAGCTGCAGGCTTAGTGCATGAAACTAAAATTAGATTTCTCCCTATTGCAGACATTTCTCTCCAGTGTGTGTGTGTCAGTGGGTGGTTGGTGACCAAGGCCCCCCTGTGTACAGCCCCTGCTATGGAGATCCAAGTGGAATCTCTACTGAAATGCCACCCGAAATTAGAGAGCCCCTTGTCTGTGTTATGTGTACTGTGTGTGTGCGTGTGTTGTGTGACAGGAGGAGAGAGAGAGAGAGAAAGAGAAAGAGAGCGGGAGAGAGACAGAGAGACGTGGTGTGTGTGTAGCTACATTGAAACATTATAGATGCCTGTGTTGCTGGACAAATCGTCTCTTTCCCAGCATTCCATGGCAAGGGGGCATTCACGCCCACACGCACAAAATGTCAAGACATTGAGATTATGGTGAGATAACGATTCAAATGAAGACCATTTTATTGGAGTTTTACTATGAGGGAAACAGCTCGGTTCAAAGTACTCCAACTGTGAGTTACTAATAACGGATGCACTGCAGAAGGATATAAACCCAACACAATGTTTACCTTTGAACGTTTGAAAACTTTAGTGCTGACAATTTTTTGTAAGAACTGAAAAGTAACATTAGAAGGACATCACTTGCAGTTGGTGGGGTTGAGTGTGCATAGAGGGGACATTTTGTTGGGACACATGAGCCCCCTGTTAATATTCCCTTTTAGCTCAACCAGACCACTGTCATGGGGTTTACTGACATTGAAATCCAGATGAAATCCCTGCTCTCACACAACCTCTCACATATTCACCAAACTTGCACAAGGAAAAAATTATATCAAATGTCAAAAGTACTGTGGTTGATTAGAGACAAGGAAAAGAGCTGTGCTGCTTACATGGAAAACTGTTTGAGTTTAGCCTCTATGCTGCGATGTCTCATACACATCCTGGTCAACGCTGATCCAATGTCTCTGGTACCACCTGAAAAACATACAAAAAGACAAATAAATAAAAAAACTGGATGACCTATGAATGTGATAACTGCTACCCCCCCCGCTCATATATACAACAAAACCTCAGATATGAATCAGCTTCATGACAGATTAATGGAAAAGGGCAAGATGTACAAAAATGGAAGTGGTTTTTGACAGTAAAGAGAGGGTTAGGGGGTAGAAAAACCTGAAAGGAAGGCTCGGTGGCAGTTTCTCACTGTGATTCAAATTTTTAAAAGATCCTCAACCGTACCCTGAGTGAAACTGCTGTCCATTAAAGTGATTGCTGTAATATATTGCAAACTGGAGAAAATCATTTAGCACCAACCTAAAACACGGACATTTTCTAAATTTGAATTAAACTTTGAAGTTCTTGGATTTCCTATTATTTTTGCCTGGGAGAACATACAGCTGAACTCCATGGAAAGCAATTTGCACTTACAGTATATAGAAGTAAAGTATACAATAGTCAGCTAATGTTGTTAATTAAACCAGTTCCTACTAGAGAGCAACTTTGCTGCTTGTAAAAATGTGGCAGACCTTGTTAAATGAAACGTGTAACAAGCACTCACTGACCCCAAACTCTCCACTGTTGCTGAAAACTGTGGGAATCAGCAGGAAACACTAAGTTACGAATTGCACACATATTCAGGTCAAGAGAAGTGATGGCAAGTAAGAGCTGGAGCCTTGTAAATGTGCCTGAGGCCAGTGTCAGAGTCCTTCACACTGGCTAACTAGCTGTCTACTGGAGGCCTCAGGCTGGACAGCTAAGAAAGGACTTGACGTTGATTGACAGAAGTATTGTTTAACTGCTCAGTATGACTAGCTGGTTCTCTGTGGGACTGAAGCATTACTGTGTGTGTGTCAGTGTGTGTATGTGTGTGTGTGTGTGTGTGTGTGTGTGTGTGTGTGTGTGTGTGTGTGTGTGTCTGCAGTCTGCATGCTTGCATATGTGAGAAAAAGAGGGTGGGAGCTGAGAGATCTTGTATGAAACTATGGGAGTTCTTGTGAAATTTTTTTGCAGACCCAAAGTGATACTGTGTGTGCATGGCTTTATGTGTGCGTGTGTTTGTGCGGGCCTGTGTTAGAGATGGTATGGTTGTGATGATCTGATGTGAAGTGTGAATTCCCTCCAACAGAGCAAGCCATTCTGCTGTCAGCACAGTCCTTGCTGCATGCAGAGACACACACACAGAGCTGTCACTCACTCACACAGAGATTTACAACACATCCACACACACAAAATTGTCTTTACTCCGTCAGAACAAATGCAAGAGACTGCTGATTTGGCCTCCAACACATTTACTTGTGGCGATTGGGTTGCTACTTTTTACAAACAGAAAGACATCCTCCTAAGATGAAATTCCTAAAGAATAGAAGAGTAATTAGTAAATTGAAAAAACCCTTGAAATTGAAATTATGAATACAAGTGTTCCGAGTTAGTCAATGCAATGTATTACTAGAGTATCTACTCCTGTCCCTTTTACAAAACTAAACCAGTGGAATAGCGTATCATAGTGTCAGTCTCTGTGTTATTGTTAACATACAGTCTGCTTCTGTGCTGCTCTTCTAACTGCTAACTTTAACGGAGAGAGATTCAGGATGACAGTGAATTAAGCTATTCTAGATGGCAAATTACAACTGTCTCATACCTTTCAACAATACATAATTTAATGTCAGTCCCACTGAGCCCATCATGACCTTCAATTTTTCCCTCTATCCATTCATTCATTCATTCATCTGCTCCTCTTTCACTGCATGCACTTGTTATTTTAGAGGGTGTGGCTACTACTTGCCATAAAAGACCTTTCTGTTATACAACACCATAATCGTCATTCATTCCTGCGTTGACTTGTTTAGTCATCCTATCCATTTATCCATCCACCCACCTCTGCCATACTCTGACTGCTTGTTATTCTAGAGGGTGTGGCTGATTGATGCCACAGTGCCACGGGGAGGCCACACCGCTGGCAAATGTTTTTTTCAGTAGAAAAAATACTGTTGAGTCTGGCGCATGCTGTCAAGGGAAGAGTTTGGTTTCAGCTGATTATTCAGTTGCCAATACCACACCCACACTCCTGGATTCAATATGAGACATTTTCGCATACCAGAACCTGCTCTTGGTTATATACACAGGTGCATCATTGTGGGCTCAAGCTCAGCTCAGATTTTGTGAGATTATTGCAATACCCCAATTCCCAAAATTAAGAGAAACTTGTGTGCAGATGTCAGCATTGCTCTAGACGTGGGTATGTTAAAGGAACCCCTCCAATGCCATGAACATAAACAGGCAAATATTCCAGATAACTGAACAATAAAACTGTTTATACGTAGCTACAAGACAGTCAAAAATAAATAAATTAATCTAAACCAATACAGAAACACCCAATATTCCACATCCAGGAGAGACTTGTGTGGTTCTTTCTCTCATAGCAGGTAGCTAGTAAATGTGGCCTCTACCATGACTGCCAGTTACTGTGGAAACCATATACATATATGTGTGTAATGCATGTGCCTGCTACAATCTGACTTGGGCTCCAATAGCGCCACGACGACCCTGTTGCATTCTGCCATGTATAAACTGACTGACTCTGAAAGTTGTCCTGTGACTCTCGGGATAAAGTGGCTGCTAACACACATCATCTACTCTGTCTAGCACCAAGTGACCCCTGGATAGAAATAGCCACATTGGCAGCCCCAGTTGTCTACTACGTAGACACACACAAGCTTCAATTGCTTCACTGCCAGGCCAGACCGCTGCTTTCTGTGTGTGTAGTAGCATAGCTGGCTGTCAGTAGAAATAGCTGCTACGTTACATGGTTGTTTCGGAGGCTTGTAATTATTCCCGTACCACCAACACTTAACTAGTCCAA
This sequence comes from Diplodus sargus, assembly GCA_903131615.1. Lineage (NCBI taxonomy): Eukaryota > Metazoa > Chordata > Actinopteri > Spariformes > Sparidae > Diplodus > Diplodus sargus. The sequence continues at coordinate 3,397,055 of CAEMYA010000161.1, forward strand.
AAAACACACATGCACTCATAGACACTTGAGCTACACTCTTTGGTGCATCTGTGTATAAACAATGCTGAAAACCTACTGAGCAAGTAGGCAACCCTAACCACTTTGAAAAAAGAAGCAACACTTGGCAACAGCATGTTTTGGCATGATTTGTTAGTGGTTTAAAACACCATCTATCCCACGCGTAACCAATCAACTAATGTCCCATAGAGTAAAATATTAATGGACTGTCTTGCAATTGCATTTATTTACTAAACCCACTTTGGCGTTATTAATTTACCACTGCATTCAAACTATTTAGATCAAGTGATTAATGAAAGTTGTAGAAAAAGTATTTTTTCCTATATGTGAATTAAGTTATAACACTAAGGAACCACTACTTGCATATATTCCTGACAAACCATAGTCTCTTGGTCTCTGATATTTCAGTTGATTGTAGAAAGTAGTGTCTCAAGACTCTATGGGGACATTTGTGACAGAGGTGATAGTTTTCTGTCAGTGTGTGTGTACGGGAGTGTGAGAGATAGCATTGCAATTGCTGTCTAGTTGCCAAGTCTGTCTCTGTCCTCAACCCCCATCCAGACTGTTTCTTGGAATGTCACACTGTGCTGACACACGGAGTGTGTAGCTGTCTGTGTGTGTGTGTGTGTGTGTGTGTGTGTGTGTGTGTGTGAATGCATTTTGTATAAAAGCATTAGAAAGAAAGGACTTTGAAAGGACACTAGGTTCAATGCAGCAGGAAGCAATATGACATGGATCCTTTCCTATAAGCCTGCAGCTTTTAACAGCAGTAAGATGTCGATATACCAGTAATTTATTTGTAGAATGCTGACATCTAGCGAGCTATGTGTTTGTTGTGATTGAAAAGAATCAATTCTCCTCAAATATAAACTATTTCAGTCATCAACATTAAAACATGAAAACCATCAATCATATAATTTGTTTAAAGACTGCAAAATTAATTTGATGTGACTAATATTAGTATGAACTGTTCTTCTAATGTCTAACAAAATAACAAACATCTTAATGCAATATTTATCGATTCCTAACAATTCAAACTTTTAAAGCACCAACTCTGTTGGCTTACAACCGTATAAACAGCACTGATTCATCAAACAACATCCAGATGTTTTTGCTTATAAGACCTTATTCAGCTTGTTTCTATTATAAAATATATTTTTTACCTTGTATGCAGTCCCATGTCTAAAAAGGTTGTAACCATCTCTTCTCACAAAATACATGTGTGTACATACAGATGTGGAGGTTTTGAAGAGGGAACTTATATGCCATATTTGTTATTTGAAATACTATATTGAGATGGTAAAGGCTTCTAAAAGGCACTCTTGCTAATGTTCAACCTATGGTTTTCCCTTTCTAAAAATCAGCACCATTTTGCATTTCTGGTTAGCCCAATAAGGAAAGCATGGTAAACACTAAGCCACAGATCTTAGCTTGTCATTAGAGGATGGGAGGAAAGCATCATGAAAAGAGAATTGAGTGATTTAGGATAGAGAAGAAAGGGAAGAAAGGGGGGAATGGTCAGAAAGGTAAATGTTTAAAATAGCTTTTCTATACATTCTAATGAAAGACAGAAGCAAATTAGAGAGGAAGAGAGGATAAACACATAAGGGGAGAGGGAAAAATGGAGAAAGAGCGAGAGTGATTTGGCTTGGGTAGTTTTGACTTGAAGTTCAGAGAGGCTTGCTAGTTTGAAACCAACTCTGTATGGGCACCAGATGGTCTCTGTTAACTACGGGCCAGTGGTTACACTGATAAGAGACTGGAGACCATACAGCTGGATACACACACACACATGAATGCACTCACCCAGCTGGACAGAGGTAAGGCGATCTGTTCACCAGCTAATTAGAGAGCACTACGCTACATCCACATTAAGCTGGCTAAATTTAAAAACACATCTTTTACTCATGTTGGCGTCCAATGGAACAAAGCTGCTTTTTCTTTCACACCAAAAAATGAGCAGTGACATTTTTCAAAATGATGATGCAAGTTTGCCTGAGAGTACTGTTTAAGAAGGCAATTTGTTGTTGCCTTAAGCAAAACAGATAATTACACAATGTCAGTTACCTGATTATACGTTTTATCTCATCAAGCTACTTTATAGCAATTAACTGGGAATTACATTTACAGTCCACTGTAAAAGTGCATTAATTACAGTTTGCACAGATGAAATTAAGTCTAATTCAATTTTTTCATTCATTCAGGTGTCTGACAACAGAATCAGAAAAGATATATACACACTTATATACAAATAATCTCATATCTATCAACGTCACCCCCCCCCCCCTTTTTTTTATAACAAACTAAACAAATATAACTTCTTTGTTCTCTGTAACTTTAAAGGAAAGCAGCTTCTAGACATGTTTGTGTTAAAAAGGCCTGATTCCTGAATCATATTACATACTATTGTCTTTGTATGATGTCTATGAAAATACATCTGACACACGCACACCACTGACTCCTAGCTGAGCAGTTGGCATGCCCAGATGGAGCCACCCACATTGCACAGATACAGGCTAGCATTTCATTCACTGATTTATATTTCTGCTCAGTCAGTCTGTAGCATACTGCACGTCTAAAGTTACACTTTTCAATAAATTGAGTGGCTCATTATGCAGAGCTTTAATGAATCTTGTGGGAATTAATGTGTCAAAAAGATCAATCAAAAAATGTGTCACAAAAATATACTATACCATAGTAGATGTATTATCATATTTATATCATATCATATCAGTTTAAAAGGTGAAGTGAGGAGAAGTGCATGGATAGCAATCTGCATGGTCTCCAAGGTCAAGGGCTTATAATAGCCTGCTCTAATAGTTGGCCTGGACTCCTTGGGAACCAAGCCCACCTCTTCATTCATCAATAGCTGCTGACAGAAAGTCAGCTTGCCTGTCTGCCCACACACACAAACACACAGATACACTCGACAGTCAGCAAGTCTAGCCTCATCGGCCACCAACACATGCAAGCGCGTGGGCGAGCAAACACACACACCTGCTGCAGTGTGACCATTGCTGACACAAAAAAGCTCTGGACTGTCTGACTACAGCTCCCAGCAGCTGTCACCGAAAGACATGAGAAGGGAAGAGGAGGCGAGAGGGGAGAGGAGAAGATGAGCAGAGAGCAGAGGAGTTGAACGATAAGAGGAGAGGGAGAGCAAGTTGTGTACAGTTGGATGAGAGATTTTCCTGTCTTGGGACATACTTTAGTTGATAGGTATCTTAGGAAGAGCAGAGCACTATGGTCATATTATTAATGCTGCTGTTTGTCAGTTAATTGTTGCTCTTTGATGTTTACAGAGTTCTCAAAATTCTCAAAGAGCCAGAACTTATTGTGCAACATCACAACTGGTACACTATATAACAAACCACCAACCGCAGCACTGAAACCTATGGTCATGAGCATACTGTAGATTATAAAAAAGACATACAGTAACAAAGGATGTAAACTAATGACCATTATAATTCTGACAGCCTTACTACATGGCACAGTGTTCACTGAATACAGACAGGAGAGATGCGAGACTGACAGAGGAGAGGGTGGATCATTGGCCAGGTTGAAACCCATGAAGCTGTTTGTCTATGGTTTGCATAATAATCAAATGAGGCACCAAAACAACTGCAGGCTGACGTCTGAGGTGGATTACAGGTGGATGTGTAGCTCAGTGACAGTAATCATCAACATGGGCAACTGGTCAACAATGTCGTGGATTGTAATACCGACTGCAATTCGACAAAGATACTCAGATAAACATAAGGGTTTCACTGTAATCTATAGTTGTGAATGTGTGTCAGTGTGCCACTGCAATGCAGTGAAATGCATCCTGAATAGTAATACTTGAAACTACATTACCTCTTATCTCCTGTTCCCCTCCTGTGCTTCTATTTTTCCTTCCCGTCTGCTTTGTTCTAATGTCTTCTTCTCTACTATTCTCATTCTATCCCCTTTTTCCTTGTCTTCCAAATTCCTTGTCCTCCTTCACCCCTTCACTGCCATCCTGCACTCAACTCTATTCTGTCATCTCATCGCTGGTGTGGGAAGTAGAAGCAGCATAGAGATTCACAGGGGTAAATAAGTGATGTATAGAGAGATTGTTATAGAGAGAAGAGCTTTGGACTGATGTCCACCAAACAGAGCAGAGCTGGTAACAGTAAGTGTGTCAGTGTGCCACTGTAAAGCTGTGGCCTGAATACTAATGAAGGCTGTGCCAAATTCTAGTAAAATTTTTACAGTGTTAACATAATGCTAATTGGAAAATAGAGAAAAATGTGTCATAATGAGTGGGAGAGGAGGCCTGGAGAGAGAGGAGAGCACAGCGAAAGAGGCCATAGAGTTTTTGTTGTTAAGGACATGGATGTGAAGAAGTGAAGAGAGCAAAAGTTGACAGGGGGGAGGAGAAAGTCTATAGATGAAAAAGAGGAGTCATTTGTCACTTCTGTGTGGTTCTGCAGTGTGAATGCTAACGAGGTTTTGAGGCCTCACATAAACAAGAAAAGATACCTGACAAATGCACCCATTGCTCCATGGGTCCCTCTCTATCCCATTTGGATGCATTCTGAGCTACTATACGTCCCCCCCTCTGTTATTCTTCACCTCTTTCACTCTCTGTCTCACAGCACTGTGGCATGAATGGATGCTAAAGCAATGGATGGGAACCAATTAAGATAACAAGAATGCATTGCTCTTGTCTACAAAATGCCACCATCCATTTTCCTGTCACACTCTGTGGTGTGCTGCTGTGCGAGTTATTGCTCATCTTGGATATTTGCTGCACACCCTGTCCTTATTTACAGAGAAAAGGTGACTTCCATCTGCCCAATAGATCATCATTAAAACTTGTAATATTCTGCATCTGATATCTAACACTAAAATAATGATACAGGCAATGTATAGGACAATGCAGCAGTCATCCTGAGCGTACGGCTAATGCAAATGAGGAGTGCTTCATGGCCAAATGGTGAAATGACTGGTCGAGTTGGTCACCTGACCTCAATCCAACTGAAAAGGTGTTTCACATACCTATGGCCGCACTGATGGATGAGAAGCCCCCCAAAACAAGGACTAACTGAGGATTGGTGTCAGTGCAGGCCTTGCAGAGCATCAGACACAAAAGATTTCAGCTGTTTGATGATGTTTACAGTCAGAGAAATTAAACAGCATGACATCTCTGCCTGGAGACAAACTGTAAAGCAGAGGACTACAGTATGGTAGTGGAATCTCTGGAACTCACAAGATGTACAAGAGGGGTACAAGACAATACTATGAGGGTGGTCTCTAGACACAAATCCTTAGCTTTCAAACAGTCTCCAGGCAGACTTGGTATGCAAATTCATGCTAACTGGCTTACTGTACTCTTACAGTGCTATGTCATAACTGCACATATTGGCTACAGCTGCAGATTGCAATGTAAATGTAGGTCATGGAGGATTTTCACCCCCCTTGGCATCCCCTTTATTCCACTGTATTCCTTTGATTTATTCTTCTCAGCTGCTCTCTCTCTGATCTAGTTCTCTATCGTACACTCCAATCTTTCTGTGCTCAGTTTTTCTCTCTTTCTAGTCTTTTTCTGTACTGGCTTAGTCCTCTGCTCCCACCCATCGTCTCTGATGTCTCTGTGAATGTAGTACCATAATGTTAACATGGTGTCTGAATTAATCCAGTCAGTAAGCAGTTGGCCAGTTCAGTGAGCGGTCAGAGTCAAGACAAAAATAAATGCTCAAAGAGAGGTTGAGAAAGTCCCATGGGAAAGTACATGGGACGTACAGCATTTTTGCAAATTTCTACTAACTTAATAGTGAGAAATGTTTCACTGTGTTGTATCAAAGAGAATATTTACAACATTGTTGATGAACACCAATATATTAATTGGCAAATATCTTAATAACAAAAGCCTGCATAGGACTCGATCCATGTTAGCTTAATGTCCACCATGCACAGTAGCACCAAGTTAACATCTAATCATCACTTGGGCTTCAGACCTGCATGTTTTAAGTAGTGTGTATTCACCCAAAATGCCCAATCTTGGGTAAGTGTGGGTGTTGAAATACACAAGTTTTGATGACATGCTGAATCTACAGGCATTGTACTGTTGGACAAAGTGAAGGTCAACCAAACACATACGAATCACTGCAAGTGCACATGCAATTCAGTCTCATCTGCATTCGAGGTTTCAGATGTGGTGCGAACGAATAACGTCTAAAATCTTACATGCAAAATTGTCAGTTGTTGTAATGGAACAAACAATATAGGGATATGTTCTCTGATAGCTAGTGTCTGCATATTGTTCGACCCGGCATGTACCCGGACTCTGACCAATTAAAGCCACCAACGAGGGGGTTTAAGCTAGTCATACGCTAACAGAAAGCGCAAATGAGAGAGACACACAGAGAGAGATAATAGATTACCCTAGAGCCCACTCTTGCTCTTTTCCACACTGTGGTGCCCCACTTTTTCTCTAATCTCCCTTTCTGGTCTGACACACATTCCACAGACAGATCATAGACAGAAAGGATTTACGAGGACCCTCTACCAGTGAAGTTAATCTATAGCTCTTTTAATTGAGTATTGCCATCATTAATTGCAGTATGCAGAAGTGAGAAGCAGCAGCAATGATAACTGCGCCTTCAATCATCCCATGAAACCCATTTGACACAAGGTCAGTGCTAAAGCAACCTTTTTCCACATTTTTTGGACAAATAAGATGGTGTTCGGTGCACTGTGCAAACCAGCATCACGTAGGCACATGGTTAGAATGTGGAAAAATCTCTGATGTCACAATTAATCATTGACAGGGAAGGGGGCAAAAGTTCATATTTCCACGGCAATAACTGAAGGCAACAACAACAACTGAATAAACTAAGGTCTGAGTCACAGGGTCTGAGTCACGTTCACTCTTATGCAAACTAACATCACTGTCAAAGTAGCCTGTCTTACTCATACACTATGAAATTATGTTATTCTTTACATTGGGAACTTGGCAGATATATTCAAGTAAGATTAAGGTAGGTGAAAAACGTACATACACATGTCTCAATAATACATTAGAGTAAAAGAAATGTAACTTAAAATATCCGCAGTCGAGAACTTTGTCACAACATGTATGCGTAAATCATGTAGAGAAAAACTGGTAATTCAAGTTAAGAGGGTGCAGAAGGTACACTTAAAAAATTAGAGAGAATTTAGACTGTGTAGACACATGCTCTTAGACTACAGTCTTAGATTACAGTCACATGCTGAATACTGTCAATAAACCATCTAGCGGCTTACACAAGAGGTTTACTTGGAAGTGGCAATTTGAAGATATTTCTACTGAAGCCAGTAGTTTTGATATGGGTGTCCACAAGGAACAACACTGTAGTATGCTTGATTGTGTGTAAGAGAGCAAGAGAGTAATTGCTCCCAAATGCCTCACTCAGCACCACAGGAAGTCATTCCTGCCTGTGGCCATTAAACTTTACAACTCCTCCCTCTGTTGATCGGACTGAAATGGATATATATATATAAAAATATATAAATGTATACAAATATAAAAAGTAAACTGTAATTTAACCCTACAACTATTTCACTGTATATGGTATATATTTCCAGATTGTCTACTTTTACATTTTACTTTTTTGTCTACTTTAATTTTATTTATATCTTAATCTTTATCTCTTGTTTCCATTCATGCAGTATTTCTATTTCTACTTCGCACGGAGCATCTGTAACAAAAACAATTCCCCCCCGGGATTAATAAAGTATTCTGATTCTGATAAGCCTAATGGCAATAAACATTTATTCAAATGTGCATTATCCAATCACTGTCATAGACTATAGAGAAAAATACCATACTACCAACATTACTCTCAATACTTATAATATAACAGTACACGCCAGTGTCAAAACTGTGTGTATCTACATAGACAGGGTTTATCAATAATGTATGAAATATAAGTTCTCAAATACTGTTGCCAAAATAACAGTCTCATTCATATTTACATAACATCCTGTCTGCCAAAGCAGCAACAGGGATAGGACATCTGGTACTGACCCATAGCAATTCATGCTATTCAGAACACTTTCATCAACTTTTGTTTGCAACTGATAATGCAAACAGAGGGAAATTATGCCAGACAGAAAGTAAAGCCAGATAAAACAGTGTTGAAAAGTAACACACAATACTATATTCTTATCAGCAATTCAATTTAAACTATCAATATATAGGTTAGTTTTATTAACGTGGAAAAGACAACAGGATAAGATGAAAGACACAGATTTAATGTATGGTTGAAAACAATCAACTATTGCAGCATAAGAGAACAACATCAAAGTGATATAGAAGAAACATTAACATTTGACCAGATGATCTTTAATGAATGTCACTTTCAAAAATGTAACAAAATGATGAAACTTTGGTTGCTTAGGGGAAATCCACCCTGAAGCACAACATAAACAACCTATCTTTCCTTATTCTTTATTAAGAGTAACATGTTTTTGCCCGGCAAGGTTAGAAAACAAGACAGCAGACGGTGGCATAATTAACACATGACACATGAAAGCAAAAGTGATCAGGTTCTAGCCTTACTTCACACTTACTAGAAACCATACAGGGCATCTATAATATTTGGCTTTCCACCTTCTGCACTTAGTATGTGAACGAGCCTATGACCTTTTCCTTGCCTGCAGGGAGAAAGACTGAGAGGCCTCTAGTCTGTGAGATACTGGTCATAATTTAAACCAGACACACACTAGAGAGACTGAACTGTTTGTCAGTACAGCACAACACTGCCTTGTTTGCAATAATGACCACCAGATTACATCTACCGTGTGTGTGTGTGTGTGTGTGAGCCTTTGCATACACATATGTGTGCACATGTGTGCTTGTGTATGTGTAAGAGCCCCTTATGCTGTCAAAGATTTAGTGAGGGGACATTCTCCACCCAAGTGTCACCCCATATCCATCCTCCCGCCCTCTCACACACACACACACACACACAAACACACAAACAAACACACACACACACACACACACACA
>CAEMYA010000161.1:3406132-3420364 GCA_903131615.1 Diplodus sargus
CACACACACACACACACACACACACACACACACACACACACACACACACACACACACACACACACACACACACAAACACATCATTCATTCAGAGTGTTTTATGAAGTGTCTATGGGACGACAGGGAACAATCCAGACACTGAAAGCTCACTGAGTCAATCGGCTGACTGAGTAACTTAAATGACTGACCTTGACCATTATTAATCCATCTATCAACCAATACAATGGTTGTATTATCTAACACACTCAATCATAAACTCATACCTATTAAAACCTATTTAAAGAGCGGCATGTGACATGCTTGTTCAGCACAGTTGACAAGACATATAATGACATGTTTGACATGTTTAATGTGCAGATTAAGGTCACCCTTGCTTTATTTTCAAAGAATAAAGTTATTTTCAAGCAACTGGGGAGTAATGAATGAGGTAACACTTCATCCAAGTTCACCTTCAATGGGCACGCTGCAGCAGATGGCTCACCTGCCCTGCTACACAGCAACAAGCTGATGATGGTATCCTACTGTGCATGTTTCCATCTTTGAGCATTTATGCAAGTGTGTAGCTGTTGCACTTGATTCTCGTTCTGAGGACACAAACAGGCCTTTTATTTCTGTTGCTTCCCCTTGCAATCTAGCTGTTGCTCTCCCCCATCTCAGCCCCCTCATCATTTTCTTCGTCCTTGAAGGGAGTTTAAACTGGGCAGAAAGTTCCTGGTGATGAACAGAACATGGTTTGGTGATGCTGTCACCGACCTGCTGTGTATACACCTGGTCTCGACAGACTGGACACCCACACATAGGAGGTTAGGGTGAATATGCATAGGAGAGGAGGACATGGATTTACAGAGGAAATTAAATAAGAAAAAAAAAGAAGGTGAAATAGTGAGACTGAATAAAAGGAAGAAATTGCATGCCCAAATGACTTTGCTTTATATTTATGGAAGGGAAAATGGGGAAACAAGTTAACAAACACACTTACTTCTGTTGTGATTAAGTGAAATTGAAGATAACCATTTTGTTGCATTTCTGTTTTCTGGCTGAAACATGAGACTAAATCAACATTACAAGGACTTCCAAAGTCTTTGTCAAAATAAAAAGCAATGGCTTTAGAGCCAAATATCCAGAAACAAAGTTCTCATTAGGTCAGACTAATCTTCCTCTGAGTCATACAGTGCTTAGCCTTTCACCAGGATCTTGAAGGGCAGTGCTCTGAGAGTAAGCTTAACCATCTCTATGAAATCCAGTGTGAGTCTATAAGAGTGTGCATGGTAGAACAAAAGCAGACTTTGTTAGGTCATAGCCTGGCTGCCGGGATGTGGTCTTGTGTCAGTGTGTTTAATGTTAACGCTTTAAGTGAGAGAAACCTAAAATTAGCACTCACAGCGACAACACACACACATTCAGCAGACAGATGCAATTACAACAACACTTGTGTGGAAAGGAAACTCGTGTCCAGACAGGCTAGCTTGGTAGCCCTCAGTTTCTCAGGAAGACACACAGATGTTATCAGCCAACTGCTTCCTTATCACTTTATAATAAGTTGTGAACATTTAGGAAATGTCAGCAACCTAGTCCATCAATGCATTTTTCCCATCAGAGAGGAGAATCAATTTTGCAGCTTAATTAATAAATGCTTATCAAATCACCGAAGATGATTAAGTCTGAATTTGGAGTTTACGTGGAGATCAGATGTTCCAAATCCAAGGCTCACCTGTCAAACCAGGTTTACGTTTAAACAAAAACAGAACGCAAATCGCGCTAACATCTACAAACACTTGTGTGGACACACATTGCATGCACACGTAGCCAAGCACGCAGAGGATTCTCTGCTTCCTTTTTTGGCTCAAACACTCAACGGTGTGTGGCCTACTCTCCCCTGTGTCTCAAAAAACATACACATTAATTCTTGCTCTCTCCCAGAGAGAGAGTGTCCTGTCTTACCCTTTCTATTCCACTCATACACATTTATGTCCTTAAACTCATAACAAGGGCATTTTGGATTAGAACTCTGAATTTGTCCATGGGCAGATGTTCGTATTGAAGCAGATGCTTGCGGATAAATCCTTCAAAGACGCTTCCTTGAATTTTCTATGTTAATGTGTTTTATAGTGCAAACTGAATGGCAAGGCAGGAGATTCTACCATGAGACGTGACAAAAGAGTTTGACCCATAAATTCTCAAACAGCAGAGAAAAAGTGCAGCACTAAATCAGTCTGAAGAATCTTTTGTCTATGAGTCTATGAGAAGCAGAGGTCATTTCGTGCATTTTAGCATATATGACTGAATCTCTACATGTGCTCGGCATGCTCATATGTGCATGTTCACATGAGTGTGTGCAAACTTGAATTAGTCTGTGAGTCTTTGCGTGAGTGTGTGTATTTGACCCATTAACTGGTTTAATTGCTGGTTCCAGTTGGTTCTGTAGGATGAGGTCAGGGTGAACAGAAGAGAACAGAGGGTGAATTGAGAAGCACGCAGGTCGTCCATGGGATAGGATCTAGGCCTGGGCTGGGCAGAGGACAGGAAATGTATATGGCCAGGCTGGTTTTGGACTGAAACTAGACATAGAGGACAGAGTCCTTTCAGAAAGGGTATTGAGACAGTGGGCTAGTTCAGGGTGTAAGGCTGCTCTCTAACAAAGGCCAAGCCATGAACTGAGAGGGGCAAAGAGGATTTTTTTTTTCCATGGAGCTGTATGGTCGTCTGTCCATGGCAGAGCACACAGAGCGTGCTTAGACAGAATTAGACTGAATTCTGTTCCACAAGAAAACTAAATTCCTTGCTTTCCAAGTAGGGTTTAGAAAGCCAGTGTGCCTGTGATCGTTGAACAGAAAATGTGACTTCTTTCTTGGAGCCTGTCAAGTTAAAAGTGCACCTGAATTCAGGTAAAACTTGCTGGATTATATGTTTGTGGGAGCAACTCAAAAGGAAAGGACAAGAACAAACCAGAGTATCTACTGATTTCAGACTATGCAACTGGATCACGTCTTTACTTTAATCAAAATAGGCTGCATGTGTGCTAGATCACAGTAATTACATGGCCCAATGTCACTCAGTAAAAAGGTATGAGACAGAGGGAACAGAGGCCTCTTTGATGAAACAAGTAGGGCATGCATGTGCACACAGATAAATATGTGTAGAATGTTGTTGCCTGTACGTATCCAAAGGGTCCAACCCGTGCACACTCAAGACAAGCAACATCCGTGGTCGATATGCTTTCCTTTACTAATACTTTATCTCCGATTTAGTCTTTATGGGCCCCACTGCGACACCATTAGAATCAACTACTAAGACTGAACATTTTAAAAAGTGCAATTAAATGTTAATATGACATTTAAGCCAGTAAAATTGACAGGCATAGCGAACAGATAACAGTTGTGACAGCTTCTGTCCTGCATTAGCAGCGGCACCAAATGCATTAGCAGACTGGAAATAGTAGAAGGTAAATCTTTAGAGACATCTGGGCTATACAGCCCCACTTACCCTGAATATCTGCTAAGCACAGCAACATAGCATTAGCAACAATTTATATAATATGCATGTAATCTCCTATTTGGAGTTTTTTTCCTATTTCAGATACATTTTTTAAACATAAGAAATACACTGCAGATAGTTCAAACTGAAGGAGATACACACCTCTAGATTGGAAGATATTTTCGGATGTTGAACTCATTGTACGCACACAAGGGCCTCAGTGGAACTAAGCTATTCCATAAGGAGGGATGGCAGTGATGTTAATGGGAGAGGTTACACAATGGGCTGAAGCTAGGCAGTGCATGGAGTTCATGAAGATGAAGCACAGCCACTTTGTCACAACTACACAAGCAAGCAAATATGGAGGAACGAGAGAGGCGTCTAAACCAGTAAATCAGTAAAGTGAAAGAAGCTCTACATTGTTTGCCTGCAAACCCATTACACTATTACAATTGAATTATACTGTGGATTCTGATCTGGGATTTAGCATCACACCCAGTACTTCAACACATCTTAAGCATAACAATTCCATAAGGCCATGTCTCCATGTCTACAGAAACCAAAAATCAATAAAGTTTTATAAAGGCTACAGCTCGCTCAGACATACAGGGCTGCTTTCAGTCCAAATTCAAGCTAGGTTATATTTGGTTGTTTTGTTTTTCACCACTGACTGAAGCAAAAAAGAGGCAGCCATGGCTTTTTTGTAATTAATGCAAATTGAAAACATGCGCAGTCAGAGAAGAGGGACAGACACTGGGTTGATAAGACAAAGTAAAACCTGGATAACAGCAGTTATTGTGGTGATGACAAGAAGACTGAAATAATGAAAACAATAGCTGGCACTGGGCCAAACTGACAGGCAGTGTGCAAGAACTGGTTTTTCATGTTTAATGCTACAGTACGTCTTTACATTAGGATAGGATGTGTATGACTTGTAAACCTACGGAACCAGAGGTCTATGTCCAAGGAATATAAATGTTGACCATAAAGGGGGCTATGACTATACATATAAGTCTTAGGCCTTTTAGCCATACAAATGTAATTAAAAAACAATTTGTTAAAAGGAATAAGTAATTTGTCTTCTATTCTATTAAAAGGCAAAACAAAAAAATACTGTTCATTGTTCACGCCAGGGAGCATTTTACAAAGCTAACTGCATATATGCATAAATGTAAATACAGTTCTAGTTGTATGAACTGTGGGCTAGACGACCAGAGCATTCAAGTAATTATCGCCTTGGAAAAATGACTCTACAACTTAATAATCATTTAAGGTCCAAATCAGTCTAACAAGCTTCTACATGTTAGCTTTGTGTCAGGTGTCTATTTCAACTCCAAAGAGTCAGACATGCCCAAACAGACTCAATAGTAGGGCTGCTGACAGAGCCACTGAGATTAATATATACACAAGGATACACACACACTCACACACACACACACGGACATAGACAGACCGTTACATACTGTATATGTACGCACACAAGTACTCACTTTACATGCAGAGCCAGAGGCCTGACAGCTGCCAAATAACATGTGACGCAGCTTTGGCTATTTTTATAACTGTGAACAAACTATTACTCTATGGGTGGTGTGACAAATTCTGTTTTGCATGTGTGCGAATGTTGTTTTTTCAAGAAAGTGGCAAAGATTTATTATTTACCAATCCTGTTTTATACTGTATACATGGTATTTCAATGTTCACCTGTGCTAATTGTGTACTACATATACCATGATTACAAGCTACCATGACTTAACTCGAAAAGTTGGTTTTCCCAAGGACACTGGTTTTGAAGGTAAAGCTCTGGAGTTAAAGATAGGTCAACAGAAGACTCACGCAAACTATAATTATGTCTCAAAACTGGTCAAACTTGCTCTGTGTACACCTAAGATGATGTATTTTAGGATGCTAAGCAGCCTTCCAACTGGTATGCTCAGTCCCTGCCTGAGAGGTAGTTCATAATGGCCTTCGACTTCACACCCCTTGAGCAAATATGTCTGTTCTTTGTTCAGCAATATGCAAGTCTTGGAAAGGGTCAAAATTACATCACTGTTAACATCTGCTCTCCTTGTCTGCTCTCCTTGTCTATGGAATGACCTTATCTCCCTATGCAGCCAGGTTGCCGTCAGCTGTTTCATCGTTGCAGGGTCGAAAGAAATATCACTACCCACCTACTCTGTCACTCTCACACTTACTTGGTGAATGGAATACCAGACAGAGGTAACATTGATGCGTGCACGTACTCATACACAGACACACAGAAAAAAAGATGCACATACTGGTACACACAAACAGACACGTACGCAAGGCTATTATACAAAGAAGGAAGCTATGACGAAACGATAATTTGATACAACACAGTGGGACAGAGGGGATCTGCATGGAACATGAACTGGCACCAGTGAAACAAGGGAAATGATTATTCTTTTGCCCTCTCTGTTCTTCTGCCTCTGTTCTCTCTTTATCTCTCTCTCTTCATGATTCAATAAGGCTTTGTCCCACTCTTCACCAACAACAAGTGCATTCTGAAGTTTTCAGAGGGACAGAATATGGTTCAGATTGCCTGGTTTTGTCTCACCCAACAGCGGAAAAAGAAATGTGTAAAATGAGGATCATGAAATACTGAGTTGTGCGTCAAAAGCTATTGTTCTGGCTTAACCAAATTATTGAAGAAAACATTGGTAACTTTAGAGTATTTAACAAAGAAGTACAGTAATTTTCATAGAACACAAGAGTACTTTAAAATAACAGTTTTGCAGTTCATACTTCATCTTCAAATGTTTTCTGAACTGTTAAGTTACCTAGAAGAGGTGGAGAAACATACATCATGATACTCGCTTAAACAACTGAGCACTGATGCACAAACTAACTTCATTGCATTTCAACGGATGACTACTCTGATGTACTGCAGTGAAGACACATTTTGGAGGCGGTGATAATGAGGTAAGGAGATTATTGACAGAATGTGATGTCAATTAATATGAGCCATCCTGCTCATTTAACTTGTTTTGGTTTAAACAAGATTAATGTACCGATTCCAAGAAGTGCACTAAAACGTTAAAAAATGTAAAACATCATGGTAAATACATAATTTAGAACTATGCTGTTTCCATTTTGGAATAAAACAAACCGTGTACAGGCTGGCCCTGTCGCTCTGGATCAAGATAACTAAACACTTCTTGCCCTACTGTGTGGTACATCACATTTTTTGTTTAAACAAATTAAATTCACAAACACCTTTTGCTAACAGCTTGTTGTCAGTCTCCTGGACATTGGTCCATGTGGCCTGATGTCTGAGTACCTCTATCAGGTCTGACCCAGAACATGTTTAATCATTAACATTTAATCACATGAGTTTAAATCAAACAGACCCATTAGAGCTTTGAGAGCAAACACTATCCCACTGCTTAAAGGAAAAAGCAATTCTTTGGCTGCATAGTGTTTGTGCAAGCAGTACAAAGATATAGGTGAGTGTTAACATATACATTTGTTAACTTGAAGGGCAGTTTCAAGATTCATAATAAAGAAAAGACAAAATAGCAAACCCTGACAAAAGGTACAGAGGCTGAGAATAAGAAAGGTCAAAGACAATAGACAGAAAGACAGGAAAGAGGGGCTGCAAATGGTGGGCAAAGAAAAAAATAGAGAATATGGAGAGATATGGAGCAAAAGAGGGTACACGTTTTCAAATTCTGTTCCTCAGTTATAATGAGTGAGTGTATTAGTGTAAAGACAAACATAATATGAACACTCCTGAGGATGTAGACTAATCCCTTGTCACATGAATTGCTACAGGCAAGACAACTTTTCACACATTATAAGTAGGTCTGAAAATCCAACAAGCTTCCATTACTGGTAAATTAAAGAGTTATTAAACATTATGGATAGGGATACAGCCGATACCAAAATCCAATAATTACCTGTTTCTCATGGCTGATACCTATAAGTGATATGCCACAATTTAGTTTTTCAAAAACTTCCTAACCTGTTGTTAAAGCAAAACTCTCGCCAAAAAGCAGCCTAGGCTTTATTTGTGAATGTATATGAGTCAAACCTTTGTGTAAATGCATAATTACAACGAAAGAGGCACTTTTAAGATTTACCGTAGTTTCGTTTTCGGGCAAGCTAATTTTCAACGGAGTGCAGGGGCACTCTGACGCTAGAATCAAAATCGCTATTTCAAAACACAAAGGGTCTCTCCACATGAAGAGAGGAAGATCATCAGGAAAAACGCAGTTTCATTCATTTCTTTGAAAATGTTCTGTAAAAATCATTTCTTGGTCAACATATTAAGAATAAACAGTACAGAGAGTTGCAAAATGGAGCTGTCAACCAAGTAAAAACTAGAATCAAAGGGGAGATGCCAAAGCACACTTCAATGTACTCTATCAGACCGAGACAACAAAGCTTAGCGACTCCTTTGTGAATACAGTAAGTCTGAACAGAACACAACAGAGCACAGCGAAACAGGTGGTTCGGGCTAATCCTCGCTCTGTGTTTTGGTTCTGAATGAGCCCATTTGGATGTGTAGAGGTGTGCGAGCATCTATGTGGCTATGAGTGTGTAGCTGCCTCTTCATTTGCAGTTGAGTGTTACATACTGTACATTTTTATATGTTTGTGTGTTCCACCAGAGCAAGCAGACCCAGTCTTTTCTGTGTCCACTGTCAGCTCCAAAAGACTCTGAATAATAGAGCACAACAGAGGAAAAGAAAGGCTTTGTCTAGAGACTTAAGTCTGTCTTTCTTTCTTTTATTCAAACTTTCTCCACTTGGCATTCCAGTTATTTTATTTCACTCAACTGTAAACTAGTAAGCTGGATTTAACCTTTTCTAATCTGTACAATAAAAAGGAAGAATATGCACTTCTCTCATTGTGAGTATATTTTGATAATATGCATTAGTTCTTGCATCTTAATCCTCTTTTTTTTCAAACCCTAACTATGCTCTAATTGGGTGTCTTAAACTTGGTCCGTGTAATGCAAAAACAGGTTCAAGTTTGCTAGGTTCTTCTCCTCTGTTCATCTTTCTGAATACATCTGGTTCTCATAAATCACTTAAAATGCAGAAACACAAACATCATGCAATAGTTGCTAATTATTAGTAGCTAGATTCTTACACTGGATCATTTCCAAGACTCAGTCGAAGGTTTTTACTACACTACAGTGATTAGCTCATGCACTGAGCATTTACTGATGTTAATACTGGGAGACTTTTCACAACCACGATGTGTTTTGCAGGATGCAATTGTAGTTATAGTTACAGGATAATCATCATAAATAAACAGACATATCTTAATTAAAACGACTTACATTAATATTTAGATTGCAATTCATATGTTTATTTTGTTATCAATTACACAATACACATTGCAGAGACTGAAAAGAGAAAAGCAAAATGCTGTCAACCACAATGGTGTGGTCAACAGAAGTGTTTTGACATACTAGGAAGCAGAAATTCATTGGAGAGTTTTGGGAACCAGAGATGAAAATAACATTCTTTGCTATAGACTAGGCTCTTGCTGGTGTTCAGTACTAGAGATGTATTCAAGGACTGGAGTGAAAACATCTTATGTACTGTTGTTATAAAGACAGATTCGCCAAATTCGCGTCTTGTTTTGGGTTTCATGTGTCCTAAGTAAGACAGAATGTTCAATCAGTAGGTAATCATGCCCACAGGATTAAATATGGTTCAGGTGGCCACAGTTCAAAAGCTACTGGTGTAGCAAAAATATTAATAACTTTTCAGCATTTGACAACCAAATCACCACATCAACAACAGCAAATATAGTATCTTGCATGGAAAGCAAGAGAACTTCCCTTACAAGAGGCAAAGGTTAGTCTGGAGCCCTGTTATCATATTAATATTTGAACAAAGATGCATATGTGAACATAACATTGCAGTCCAATGTTCACATTCTGAAAAGACTAATGTATGTTAATGCCTTTTTCAACCTTCTGATCATGCTGTTTCAGTGATAACACTGATAAAAGAGTTGCAAAGTAACTTTGATCTAAACACCTATCAACAAAACTGCTGCCACACATCAAAGTCTTCCGAGTCTACTGATCAGCCCTTGATTTTTTATGAGCTACCATCACTGCGAATATCTCAGAGGCTATATAACAGATGAACCATTACAAAGCAGGTTGAAAGCCTTGTTCTCCTGTTTAGGAGGCGAATAGACCTTTAATGTGTGTGCTGTTAAAACTCTGATTGTGCTATGATTTTGCACATTTATTAGTCTTATTCTTCCCTATTGTGTGGTGGTAGGGAGAAGGGCTGTTGCCTTTAATTACTTGAGCCCCTTACATACACTCACACACACACCTGATTTCCATGCCGTCACCATGGTGATGGCTATAGGAAGCAGGTTAGGACTTGGAGGCACACATTAGGGACAAGAAGATGGATTTCTACAATATGGCTTCAGCAGCCTCTGGCTAATTATGACAGGCAAACAGAAAGTGCTGTGTCTGTCAACCTGTACCTTATCTGATCTAGACACAAAACCATACAGCTCTAAAAATCAAAGTTGTTTAAGCAAGCACACACACAGAAACACACACAGGCTGTGATGTCTTTAGAATATAAACCTTGATCTTTTTCTTTGTGGGTGAACATACAGTAAGCTGATATCTTCATGGAGTAGAGAGACGACTATCTCAGGCTCCTCTATGGGTATATGACAACTGTTTTGTAGAAACAGTTCATTCCAACAGAGCAGTTTGGTTGTGTGACAAATGGGTCCTCAGTAAATTATACCCCAGATTTTTTTTAAATTTCTTTTCCCCAAACAGATATCAGGGCTCTTGCAGGCGTTGACCGAAAAATCTATCAAATACTTCATGCCTCTGAACTTCTAGATACCACAGCAAACTACAAAAAACATATTGCTAGTATCTTTAAAATAAGTTAAAGGTGACGCCTTGGGTTTGCCACTGGGGAGCTGGCCAACTCCTAAGCATCAGTATTTGACGGCCTGGGAATGTGACTCAATAATCAACTATCTTTCTCTAGAGTTGTCTACTTCAGCTTTAGCTTTGGAGGCAATAAAAGTCAGAGTCACTCTCTTGCCTTCAAGCAACTGTTTAATGTGCTTTGCAATGGGTTCAGCTTCCCTTGAATTAGCTCAATAAATCAAATCTGCAAAAAGAAAAAGAGAGATTGAAAAACGATAGTAGAGACAGTAGAGAAAGTAGAGAAAAACAACCTATATAATCTTATACCGATGTTACTTTCTCTCTGATACATACAGTATTAAAAGCTATTTACTATACTGTACTGTCAAAACATGAATAAGACCTTACAAACTATGATAACCAAAACGCTTTCTGGCATAAGTGGTCAAAATATGAGGCTCCCTCACAACCTATTAGGAATGTGTACTCAGCTGCAGCCTTAATGTAAAATCTGGTCTGTAATGTAGGTTATAAAGACTTATTATAATGACCTGCTACAATTATCATGTGGACAGGTCTGTGATACAGACAGCAGCATGTAAGGCAAAATTGCATAATAACTCATCATCCATGCTTGCCTGTATGCTGAAGAGCTCAGACGTACAGTGAAGCCTGAGCAACAGAGCATAAAGATGATAAGGTTGTAATGTGATACTGCTAACCTAAGACACAATATGCAGAGAGAATTGGGAGGGGAAAAAGTGATGAAAGAGCAGATGAAAAATGACGCAACACTCTTCAGCTGACTGAATGTAACTCCTTCGAGGCAAACATTTATATTGTGTGTGTTAGAGAAAGGGGGAGAGAGACAGAGAAAGTATGATGACTCCCTGTACTCCCCCATCTTTCTCTCTAGCTCTATTCCCCCTTTCTCTTTTTTTCTCTGCAGTGAGTGAGGTGATGAATGTGTGTGTCTGTCTTAGTTCCTATTAATAGTATGGAGCAGGGCTGGAGGTGTCAAAGCTAAGGAGGGATGAGATCTCTCACTCTCTCTCTTTCCCCTCACACACACAGAGTTGAAGCAGACTCTACCAGAGAATCCAGATGAAGCAGAGGTGGAGTATGGGCCGGAGTGGAGGGGCAGGAAGTGGGGCAAAAGGGGTAGAGGTTGAAGACAAAGTCAGCAGCAGAGCTTCAAACAGCATGCTGATGGATTTACTACCTATACGATAAAGCAAACAACCCGAATAACCTCTCAGCACAGTTGGGTGAAAGACTGAACCTGCACAGTAGGGCCACACAGACAAACACAATGACACATAGGTGCCCAGACACACACACACAGACACGCAGACACACAGACACACAGACACACTGTTTAACAGTTCACTGATTTAACCTTATCAGCACTGTGCTACAGCTGTCCAACACAACTGAAAATGACACTGATTCCTTTAAGAGATGAGGAATAGATTTGCAGCAGAAGACCACTGTTTACACATTCATACCTCTGAATCTGTGTGCATATTCTTACCTCGTGAGTTGGTAGCCAGGTCGGCAACTTTCTGAAAGGCATCCAAGAAAGCAGCCAAAGCAACTACTGTCGTCCTATGGAGAAAAGAGCAAAAAAAAGGGTTACTTAACATCACACTTTACTGATGTGAAATGATACAATGTTTAAAAAAAGGGAAATGGAAAAGTGCAATAATGATGGTAGAGTAAGTGCCTTATATCCTTCAAAGAATACATAAACATCGCTGATCAACTGCAGTAATTACATACAAGTATTGGCAGACAAAGACATAAACTGATCAGATGAAAAATAAGTACCGTGTAAGATACAGGAAAAAACATCTGTTGCATATGTATGTGCATATGTGCATGCATGTGGGGTATATTTTAGATTAGAAAGCTTCCATCAACCCTGATTATATGACAATTTAAGTGTGGATGGTTTCTGTATACTGTGTGTGTAAGTTAAATCTTAAACGTGCCCCGCTGTGTGAGGAATGTCTATGTGATTACTTAGAGCTGCTGGAATCTGTCCAGCTCAGCAGAGCAGCTCTTGAGCTGAGTTTGCCACACTTACAGGTCAATGAAGGGATCAATGTGGGATCTATCCTGTTCAGCTTTAAAATGGAAAAGGGGACCTGTAGCAAGTTCACAACTCATACCTGCTTTTCTGGCATCTTACAGTTTAAAGAGTATTTACAAATTGTAGTATTAGATACTGCTTATACACAAAAGACTGAGGAAAGGGCCAAATCCAGTCTGTCATAAAAAAAACCCCACAATGGAAGTGTGGTGTAAGATTACTCTCTGTTTTACTCATTACAGACACCATCTTGTTGGTATCCTGACTTGTTGCCTGTCTGGCTGCCTGGCAGACCGGTTAATTTGCTAGCTGACAACACTACGTCTCATTGGCGGGTCAGCTGACTGGCAAATACTGACTCATCTACTTTAGACAGAAACAACAAACCTCTCGTGATCAAGATCAGAGATATAGATATTAAAAGGGTCTTGCCACACGTACATGTATATGATATATGATCTCAACGGAGATAAGAATACATATCAGTCATGAACTGCTTGGAAAATTTCTGAGGCATGTTTGGTCACAAAAGCATGTTTGTTGAAACACTCAATACCAATTCAATTTGTACACACTTGTTATCTTCCACTGGCAAACAGAAAACCATCATAACACAACCTGGGATTTTCCAACAGTCTGTGCAGGTAGTTTTCACAACTAGACAAAACAACAGCTGAATACAGGTTAGTGGTGACTCAAGAAACTGAAAACTGGAGCACCTTGGGGGTATCAACCCTGGACTAACTCTAACCACAGTGCCACTGTGTTATACACTCTAAAACTGACTTAAGTAAGATTTAAAATGAAATAAGTTAATTGCACAGTATCTAGAAGACAGACCCTTATCTCAACTGTCTCCAGACTGTTAAAGTTGTTAGTTGTTTAATCTAGTTACAGTTAACAGCTAAGAGATCTCTGACAAGCTTGGCAGGCTGGGGAAACAGAGCACGACTGATCAACTGATAAACATCCCTGATGTCAAAAATGTGCTAAATATTTTTCTATATTCAAGTGACAATCAAGTCTTCGCTCTTAGTCAATAATGTAACACTCATTTCCTTTATTGCTCAAAAACTGAAATATTGGCTATTAAGTGCTATGTTGTTGCAGAGCTGACCGGAGGATCCAAGGGTGGGTCCTGCAAATGGAAAAAGAAACATACGCACAGGCACACACAGATTCCTTTCTATTTAAAGACCAGTGCGGGCACCACAGCAACCTCCAACTGATATCTGCCTCCACTAATTTATACCATGAACACACACATTGCTCTATGGATCACATTTTACATATTACAAAGTCTTGTTCAGTCAGGTTTGACTTATTAGTCCAAAACAGGTTTGTGTGGGAATAGGTTTTAACTGAAGCCTGTGGCTCCAGTCCACTAAGAGTACAATGTGCAGTAGTTTAATCGTACTAGCCACAATACTATGCTGTGATCTGTTCCGCACTTTTACAACTAAACCGGTTTATCCATTCACTACACTTTAAACTCCAACCTTGAAAAGAACACCAAAAACAGTCAACATCAGAAGAAAAATTATAGTTGTACAGAGAATTGTTAACCCTAACCCACACTTTTAAATGTTTTTGACTCATCAACAGTGAAATTGGGTAACTTCTCAACAAATAAAAATATGACGAAGTTGTAAAGTAAGAATAACCAGGCTTTCTGGATAGTCTCAGGAAGCCTTACGGCATCTGTGGAGGTAAGTTTAAAGGAAAAAAAACATTGTTGCTACAAGCTTTCAGCTCTGCATAGTGCT
>CAEMYA010000161.1:3424401-3444096 GCA_903131615.1 Diplodus sargus
TCAATAAGTCAGCAGGGTTCAGTCAAATAACGTTATAATAATACGTGAGCTAACGTACCACAAACCAAAACTAACGCAGGTTGATAGATAACGTTATAATAAACGCGGACATAAACGTTAATTGAAAATACTATTGATAATAGATTTTTACCATATTTTCTTTATAGGCCACTGAGCTACATGAAGAAGGTTGATGTGGGTCTCAGTTAGCTAGCTGATGTTCAATGACGGCTGGTTAACCAGATGTAAACTGTTTAACCGTTAACGTTATAGGAAACCTAAGTTAGGTATGAACTGATACTTGGGAAGTTGACTGGCTCGAATAATTAGTTTTTACGCCTCACTCAACTCCCCTTGGATAACAAAAAAACATAATTGGCGCCGCACAGTTAACCTGGCTTACCTTCATGTCTCCGATAACAGTTTGGAAGAGTCCTCCGAGCGCGCTGCATTCCTTCTCGATAACAGCCTCCATTTTCAGGACCAACTCCAGCGGTCAGTCCCGACTCGGTGAGCCGCCTTTCACTTCGCCACCTCGGCTCTCCAGGAAAGAAAAAAAAACAAAACAGAAAAACTCCCCAAATATGTGGACAAAAACGAACGAGCCCGTTTGTGAGAATCTCTGCCGCTCTGAAAAACCTACCGAATAACAACTTTTTAACTCAATTAAACGCGTAAATGAACACGAGCGGCTCCGCTTTTACTTCAAATCAAAAGAAGCTGTTGGGACGAGAGAGACATTTAAACCCCCCTCTCCTCTCCTCTCCACGCCGCCCCGCTTAGACCCATGGCCGGACCTTGAACACACTCTTTCGTAGCTTGGTTTGTAAACCGAAACTAGAAAATAATTCTCAGCTCGGAACGTAATTCCGTTTGTTGACAGGTAAATACCGACACTTACGAGTATCCTCACTGCCTGCTCAACACTGACTGAGTGGTAGGAAAAATTAGCCGACAAACAACAAGAGTGAAGTCCGCCCGAATGGGCTCCCACTTCCGGTTAAGTGTTTGCCACCAAAATAAGATATCTGCTGAATAAAAGTTTTCAAGTCGACCCGGAGAGATCTTTCCATGTTCAAGCAAACACATGCATGTGTGTACATCGGTTAAACGCAAAATAAATTAAATGTGACAATGCAATTCCGCTCATGGCAAGAGCTAAAGCGTTAAATTGTGTTTTTGGCATAAAGCGTGTTATTTGTATTGTGAAGTCAGACCCGTGGCGCTTCCGGTACGATTGTGTGCTTGACACCGCGATGATGGATGCAGAGGTGAGCGGCGGAGCGTAGGGGAGGAAATGTGCGTCCTTGAGTTCCTCTGGCAGCAAATCACCGTACAGAAACAGCGCGAAACAAATGCTGCATATATGGACTAATCTGAATTCGCACCGTTTTGTGAGGGATCGTTTTGTGAGCATATAGAGAATAATATTTTCATCACCACGAGTCTCGTCTGACCAGATACGTGTTGAGGGTACATGATGTGATACGAGCGTCACTCGTGAAGCGACATCAACACCTATTTTGTTGATGCCGACGTTTTGCTGTTTGTGTATAAACATCTGGGTTGATGTGACAAAAGTTAAGCAGTACGTTGTAGATGACGGGAGACATCTAGTGGCTGATATTAACATGACAACATGAAATCACAGCAGGGAGTTTAAATGGAGGATGGCCCTTCATTTTTTCTTGAAAAACCATCAACGCACAAGGGTCATCACGTTGAATCGCTACTCGCACTGACATCTCTGTCAAAGCCAACCATACTGGCTTTAGAAACTTCTCAACAGCACCATTATGTGCTATTCTGAGATCACATCAAATTTAACAAAAAAAAACACAAGAGGCCACTTATTGACATTGAGACAGAACTGAACTGAAGGCACAGCTTCACAATTGAGGAGAAAATGAATAAGGAATACACGATATACCTGTACAGAAATATAAGGTTGGACAATCCCGTTTAATTTCTTTCTTTCTTTCTTTCTTTCTTTCTTTTTTGCACATTTAATTACATTTATTTTAAGGACCCCGTCTGTATGATTTTGTCAAAGCAGAACAAAAGGGTGAGCCTACACAGCAAGTGGTTACCATTATAAGATAACTAGTGCACTGTTACAACAATAAAAGTTTCTTGTTGTAACATGATACATTTATCTTGTTATGAAGTTGAAACATCCTTTTATAGTAATTTACTTTAATGAATAGCATGATACGATCCATTTTCTTTTCTTGGCATGGCAGCAATACACGTTCGCAAGTCCTTGATAGTTTGTGTCAAGGAAAACAAAATATATACATTGAATGATCAAAAAATCTGGCCTCTTTTCCATTTGTATCTGTTGCAACATATAAATAGACTCAGATGACAGGTAACAGAAACATTTACAGTCCTGTCTGTCCAAAGTTTATCATGTGGTGCTGTATGTCTAATATTCTATGGAACACAATTCGGTTTTCTCAAAATGATTTAAAACATGCTGCATTGATTCGATTAAATATGTGCATATATACTGGAGCTGCAACATCGATTAATTGATTTGTTGCTTCTATTACAATGCAATATACAATTCATAGGGTTAGGGTTAGCCCTACATACTATATAAATGTTTTTTAACACGCCACTCTTTATTTGCTTCAGCAACATTTTGCTGTACAGAAACTCTGTAGATCTCTTTAAATGGAGTATCTCAAATAGATGCATTTGTGGTTAGATGATCAAGTAAATTACATCCCCTGCTGACTAGAAAATATGCCAAAATGCATAAGAAGTAACTCTCTCGCTTAGTTTATTTGATACACAAACGAGGAACATTCCCTGTACTTCAGTGCACATTCAAAATACATTTTTAGACTTTGGCGACCCCTAGTGCCGGCATCAAAAAAGACACTGGCACACAGCAATGCACCCTGTAATGACACAAAGACAAGAGCTTCTTTTTTCTTCAAAACTGTTATATCGCTAGTTCTAAAATGCATTTAAAATGTCAAAAAACAACAGGTGTCAAAAACAAAAACAAATAATTTACAGTGATTTTAAATCTATAACATTTTATGAACCTAATGACAACATTAAATACAACTAGTAAATCATGGACCAAGTAAGATTGATTTAGACAGTTTTATGATGCATTAACATGATTACAATAAAAGTCAAACACTAAATACATAATACTATATATAATTAAATAATACATCAACAAATAAAGATCACTGTTTGAAATATAGTAGCTGACATAAGCATTTCCACTGATGGTCAGATTAAATGATTAGCTTTAATTAGAATAGTGATATCATATATGTAGCATGTAATACATGATCATGTACAATAGCGACATTAATGTGAAAAAAGTTATGCTGGATATGCCGAGAAAATTTGACAGGAAGTGCACACAACAAATTAAAACTTTTAACTCAAACATCCTATTTTAAATAGTGGCCACATAAAAAATGTAATACCAGTCATGTTAAATCTACTGCTCCTTAGCACCAAAGTAACTGGAGGACAGAAAAATGATCACGTTGCCTTTTAGAGTCTCTCGAACAAATTGCACCATCACATTAATGTTCTCTTATGCAAAACCAATAAGCAGCGTACATGGGAACGTTTTTCCTTCTACTGGAAATGGGAACTATGGCCATATGGGGATATGACTCAAGAAATGGGGCAATATCTTTATGGTTAACATAACAGATTGGCACGCAAAAACCACCACAGTCATATGCGTCACTGACCCTGTATAGCCTCAACATGCTGTAACATATACTGGGTCCCCGCACAACTTCCCCACATCGATTTTTTTCACTGTCTGTTTTTACTCTTAGAAAGGGGAACATTTATGTAAAAAATGTTTTTCTCCCATATTTTATCTTGAAGGAGCTATGTCAATGGCCAGTGCAGAGGACAACACGCATCAACGGTTTTAAAATTGATTCCAGAGCGACTGTTAAATCCTTTTATTTTCTTTAAACCAGACAGAGACACACAATATTTTAAAACTAAATAAAAGATGTTTGAAATACTTTAACCTCTTTTTTTAATATTATGTGCTGGTACATATTTTTCCTGTGACTGAAACTACATCTATCCACTCCACACTTTATGCACCGAAAGGTATATTTTGCCTTTTGGACCTATTTGAAGATAAAGTGGGCCTCTATTTAATTCAAATCTGAAGACTATTTAATATTGCTGTTTAATATACATAACCCTTTCTACACCCACTGGGGTTGACAGATATATTTTTAATCAAAGGAAAAAAAGTATAAGAGAAATGTGAGCAAAATCTGGACGGAAGTATACTTTTCTTTCTTTTTTTACTTATATACTGACCATAGGAGGATTTAACAGTTATTTCAGTTCGATGTGTGTGGTGCATCTCATCTTCCCTCCACCATTTTGAATTTATGAGGCCATATCTCAAAACAACAAAGAGGCACAAAGATAATAATCAAGTGGAATTGTGGATGGGGTTTCGGGGGTCCCCCACTTGGTGACTGGGACGTGATACTAAAATGATTGAAAGTGAAATCACTGGTAAGCAGCATGGGAATGGAAGTGGACAAAAGCTTTAACCCTGTTCTCCAAATACCTTCAACAACCCAGACTGAACCTACCTGAAACCAATCCTTTCACTATCTCAGAAGAAGAATTCCTGGAGGAATATCATGGTCCAGAAATCTTGACAGGTTTATCTAATAAAAAACTGTATTACTTTTTTTTCCTTTGATTAAAACAAAGTTCACACTGAACTGACCTAAACAGCAATGCTCTCTATGGAGCTCTGGACGGTGCGGAAGGTTTTATAAAGACATACTGAAGTTATGAAGCGGTTATCAGACTAGTTGGTGCTGGTTCTCTGGTTACATCCTCCACCTCTTGAAGCCCATCACCATACTGCAGCCGTAGCATAGCGTCACCACAAAGGCAAATATCTGGGACAGAAAACAAAAGGAAAGAAAGCACACATTTTTTACTATTTAGACTCGCTAACTGCAACTATCTTTTTATTGCAATTATGAATCTAGCTTTTTTTCCAAATCAATTCTCAATACTCATTGAATCTTAAACATGTCCGCAATATTCATGGTACTTTTGCATAAAAACTGTCTGAAGTAATTATTCAACAACTGTACAAACTTTTTTATAATGTTTTAAAGTTTTTTTCATTATCATACAATATATACAGAACATAAAATCTATAACAGACACTTTGGTTATAAATTTAAAGTTAGCACAGAGGTTCATGTACATTTTGTTTACAAAAATAAGACCTAACCTCATCTAACCTAATGTTACCTACTATCAAAAAGGACAGTTTGAGTATCATACTGTTTTATGGCTGATCAGCTTGAGCTGATAGCAGAACACCACGTCATACAGTACATAATATCATGTTTATCTGAAGTAACATGGACACTCTTTTTGCATTATCAAAAGGTGCATGCAAAGGATTTAAACCGAAAATGAAAGTTTAGTAAGCCGGGAGGTGACTTTGTATATGCAAACGTGTCAACTAAGGTGTTTATCTGACAGGACTTATTATGGAGTGCCTGAAAGGAGACTGATGTCTGATTATTTTTTGTTTTTGTTTTCTGTTTTTTCAGATAAGAAGAATAACTATAATCACAAAGTGGAAACGTTGAATTATGTGAATTCATGAGATGTATTTTTTAATATATATATATCTACAATACTCACCGTGGCTGCCACATTAATACTGTATTGCCTGTCATCCAGGACTGTGAATATATTGCCCCTTGGGTAGGTTATACACAAGACCGCTTCAGTGCTGTTAATCAGGGGCTTGATGTGGGCTCCTCCATTAGCTGCTGTGGTCGCTGCCTCCAACACGAAGGCAGCAAAGTAGAAAAGCAGAGCCATGAAATGGTAAAACACATCCTGAGAAAAGGGAGAGAGAGGACACATTAATGTTAACTACGAAGCAGTTCCAGAGTTTGGAGTGTAAACAACCACAGACATAATGTGAAGATTTGTTTTTGTTGTAAACTTGCTGAACAACTGTAAGATTCCACTACACACAATCCACTGGGGACAAAGAATGGCCAAGATGTGGGTTTTATGGCGTTGGCCAATTATCAGACAATCGCTGCAGGGCTCACTGCAACTACTGTACGTGTACCTTGACAATCACATGCCAAACCAGGCTATCTGACCAAGAACCAGCCTTTTACATTAAATGAAGAGCATAACGTGGTGAAATTAAATAGAAAGGTCAAAGAATAAGAAAAAAGAGAACATCCAAGAGAAAGAGGGCAGAATGAGGGATTAAAGGCACAGAGAGATGAAGAAAAGAGGGGGAAAGAGGGCGCGCCAGGGAGTAAAGAAGGTTAATGAGAGTTTGTGTTGCTGACTGTGTGAGCCTGGCGGGACTACAGGCGGGCCTTTGTGGCGTTTCGGTGTGAGCTCATCATCCATGTCACTCATTGTTCGGCCGAAAACAAACAACCCCACACGCCTGGCTACTCCTGGGAGCAGGGCCTGGAGCCTGAGGCGGGGCTGGCTCTGTCTGTCTGCGAGGCCAGACTTTACAGCACTACAGTGACATAACACAAGAACACAAGTTCGTCTTCTTTTTCTTATATCAAAGATACTGTATATTTCCAATGCTGAGAAACTGTTTTGTAATAGTGATTACATATTACAAGGACAAGGAGGTCAGCTAGTATTTGCTGATTAGCACCTTCAGCCATATATCCCTTTATATGTCCAATAAGAAGGCTGTGCTCAATAACTGTGCTCTAAATTACAATCCTCTAGAGCTGTTATGTACAGCTATAGCTAGAAAAACTTTCAGGCCACCCTCATAAAATGATTTGTATGTGCTGAAGGAGTCACTACAGTCACAACACCGGCTTTGTGGTCTCCACTGGCACATCATCAAAATATGGTTAATAGATTGTTATGAAATGTCGAGGTCTGAGATGAGGAAGTGAAACTGCTTGTCTTGACATAAAGCTTTACGCGGATCCCGATGGTGGAGAAACGATTTATGAAGTCAAATCTATTGAATTAGTGAGCTCCTGTTTTTTAAAATACTGCTGGTATAAAGTGCCTTTTTCAGTCACATGGCAAACTCTTTTCATAGAAGATTTTTAATTTCAGGCGAGAAAAGATGTTCTGATGCATAATGTGAAAAAATCTTCTCTCTTATTAAACATGACATTGTTATTGCTATATAATACACAAATGTGCGTTTTTGAGTCCACACTTAAATGCCTAATAGTGGTGGTTGGAATCACGAGAGAGTTTCCTTTTTGTTCCTCATAGGATATCTTGCATAATAGCCGGTCGACCTGAAGTAATGTAAAGCCGCTGCCTTAAGACTGATTTGCAGTTTTGCCAGTGATCCTGAACTCTTGACTTTCATGCTGCAAACAACAGTTACTGCCATGACAACATTATTAAACACTGACAGCCATCTTAAAAGGTTCCTTGTGGAGATTTGAAGTTGACTGGTGTGTGTGCACACATGGGTGGCACGACAAACAAACACCAGTGGCGTCACACTATCCCTCTGGCATTCTTCAATGTGCAAGCAAAGGCAAAATGATTGCAGGCTAGTAAACATGTAAACACAGGACTTAAAAAATCTGCGTTGAAATTGTTTAATGAGGATGAAAAATGCCGTGACGCCCCATTTACACGTTCATGGTCCAACCCATTACTACTTTATTGACGATTACTCTGTACTCGTGGTTTGGACCACAACATCTTTGAACTTAACTTTTTATCTCAACTACACACCTATAAAGTTTCTATGCCTATACATGTTTGCAGTCAGACGGGCTGACTAACTGTCAGGCTCATCAGCTCATTTGTCTATAGCTTACCAGGAAATTCCAGTCTGTGCTGATGCGGTCAGCCAGGCCAGTGAGGAGAAGCGTGAGGTAGGCGGAGGACAGGAAGAACGCGGTGACGGAGACAAACATCACCCAGCCCTGCAGCAGAGGCACGGGCACGTTGGAGGAGGCAACCAGGATCCATACCAGAGCACCAAATATCTGGGGATGTAAACAGA
The DNA here is from genome assembly GCA_903131615.1 of Diplodus sargus. Classification (NCBI taxonomy): domain Eukaryota; kingdom Metazoa; phylum Chordata; class Actinopteri; order Spariformes; family Sparidae; genus Diplodus; species Diplodus sargus. Next base: position 3,432,443 of record CAEMYA010000161.1, read on the forward strand.
CACCCATTGGAGACGTGCTGCAGCTGATATCATTCTTTTACGCTGAAATCAAGCTCAGCTCCTTAATCAAGTCATTATGTTTCCGTGGACACATTTGTATAGTTACTGGCAGTTGATGACACAGGCAGGCACACGTCAAGTATAGCAATGGCACATATGTATGTATGGCGTCTTTAACTTCTTTATAAACACTTTTCCGATATCTCTTGATCCCATACCAGTGCTCTCAGGTTGCCAAATACAAAATCTGCACACCCCACTGAGAGGTGTTTTTCCATCCTTAATTGTGAGGTTTGTTTGCATTATCTTAAAATGTTCCTTTATAAAACACTCTGCTTTTCAAACTAGCTAACATAAAACAACACTTTGCTTTATCTCCAGAGCTCCCACTGTGTATAGCAACCGTTCAAGCTGACCCAGGGTTGCAGCAGTGTGGTATGAAAATGATTACATTATTGAACTCTACCACATTAGTAAGTATAGTTAAAATACATAGTTTTCAAGTTTATATAATGTTTCATGTCTGTCAGGACTTAATATATTGTAAAATTATAATAAAGTGTTTGTTCAACAAAAAAACCTATTTCATTCCTTTAAAGGTATAATATTTATTTTGTATATTGTTCATAAAATTATTCACGGAATGTTTTGACTATATGTGAAAGACATACAAGTATTGTTTTGCACAGATATCTGCAGTAGTAGTCCAATTGTAAACAACACCATCGACCCCCAGTGGTTGTGGTCCAGGCATAGTCAGCTATTGGGGGCACAAGCTGCACTGCTAGCTAGCTGAGCTAACAAGCTAATGGCAGCTTCCGTTGGCAGCATTTGGTATTTACTCCGGTGACCACCTGCCTTCGTGCAGAATGAAAGAAGTTTTGTCGTCCATGAAAACATATCTGGAGCTTCACAGGAAAATAGCATTGCAGCATTCTCCTAAACAACTGAAGCTGCTCAAAGAAAAGCTAAAAGCGTTGACGTGCATCCCGTCTGAAGTGGGTACATTGAGGGTGTAAATGACATCTTTCCAAATCAATTCGGGGTCTCGGGAGTTCCACAGACTTTAATTACACCAGACACGCTGTATGGAGCCATTTAATGTTTGTTTTTTCTGTTGCCTTTTTAACATTTTAAAACCAGTCCCCATCTAATTCAGTGGAGTTTAGGAACATGCCACAACACAGCTTTACTGTGAATCTCCAGAGCTGTTTGTGGACTACAAAACTTCACCTGACTTTCCAGCAGCATGGAGATGAGTAGGTAATGACAGAATTTTTACTTTTACATGAACTTTTCCTTTTAATTCAACACTGGCCAATTTAAGCATATTGCGTCTTTAGGCATCATTCCAACCGATATCAATAATAACTATACCATGATACCCTGAAACCGTAACATTTTCCTGAGATTTTACCACAAAAATGTCATATGGTCAACAGGACATACACTTCAATGACAACAGTGTGGTTTATTTTGGATAAATCAGGGTTAAATGATGATTAAAAATCGAAAGAAGATGATGGTATGGAACTGGCATGTTGGAGAAGCCCTTTAACATTTTGTTGGAAAACAGCCACAACTCGACATTTAAAAGCCTGTTTCCATCTTAAGGCCTATCTACACAGGCCTCCTTCAACCAGGTCCATATCCTATGAACAGTCAGATAATCCTGAGATGGAGCAGGCATGTAAAGGCAGTGGGAGAAAAATTAAGTTGACGCAAGAGTATGAAGGAAGATGATGCTCAGATCACATTTACTATAAACTCAATTAATGTTGTGAGGAGCAGGTGTTTTTATCGCTCGAGGCGACGTCTGCCCTCGCTTTGACTGTCAAAAAAAGTCAGCCCGAGGCAATCACAGGGACGATCAGCCTGCTAGCGACGTCCAAACACTGAGGACATCATGGAGGACACACTCTGTTACAGCCAACAGCTTAAAGTCTAACTGACCTAACAGGCCATCAATTATTAATACAGACTATTAACTACAGGGCACTTCTACAACACCGCGGAGGTCACTGACACATGTTAATAACACTAGCATGCAGCCGAGCATCATAAAATAAGCTTTTTGAAGAAACGACACTTACTATTTCTAAACAGACGAGGACTCCAGAGTAAGTCCTCAGCACCTCCAGGCCTAAAGGTAGAGAAATAGTTGGCGCCGGGAACGAGGTGGCGGCGGGGTTAGTGGCTGGTTCCGACATCTCTGTGTCTCCCTCTCTCTTCTCTCTGTCTCCCCCTCTCTTCTGGCTCTCACCCTCTCCAGCAGGCTCCCACTAAAACAAGACTCCCGTTAAACAAAAGGACGGGAGCAGCGGGGGAAATTCCTCCGGAGTCATGTGTCCCCCCCTCAAACAGGTCGGACAGGTGCACTGGGGCCACTCCCTGGAAGCCTGCGCTGCGTTCAAGGTCCGCCCGGAAGCTCCTGCATCCCGACATCCAGATCATTTGTGTGGCTCGTATGTCAGCGGGAGAAATAATGACAGCTTGGGTTGATTTATTCTGAAAGGAAGCTGTGACAGTAAACATTCGAAACGTGGATTTTAAAAAATCGTTTTCATAAAATCATACTCCATGTTGGCTTTGATTGAAATAACTGTAGAGACCAGACTAATACTACTGTAAAATACAAAACCCATGGTGCATAATGAACGACAACCACATGCATTTTCTCCATGACAGGAAAAACAACCCATGCGTGGTGACTATATATGTTTATTACATGTTTATGAATTGCTTTTGGAAGAATAAATCTGTGCATCAGAAGTTCGTGAAGTTTATGTCATAGAAGGGCATCAGGGTGTGTTTTGCAATAACAAAACGCCATAGATGAATCACTCCTTTAGCCAGTCATTTATATGGCTCTTATCTCCACACCCTAAATGTCAGTTCTTATTAACTGATATTAGCAGCTCACATGGCATGTGCACACCTTGTACTGCTGGTAATTCCAACGGCAATTGAAGGCGTCAATCTTAAATCTCCTGTCTGTTTGGTGCACTTGCTTCTCGGCCGATGTGAGCAGCCACCTGCAGACAAGAGTGAGAGGAAGAGTCAAATAGCTGGAGTCGTGTCAAAGCGCATGATTGATTTCTTTATTAACACTGTTAGAAAAGAAATGAGGGCAGAGAGACAATGGTGTGTGCGCTGGTTAACCTCCTCAGTGCAGGAGTGAAAAGGTCTGAAGAGTAAATATTAGTTTAAGGCCTGGAGCCGAGCTAAGCTGAGCAGAGCGGGGAACTGATTTGCAGACTGACTCAGCACCTTTTTCCGTATTTGCACTTAAACATGGAACTGAGGAATGAAGTGTCGGAGGGAAATGTGTGTGATTTTATCAAATGGTGAAGCGAAGCTGCTGTGCTGTATTAGCAACCGGAAGGAGCAGTCTCTTATGGGAGGCCACAGTTAATGTTTAGCAAGGGACTTGGTTTATGTGAAACAATGTTTACATAACCTCTGAGAGGGCATTGGGCTTAGTTCAGTTTCGTGTGGCTGGCAGTTACAATCAATATGACCTTCAGTGCTTGAATGTAGTACTTGAGACAAGACAATTCTTACCCCAGCCAAAAGCTATTACCTTTACTGCCATCTGACAAGTGATATACAAGTGTCTGGTGCTGTACTGTGTAAAATGATGAATACATTTATCATGTCTTTCCTGAGTATTTTCTTTTCTTGCCACTCTGTACTTCTACTACCTTTCTGAGAGAAATATCGTTGGAACTTCACACTTGAGAATAGAAGTCTTAAAGTATCAGAAGTACGAGTAAAAGTAAGTCACAAATATGTTAACGTGTCTGTATTCACTGTGTAATTGGGGTACACTGAGTATGGACCTGACCAATTATCTGTTCAAAATAATCAGCATTTTTCTGATCAGTGTATTTATTTTGTTATTTGAAAATATGCTTCTTCTGCTCCGATGCAGCATGTAACCTGGGGGAAAAAAGTAGAACATATAATACATCTCTCCAAAATGTAGTCGAGTGGAAGTGTAAAGTAGCAGAAAATGGAAATACTCAAATAAAGTACAAAATGATATTTCTAAGTGCTGTAACGTGGGCGACTGGATGTGTTTCAGTTTCTTGAAGATGTCTCACCTCTCATCCAAGAGGCCTCTTTAGTTTTAACTAACTGGAGAGGAGTTTGCAGGCTTTCAACCTCTGTGTGGGAGTGTCCTCACCGGGGCCACAACTGGCCTTTCACGTGGGTTGTGGAGGGAAATCAGTACTGCACTGTAGTGTGTGGATGACAAGTAATGTCGTAGGCCACCTCCTCTGTTCAGTTGTTTAGAGAGACAGATGGTTTGAAAGAGGAGTAAAAGGATTAATCGGTGATGAAACACCTAAAATGAGTCACTCTAGACAGATTAATTTTATGCTCTGCACACCCTACCTCGCCTGTTTTGAGGTGCGGTGGTGCGTGCCGCGAAAACGAAACGAAACCCACGTTGTGGTGGACGATCGCATAAGCTGGCGATCAGGGTATGACTGAAGCCACAGTGGAGTGTAACGCGGTGTGACATAATAAGTCACTCAGTTTGACTTTATTCACCAATTTCAAACACAGCCGTGGATGCCAACGATCATTGTAGGACTGGCGTGTTTAACTTACTGTGGCAGAGGCATGACTGGAGATCATAAACGTGTCAGCAGCAGGGCATGTTACTTAGCATGGATAAAAAAACAAAATAAACAGTGAACACAACAGAAATTTCAGAAGTTTCACTTTCACTGCAGTTCGGTCTTATGCCCCAGTATGATCTCCCTGGCATCCTGGTCGTTTGCTATTATTTATAATCCATTAATGAGGACATGGCATTTGATCATTCAAATGTGAGGATTTGCTGCTTTTCCTTTGAAGTATTTGTAATTTTTCCGCCATTTTTTTTTTGACCTGGCGGGAACTGCCAAGGTCTGACTATGGTCTCTGGGTAATTGTAAAGGACATTTCAGTAGTTGCAGTCCTAAAAATATAATCAAAAATTAACTCCACCCTAACCAAGTGTAACAGTAAAAATCCAGCTTACACAGTAATGCATGAATAAGAATGATCTAATGATGTATTACAGTATAACAACCATAGAGGTTATTTTTCTGCATTGAAATCTTTTACTTTTAATAATTTAGGTGCATTTCTACAGTGTGGCGTTAATACTTTTACTTAAGTAAATGATTTGAATACTTCCTCCACTACTATGAGACCCAGTAGCCTATCACATGATATAAGACAAAGTTTGTTAAGACCTCCTGGAAATGGAAGGGCAGGGCTCTTTATGAGAAGCACATCGAGCATGCAGAATGCATTTATCATGGTGGGTCTTCCTGAACAACAGAGATAAATCTTTTTCCTGTCGAAACTGCTGAGTCCTGTTGAACTGCTGAAGCAAATATAATGACATTGTGGAACATCCAGTTAGTCAGCCCATTATTCCTTTGTCCAAGTTTTTTATTCTTTACTTCATTTACTTACATTCAGAAGATACAGCTTTATTCGTGTTGAAGCCATTTTACAGATTTGCCTTATTGATTCACAGTTATGTTGAGGCAACATGCATTTTCTTGTGTGAATTATGCTGATCATGTGTTGGTATGTATGTATTATTATGATAATTACAATCATCGGACGTCTGATAGTGTGATGTGATCTCTAGGCGCAGTGTCCCCTTTGACTTTACAACTGGTGAACATTTGTTCACTGGAATGGAAGGGCAAAACATTTTTAATCAATCGGAGTACGAATCCCTTTTGTTTGAAGCTGAATTTATTTTTTCATTTTCTGCTGTTGTCCTTTAATAAAAAGGACAGATAGTGACACTGAGAACATGTGCATGTTTATTTACTAAACTGCTCCTCACAATGTGTTATACTGATGAAAGCAGGAGCCAAACTATAAACAAGCAATAATGTGAAGATTGAAGGAAACCCAATCGGTGTCACTCTTAAAGGCATAAATCATCTTTACATTTATTTTGGTGCTTTGTATTTTATAAAAGAAATGAGAAAAAATATGCACATTATATTCATAGTATAGTATATAGAGACACAATGAAGAGGAACAGTTACTGTCATACCATTTCCTGTCTATCTTTGTAAACAGTGACCTTGAATGATATCCACCGAAAGACCAACTCAACTCAGGTCCTCAAACCTCACACACCCATGAAAATCTTTGATTACAAGGCGCATCATTCCATGCCGATGCCGAACGTGAGAGCTCCACACAATCCTCATCCCCATCAGAATTATTGGGCTCCCCCTCTTGCCAGAATCCCTCACCATCCAGGAAGGTTCCATCCACCCACTCCCATTTGTCCCCACGCTCGTGGCGAGACAGACCGATCCAGGTTATAGAAAAACTGGTCTTAACAAAATCCATCTCGGCTCTTGTGGTTAAAATCACCAGGTCCGCTCCTTTCTGTTGACAGTCTTTTCGGGCGTCGTACCAGGATTTAGGTGTTCCGGGCGGAGAGGCAAAGTAGCACTTGTTGTTGAATTTCGTCCATCCAAGCTTGCAAGAGTTTCCTGGGAAGTAGAAGTGTCTTTTAATTACTGTGATCCCGAAACTGTTGCTTAGATTTGGAGACCAAAGGCATGGGCGCTATAGTCCAGGTTCTCAGGTCTGTTCTCCATCTTTAAGCAATTTTAGTTACTACAACTCAAAATAATTACTTGTATGTACCAAAGCACTGCTGTTAATACAAATCTTCGATCGGACCACAGAAAAACCATAACATTTTTGATAAAGATGCAAAAATTAATTGCTTTAGTCCGACATGACCCTATCTGCTTTCGGAAACAGTAGGTTTCTTGATTACTTACTAGTAGGTATGACTCCTTAAACCTGGCAATGATGAGTTAGTATATTTGCGACTCCGATTAACATGTCTTGAAGTCAGTGGTTTTTGTTAAGATGCCTGACCCCACTGGACTTTGGATTTTTGCAGAAAATCAAGTATTTTAGTTAGTATTTTCAGTCTTCTAGTTGAGTTTTCATGTTAGGAGTGATGAGGTTCAATGTCTCAGCCAACGTCTCTCTTGTTGGCGACCTTTTTTTGTAAGACACGTGAAAGCCTCAATATTCACAAGTTGGGTATTTAGTGATGTACTTAAAGTCATAGAACAAAACATAAAAATCTCTTAAGCTCTTAAAATTCGTGATGAGGGAACCGGAAATGCAAAAATACCTTCTCATAACAGGGTTTTAAGATCTGCAGCAACAGCACTTTTCTAAAAGTAGTAAGTCAGACAGACATGTTAACAATTTCCTGTCAGATTATAAACTCAGTCTTCAATCCATCCGTATCAGTTTTGTCCATTTGTTTATTGCTTCAGCTGCTGTCTAGAGAACAGTAATTTGCCGTTTGGGGCTTTAAAATAATAACTACTATAATATTGTCAATATGATGATCAAGCTTCCATCTGTTGTAAATCAAAACTCCAGTATCAGACAGTCAGCCTACACTTTGTAGAATACTGTAGACAGTTAGAATCTGACAGTTGTACAGATTAAACTGTCACGTTTGGTGCAGAAAGACTACTGCTTCTAAACTTTGACGCAGAGAGTTGCTATTTTGGATGCAAGATTCTGGTGTTGTCTTTAGTTCTGTTTAACATTAAACAGACAGAACAGGATCATTTAGACTGGTAGGATTCATCAATACCTCTAGAGAACTGTACTTGCATCGCTGATGATAAAGACGAGTAGAAAATTGTAATTGGGTGACCTGAAATGACGCTGTATCATTTTAAATTAATTTGCCTATTGTGTAGACCCCTTATGTTTAAGACAATATACTATCATGCATTTTATGGTACACCCAAGTACTTTGGTGTTTGACAATGTGTTTTTAATTCCTTTCTACAGCAGCGAATCCAATTCAAAACATTTCATGTGTTTTCAAGTTAATTTCTCACCTGTTGTGTTGAGAGATACATTGTTGATTTCCTCTTGTAACTTATCTCGACTGTCAACCACATCGTTGTACAGGCTCCGCAGGGCCTCCAACTCTTGTGTCAGGTTGCTGGATTGAATCTTCAGTTGGTCTCGCTCGTCCCTCAGTTCGTCTCTGCCTTTGGTGAGCTCATGAATCAGGTCTGTATACTTCGAGTCCCACTGATTGATGGCACTGGTATCTGCAGAAAAGTTAATTCAGTGGGAGTCTTAGTCCTGATATGACTCTGAAGTCACATTTCAAAAGACTTTATAACCAACTTTGACTTTGCTGTCTGGCATCAGTGCACTTACTGTGGGCCACCATGATCACAGTGAGCAGAAGAAGCCCCAGACACAGTGCAGCAGCTCCAATCCAGCACACTGCGGGACAAATAACCACCATAAGGAAATGAAAATCACAAACTATCAATGCAGAAGTAACATTTTGCTAAAAAGCTGAATTAGCAGAACAATCTCAGTACTCACTCTTTATTAAATCATGACTTTGATAACTTTCTATAATTACTACAGCTACTATTTCTGGCAGGAATAACTGGGTGTGTACTCTCACCTGAACTCCGAGAACGCAATCCAGGATTTGATCTACTGCCAGAAGACATCAGATTCCAGCCATCTCCTTCAACCTCCCCCGATTTGCTGTTAAATGACAGAGACATTTGTAGATTTGTGGTCAGTGTCTTTTCCTCTCCCGGTTCTAGCTCTCGCACTCTACTGGCAGTTGCATCGAACACTTGTTATTAGGCTCATTATTTGCTGACAGTGCAAGTCCAAACTTGTGGGTAGGACATGTTCAGGCAAAGACAACCCCTTGGTTTATAGTATTGTTTACAGCAGAACAGACTTTTTTGACGTTAGTTGTTGTGAATATAAGCATTTTATTCATTTTTTATTCATTTCTGTTTTCTTCGAAACAAGGCGTTAATAATTGTTAATATTACCTTGCATTAATTCACATTAACCATTTGAGTTCCTAATTGAGCTGTAGTGTACAGCAGCAGTGTTTTAAACTGTGAGTCACTTTCTTTTATTTGCATCAGAATCGCAGAGTGAGCCTTTAAAGATAGCACAGTCAGCATAACTCTCTGCTTTTACCTCCTATTTAGAATATGAAATGACAGAGTGTCAGCCCTTGTTTATACACTGAAGCATGGGAATGTGTCGGGATCTTTCTCAACATTGAAGAAAAACCAACCTCTTCAGGTGTATATAAATGCTGTGATGAAGGCGTTACCGTTTAAGTCACAGGTTGCCTTGATAGCCTTGATAGTATGCAGTGTTACCTCTCAAATTATACAGAGTAGGGAGAAGTGGCTGGAAATGTGTTATATTCCCTGCAAGTGCTGAAACTATAAAAATATACATATTTCATCATGTAAGCCAAAACAGCAAATAGTAAGACACAACTCCAAAATAGAAAAGACAACCGCAAAAAGAAAAAAACACAACATCATTAACTTCTACTGGAAATGGTCAGCACTTTCTAGCAACAGTGACGGTCATTATTATGATTTGCGGTTGTGATTGTCGACCTTTAATTGTAATAATATGCAATTCAGGGCCACCATAATTTGTGGCAGCCTCTTTGAGTAAATAGAGCGGGCTCAGGCATCGTCGCTCCAACAGAGGCTGTCACATATATATATGACACTTGCTGTATGTCACAAATATATTGGTAGTCGTCCACTCAGACATGCGAGTCTGAAATAAAGATTGTATTGAATTTATGCCATGTCCAAAAAAAAACAAAAAACTTACTTTTATTACAAGACCGACTGCTGTCTTAGAAAGCTACACCATTCATTATCCTAGAGCAACTTACTAGAAGTCATCCACGCTGAACATGTGAAGGCAGGAAACAGCAGTAGCGGCAAAAGAGGAAGGATTTCTTGACCCTTACCCTTGTTATCAGGGAGGGGAGGAGAGGAACGAAGCATGGCAATTTACAATTCCCTGACACGAACCCTTTAAAACTTTAAATGTGAGGAGCTGCTTTGACTTTGGGGAATTTTCTTGCCATTTATAACACCATGTTTTTTTTGTTTTTTTTTAACATGTTATTACATATATTATTTAAATGAATGAGAACAGACAAGATGACAGGAAGAGTTTTTGTCAATAATAACCGGCAAATAACGAACACTAAAATAACCGTGATATAAGAAATAATAAAATAAGACAAGAGGTTGTACTTTGAGCTAAATGCTAATGCTAGGATTGCAAAATGAAATGAAAAAGTTGTATGAGGGATAAACTATTTGAGTCTCTTGCAAGATCTTCAGCTTTAGTCAACGGCATCTTTAATGATATGATCACATACAAATCCCTCTCCATCTTTGCGCTCTTCGCTTGATTCCTGAAACAAGCTTTTAACGAGCAGTATGAGCTCAAAGAAAACATTTGTTTTGAAGAAAGACACAACACTGAACTGTAGGCGGATTTCTCCTTTGTTGCCTGACAAACAAACATCAGACACAAACACAAGAATAACTTAGATACTTCATAATGATAGGAAAGCTATAAAGGGACCAGACTGTTTAGGTAAGATCTCGGTCGTTATAGGGCTGAAGACTGAAAGTTTAGTCATGGATCTCTGGGAAGCAGTGAAGACCAAAAATACACCTGCAATTGACTTTTTCTGGAAATCTTCAGGATTGCCACTTTACTCTTAAACTAAATTGACGGTTGTACATTTTGGGAAAGTGTTGCAGCAGTGCAAACATCACAAGGCTGCTTTTGTATGAGGAAGAACGACAACGCGTACATATTAGGCACATATTGTACTTGTACAGTGTTTGTTTTTTGTCTGTGTGTGATTAATCAATTGATCCAGAAGGTAATCTGCAGATTAACTGGCTTGAAAATTGTAAATTGCACATAAATCTTATCTTTCCAAATGGTTCCAATGTTTCTAATGAAGTGCTTGAACGGTTTATAGTTTGCAAACAGCTGATCTATACACCGATCTATAGTAACTGAGATACAACATCATCTGATTATGCGAACACAAGTTATTTTTATTGCAGTTATTTTTAATCACATAAACTGCAATACTATACCAATACTATAAAACATAATGTAGATATGCTTTTATCTCTTCTACACGCAAGTCTGAATGTCTCATTGACTCATGATGGTGACAAAGCAGGTGTCCCTCTTCCTCCTCCTCTTCGTCTGCTCTTTGGGAACTCGCAGATGAAAAACATGGCCGCCTCACACTCCACATGAGCCCACGATCCAGTGCTGAGCAGCTCCACGCAGGTGGAGTTTGTGGTGGCAGAAAGTAGCTCCTCCTCTGGGCTCCAGGATGAAAAGGCCTGCAGAGGGCTGGAGTCTGCATAAACATAACTGCTTGTTCCGTCCTGATCACAAAGAATATAAGAGGTAAGTGATTAGAAACACTTGTAAACAGATCTTCATCGTGCAGCCAGGTTTCATGACAATTTGGTCCTTGATACTCATCCTGCTTTAGACAACAGTAGCAAAGAGGTCAAACAAACTGAAACAGGGTTAGAGGCCACTTACTGTGTCCTTGCTTTGAGCCTGCACTCCTACATAAACTCTTGTCAGTCCTGCCTCGCCGACATAGTCTGCCATCAGCTGGTTTGTGTTGCTGGTTTTTGGCATGGCCAGGGTGCCTCCTCTTAGCTTGCAGTTCATTGAAGCCTCTCTGAACCTCTTTGGCTCCTTCACCA
>CAEMYA010000161.1:3444242-3491253 GCA_903131615.1 Diplodus sargus
GTGCTATGGACCTCTCATGAGATGTGTCCCTAATAAAGACTGAATTGAATTGAATTGAAATATACTACACAAAAATGTGTATTATGTATATATACCACGACCTTCTGCACGCTGGTGCCACACAGCAAAACAACTGGTGCCCCAGCCCCTCAAACGGTCCACCGCCACCACATAACTGACTGTAGTGTGTCCTGAAGCACAGCTATCACACCATTCACTACTCACCATTCTTCACAAACTTGACAGCATTCCTCAGCTTGCCTACATTGATGTCCAGCTGTCCTACCACCTTCCTGTACCTGCCACAGTCACATGTTGTGCCTGGAGTATTAAACAAGGGTCAGCACATGATTTGAGTGTGAGTAGGAGTGGGGACTGGGGGAAAAAAAATGTCTGCATGTTATAAAGTTGCTAACCTGTTTGTCCTTTAAAACCAGACGGCCCTTCCAAACCTACGTCACCCGTGTCACCTGCAGAGAAATATAAGTCACACATGAGACCATTCCTACAATTACGATCCTGGAAATGAACTTTTTCTTAAAATATGAATGAGGACAGTACAATCAGTGACAATCTGACAATTATTCAATTTACTGTCAGCTTCTTGTGTTATGGTGATGATATTGTGATGTAGTTGCAAAAGATTACCAGCAGATGGCTGTATCACACATAAAACATGATAAACAGGGCTGCACACTGGAATAGATTTAATCGGGTCAAGTTTGAACATATTGTAACACAGATTTAGTTGTTCCAATTGAAACGTTATATGACAACACTGATGTTATTTTTAACATGGAGGTCTGAGTTAATTTGTTAATTAAGTTTTGTGTGTAAATGAAATCTACCACACAGTAACTTATTCATGAAGTTAACTGAGGAAACTGACAGTTGTAGATTTTGGGGAAGTGGGCTGCAGCCGTACAAACATCACAATAGGCTGGTTTTGTATGAGGATGAACCACAACATGTACATATCGGGTACATTCTGTACCTGTTCAATCTGACCAGAGTTGTTTTTTTTTAATGTTGATGGAATAAACAGCTACTGTTCGGGCACAAAAATATCGAAGTCAAAACAGTAATGAATAAGCGGAAAGTAATAATAAGATGTTTTTTCTCCTATCAAATGAAATGTTCATGTTCTATCATACAAGATAAGCCTGTGAAATTGTGTCTCATGCACCGAGTAGCAACAAGCAAACGAGAAGGCTTAACCTGCTGTTGTGGACGTTCAGTGTTCCGAAACTGAAAACGTTCCTTCTTTTGCCCAGAAACACAGACAGGAAGCTTAGAAACGTCACATGCCAGTCACGCCCTGAGCATAGCACTGGCAAAACCGTGTGCTGTTACTGCATGTAGCAAGCAGTGTTCACAGTTCAACCTGAGACTAATGTCTCTATCTGCTTTTTGTCACCTCAGTGGTTCCATATAAATCAAACAATAAATCAAATGAATTGGAAAAACCGATGATTCCAGAACCCCGGATAGAAACAATAATGAGGATTGCACTTGGGATCAAAGCTGCAATTTGTATGAGAGAAAAGTCTAACAAATAGCTTGTACACTAACATATTTCAAGGAAACTTCCAGCTGGTTTCTGCTTAATTTTTTTGGATCATTCCAGTCTAACTTCCAACTAGTTTCTGTCCAACGTCCCCCCTGGCAGGCCATTCAATCCAAGTGAGTTGTTGCAGTTTTATTTTCAGATATTTTGTGTCTACTTTTTCCTGGAAATGTATTAAAGAAATTACCAGCTACTTTGTAACTGCTTATTAGAAAATAGCAGAATAATATGATCAAATCAAATTGGGGTACATTTGAAAACATTTTGAGGTCATTATTGTGGTATTTGGGGGTAATTTCAAAGAAATTTCAAGTATCTTACGTCGCAGTGATCACCTGGTAAGCATCAACAGTAAAATGAACCTAATGTATGTAATGTTATCTAATGTTTTGAGAGGAAATAATTAGAAATAAGAAAACAGGACAACATACTGCAAACAGTCCTGCTGCAGTTAGTTGGTAGGTTTTTCATGCAAATTCAGTAATTACATGAAGTTTAGCATATTATAGATTTTGATAGTCATAACAATCGTATGCATCTCGAATAAACAACAATTTTGCTCATGTAGACATTAAAATGAACGCTTTCCCCCATAATAATATCAAAGTTCTTCGGAGTAACTGATTTTTAGCGAGAGATTCTGTAAAAGCCGATGTTCTCTCTTAAAATGTGTTTTTTCCCCCCAGGTGTTTTATGAGCTACAGGCACTCAGGATCAAGGAGAAATCCAAACGTGTGACCTCACTCCTTCGCCTGAGATGGCTGATGCACAGCTACTTTCCTGTAAGTGTTTTAAACATAATGAATACTGAGAAAAGTGAAGGCCTAGTAAGGCAGGGGAACATGACTGCTCATAAAACCACAAAAGTAAAGACAGAAATTGTTTAAGCCACCCTTGGCAAAGCAACTGCATGACATCACACTGCAGGATTATGTTTTCTTCTATCTTTGGAGGTGATAAGTTAAAACATAACAGAAATGGGGGGGGGAAAGCATCGTTTTTAAAGAAAAACTGGATCTGGCTTTAAACAGATTCTCCTCGTGTGTATTAGTCTTGGGACTAATTAAGTTTGCTGATTTGTGTCTTGAATGTTTTGAGTCTGTGGTTATGGAGCAGCTGTCCAAGCTGAGGAGGAGTTCAGGGAGCTATATTTCTTCTTTTTAAGACAATTATAAAGTCATTAAGGTCCTGAGGAACCACACTGCTTCTTTTTTTGTCACTTTTTGTTGCTAGTCGTTGCCGCTGAAAATGTTTCATGGCAGGGACGAAGACACATTTATAGCTTAATGGTCACAATTTTCATCAATCTTTCTCTCATTTTGGAGTTCAGTTTTTCTAAAGGACACTGAGGGTAAGAAGCCTCTGACGTACTCTCTCATGTGATCACAATATACTGCGCTGTATACATTGCATTGAAATTAGTAAGGCTTATGAAAATCGATAACACTGTACAACAGGGTTAACTGAATGAGAGAGACATCTAACAATAAAGCAAGGAATCGCTGTCTGTCTGTCAGTCTGTCTGTTATTCACATATCTTGAGAACTGTTCATCTGATCTACTTCACACTTGGACGGTGTATTGTTGAGGACCAAAGAATGTACAGTGTTGAATTTGGTTCTGTCTGGTCATGTCTGATGTTTAATATGAATACATTTAGAAGAAATAGGGAAAAATGCTCTGAGCAGCAGCAGGGTGTGGCATCAGTGCTCTGGCTTCATGGCTCTGCAGACTGAAGCTGGGCCCACACGTGATCCCTCTCATGTGATCTCATGGGGAAGCAGACGTAAACAAGATGGGGATTAGCGTGGTGCAGCAACTTGCTGCAGCAACTCATTACAGCGAGGAAAAACTAAAAACAGAGGGATAAACACGTCTTAATGAGAGGGGAGATGCAGTCCACGTAGGTTTTCTATTTTGGCTTTTAAGTTTCTGTCGCCAGTCATGTGCTCGCCAACGATAGCCTCATGAGCAACTCGGGGCACTCTGGTAGCTCAGTTGGTGGAGTGTTCGCCCCATATAGGCTGTCCTCACTACAGTAGCCCAGTGTTAAAATCTGACCTGCGGCCCTTTGCTGCACATCATTACCCCTCTCTCTCATCCCCTTTCCTCTCACTCAACATGACAAAGGACATGACATCATTTTAGAAAAAATAACATTGTGGGCTAAAATGTTTATTGTTGCTTGGTAGCACTGTCAGCTGCTCCAGGACGCCTCTTTTACTGGTTGTTGTGGTCCAGCTTGGAAAGTACAGATGTAATCATCCCCGCTTGAAATCGAAAAATCAAACATGTTTGATATTATTTAGGCGGCCCTGATTAGGAAGCTTAGGACTGAATCTCTAAACCCCTCACATTACCAAATCATCTGTGCCGAGTACCGGTGCCGCTATTACAATTGGCCAGCCTAAAGGAAGTCAAATTATGTGAGTTTGCCGCACTACATACGATACCTCTGCTAATTAAATCCATGCTCTGCTTCATAGTTCCGGTGGTTATGTCAACACAAGCGACTAATACGCCTATTTTGAAATTCATATCTCTGCTAACTGTATACAGTTCACTTTTACAACGTTACAGATGTTGGTAAGTCCATTAGAATGATTTTCCTTTGTTATACCTTTGTCTCCAGCAGGTCCCATCTTCCCTGAGTGGCCCATCTCGCCTTTAAGCCCCATCTCTCCTGGCACTCCTGGGGAAGAAGAGGCATTAGGACAACAGTGGATGAGAAGAGGAGGAACATATGGAGAGAACTACTTTCCGATCCAACATGGTGAGCATTATATATGTAAACGTGGCAACATTTCCCACAAAGTAAACATGGTAAAATCCCAATTCTTCTTATTGTTCGGCATTCGTTATATTGTCATATTTTGACAGTTGTAACTGTTTCTTGTTGTTTTCATCATTTTTCTCATGCCTAATCAATGTAATTGGATGCACCTGTCTTTTCTTCTGGAGATGATCTCTGCGAGCCCTGAGGCTGTTTTCCAACAATCACTGCATAGTTTTGTTCCTGCAACTGATGCCACTTCTGCTGTCGGAGGAGAGGATGCTGACTGTGGAGCGAAGATAGTCCACCACAAAGTGTTGAAAGTGATCCATATTGATTGTTTTTTCTTACTTCTGATCAGACTTGTTGCCATCACAATGACTGTCACAGATAACAAACCTTCTCTGCTCTGGAATTTGATTACTGTCCTCTGTCACCACACCATCCTATTAAGGCTGCGCGAGGTTGGTGTTAAAGAGAAGGTGCATGTATCAGAGTGAAAGAGAGACAGCTTGTGTGTGTGTGTGTGTGTGTGTGTGTGTGTGCGTGCACGCGCGTGCATGTGCATACGTGCGTGCGTGTGTGTGTGTGAGTATGGGAAAACTACAGAGCAGACGGAGGCTCTCTGCCAGCACTTGAACGAGTATTTCCTCAGGAAACTATTCAACTGGAAATTGATGGCATTTGAAATACTAAGTGACGCATTGGAGAGGCCTATTGCTATTAGAGGGATTTGCCACACACACGCACACACACACACACACGCCCACAGCCAGCTATTCACGACCATTTCCCATTTTCCCTCATGTTGATTTTCTACTTGATGATTTGTGAGAAGTGTTGGCGAAAGCTGTGAGGTCTTATGGATTGTGTGAGGTCTTGCTCTGGCCTATGGGAAACGTCACTATTTTACTGTAATCTGTGTGCAATTTTTGCTTCATTTTCAGTGTGAGTGCCTGAGAAGCAGCATCACAAAGTAAATATTCAGACAAAACGGACCTAAGGACTGATTGTGGACAGTGATTAAAGGTGTTTGTTTTTTGCTCTATGAAGAAATTTGATCTGTGGCTCTTTTGTTATTCCTTCAGTGTCTATAAAAGTTGATTAATGTTGTTTTTGCAGTGCTTACGCTCGCCAGTTAAACCGTCTACCTAAATGTCCAGATAACAGTCCCTGCTATCACTGCTGTTGCTCTTTATAATGGCCAACCCCTCCAACTGGTTTAACGTCTGGATTCTCCAGCTGCCGGAGGAAAAAGGAGGTGAAGGCCACATTTTTCATTCTAATCACGGAGCCTGGGACACTTTTCAAACAACCCTAAGCTATTTAAAAAAAAATCTCTAGCAGTGGCCTCAATGGAATGAATGTTTTCAAGACTTAATGATACAAAAATACAAGAGATTAAATGCCAGGCAGATCATTCATTACACACTGCTTGCTCAAACATAATGAGCAAATATGAATACTGGCATTTCTGCTTTATAGGGCTCGGCTGGGTCACGTGAAATATAGTCACATTTTCCATTTATCACACATGCTCCTCACAAGAATTGATCAGTCCACTCTACCAGCAGTTTTAAGCAAAGCACAATGAACAAAGGCAGAGAAAAAGCACTACTGTTTGTTGACGCCAATAAGCTTGGGGCAACAAATTGCTTTTGTTGCCCTCTGGAGAATTCACAGTCATGTATTCCCTCCTGACCTTCCAAAATTAAGCAACTGTTTCCTGTAAAAGGCTTAAATTAAAAGAGGGAATACATGCGTCATCTGTTGAGCTGTACACTTACTTACAAAGTCATCATAGGAACTTCGCGTCCGTTCCTGCAGTAAGCGTACACACAGAGAAACCATAATGATTGGGTTTGCTATACTGTTGAAAAATATCCACAGAGCTGGAAAGGTGAAAGAAGGTTCACATCCTTTACGCTTTTGGAAGAGACTCAGTCATTCCTGACATTTTGTGTCTCACACACAGTCTGATGAGAGAAGTGTGTGTTTGCTGTTGCAAGGGTGTGCATGTATGTATGTTTGTGTGTGACGCCCTGTGTAAGAGGACGAAACCAGTCCTTTTAAACAGCATGTGTGGATGTGTACAGAGTTCTGCACTGTTTGTGTACATGTACATCTGCCCCTTGTCTCAATATGCTTACATGCTTTGTTTGCATATAGCATATTGTGTAGAATGTGTTTGTGTGTGTGTGTGCGCGCGCGCGTGTGTTTTTGTATATGATATGGCCGGTTGGTCGGCCAACTATTCTACCAGCCCAGTTGGAACAAGTAAGGCAAAGCGGGACGCCATCGCTCTGCTTCCTCCACAGATACACAACAGTGCTGGTCTGTCTGTCTGTCTGTAACAGAGCAAAACTCTCAAAGCAAGCTGTCTGGAGCAGGAAAAAGCAAAAGCTGCTGCCAGGGCAAAGTCATGCAGGCTGTCGGGGAGCTCACAGTACGTATGTGGAGTTTGTTTGTCCTGAAGCAATCGCAATGATATTTTTAAAGGGAACAGGCGAGTCAAGTCAGGCTTTATGTGTCTGTGCAAACAGTAAAGGGTCTTGAGGCCTTCCCACCCATTAATTTAGCTGTGTTTTTACTTTCAGTTGTCCATGCATATTTTTTTTTTAAATAACATATCCCTCAAGGGTATATGTAGCCAAAATGTAATAAATAATGTTTAAGATAAGGCATCATTGTAACAAAAATTTGACATGAGAGCTGAATAGTTTAGCTTGAGTTCAATTAAAGAAAATTTTGAAATAGCCCATTGTTAAGATCTGTAAGATGTAACGGATTGTGTTTTTATCAGTTAACACAACTGTCATTGGAATCAAATAAGAAATAGATGTGGGAGTCATCTGCATAAAAAATGAAACTAATTTTGTTCCCATAAAAGATTTTACTTAGAGGTAGCATATGAATGGTGAATAGGAAAGGGCCAAGGACTGAGCCTTGGGGTACTCCAAAGGAGAAATGGGAGGTTGAGGATCTAAAATTTCCAAAGGCCAAAGACAGTCTCATTTTAGAGAGAAAATACGATACAAAAAAGAAGCACTGTCTTGGGCTACAGTTACCTCACAGTGACTTTGCAAAGTTTAGGACAGAGTCATGTACAACTGGCCTGTATCACTGTTTGTGGTCCAGGTAATTTTAGTTCTATGTTTCTTCTCCTATGATTATACTGTGACTCACGAGGTGATCCAGTTATAGTGTGGGTGCTACTAAAACAATCACTGTGATTGTGCCAATATTTTAGCACTGCATCACCTTCAACCACAGTCTGATAACAAACCAAACTTTATTTTTTTTTGGACTATACTGTTGACCTTAATGGGACAACGCCAACACGTCTACTGATCTTGGAGAGTTATGCTACATCTGTGAAAGAAGTTGTGGTTCTAGAGGGAGAGATGTCACATTAGTTGGCAATGGCTGAGACTAAAACTGAAGGTGCAAAAAACGTGGTTGTGTGGACTTAGAGACTAGTGAGCTCACTAGATCACTAGCTTCCTCTACATCTCTGCTTTGGGCTGGCAGCTGCAGGCCTCATTAGCCACTTCTAGCATAATGTGGATCAAACTGTTGCATTTTGGGTGATGCAGGCACCAGGCTTTGACGAGGAAGAAGAACACATGGTATAAAAAAACACAATATCCCTCTTTCGGCTGAATCGATTTTATTCATTTTATGTATCAGTCTTTTGTGAGTCTGGCGTAGTGGAAAACTCTTTTGATGGACAATTGTCTTGAATTGTTTTTGTCCACATTTCTATGACTAACAGCCAGGCAACATCCTCTCCCTCCACCATATACTCTGTATATGTTAGATGTATGGATGCTGGATACCTGGAAGTCCTGCTGGTCCATCCTTCCCCAGTTTTCCCTGGTCGCCCTCGTCTCCAATCTCACCTTGGTCTCCTGGATTAAAAAGCAAAAACAGTAAAGATGAGGTTCATATACGGTCCCATTCAGAGTGGCCTGCCAGATGCTTGTAAGATACCTGAATATATTTTGCAGTGCATACAGCTGGTGTGCTTCTCCAGTGTGGTATGGATTAAACCTGCTTATTCTCACTCACGGTTGGCACAATGAAACCCACCGTAGGATAATGATACATTGTCAACACTAACAGTTGGTTTAAAACTTTATCAGTAAAGTTTCCCAAATGCAGAAGACGGCAGGTGAGAAGATCAATGGATGAGGTTTTATTCAGGATAAGTGGCAACACAAGGAACACACGAACACAACGGGATTAAGGAAGCACAACAGATGATTTGACAAAGACCAAACTAAAGACTTCACTCAAAATACAAACCAAACTAATGAGGGGATGAGACGCAGAGGTGCAGAAACACAGGTGAAGGTAATGAGTGAAAAAAACACTTGGAACAGGGAAGCAGTTGACAGGCTAGAAAGAACACTGGGGATGAAAGAGATGCAGTAAGGAGCATAAGAACACAGGAGGGAAACAAAGACACCGCAAAAAACCCAGAAAACACATTGAACAAAAAATTTTATTGAAAACTGAAATGACAGGACCATGACACACAGTGCTTTTTTTACATAAAGACGTCTAAAAAGACCCAGGTAAGAAGAATAAAGGAGCAAATAAAAAAAAGTGTAAACAGACAGGCCATTCTCTAATATTTTAACGGTGCCTACGTAACAGAGATTGTAGTTTTAATTAACAGAGATAAACATAAAAGTCCTTTGCATGTTTTTTAAAAGTAGTTACAGTTGGGGCAAATATCTTCTGGGGGTTTGTTCTAACAGTGGACACACCTTGGACTTGCAGAATGAGCCCTCTCTGTCTTCAGATTAATAATACTGTGGCGTGTTTACTGTCATCATTTAAAGCCTGTGAGGAGAAGGCTTTAAGGCGCTGATAGACCAGCCTGAAGACTCAGATAATACAACGCCTTTGATTACCTCTACAGCCTGTACGTCTACATGTTTCTGGTGGCTAAATACTATCTATATAACTAACGAACTAACGAACTAATGTATATATATATATATATATATATATATATATATATATATATATATATATATATATATATATATATATATATACACACATAAAATAATAACAGGCTGACTTACTTATTGACTTGATATGGGTTTTAAAACTGAGATTTGAATCCGTGACAGTTCACAGATTCCTGACTTGTTTCGTTTTACTTAAAAGAAATGAAGTCAAGAGGAGTATCCACTTTTAGACTTGACACAACATAGTTTTCAGAGCTGAAAGCACAGATGAGGTGTAAGAGAAATATCTCTGGTGGGTCCGCTGCTCGGAGAGCTTTTGGCAAGAAACCCTGAGAAGCTTTCAGAGTGTCTGTTAAAGCTGTAATTTTGTCCCAGTTGTTGATGCCAACAGCACTTTATATCTTTTTAAGTGCTGGGCTTTGAAACGAAGGATTGTAATAAACCCCTTCTATTAGCCTGGAGTAGTACTTAGGAAAACTGATTATTCATTTCTGCAGGCGGTGTAGACATTTTAAGTAACCAAAATCACTGCAATTTAAAGTATTTCTGCATGCATACCATTATTTCCATTTCTGGACTACTGAAATGAAACTATGCACATGTCTCATTTGTGTGATTAAGGTGTGAAATCACAGAGAGACTTCCCATGCAAAATATAGCGCATTCTGGCAGTAATTTAACATGTGAATAAGCATTAGTATCACTTTATCTTCATGAAAAAATGTGTTTCATGTGACAAGTGTTTTTTCTGATGTCTCCGTCTAACTATGAAGCAAGGAATCAAGTTTGGGTGAGTGGGAAGATCTGCTTAACACTGGTTTTCTATTCTCCAGCAAGAACTGGCAGTGAGATTTTAAGTTTCTGTCAACACTAGTATGCTAGCTTATGTTAGCCTCAAAGACTAGAGCTTTTACCAAAACTTGGCGGCACCATCAGCTGCACCAGGATGCCTCTCTCATCCTGGTAATCGTCCAGAATTTAAATTGTAAATATCAAATATGCTTGATATTATCTGTGAGCAATTCAGGAGGCTCAAGGCTGGATCTGTAAACCCCCACACATTATGGAACAACTTGTGCTGAACAGCATGTTTTTGAAAGGGCGCAGCGCAAAGAAATCAAATCAAATCAAATGCCGGTAAATCTATTTCAAATCGCTGAAGTCAGAGTACCAGTAAATGCAATAAAAGTATGTTTATTGAAAGTGTTAAATGAAGAAGAACAGTTTAAGAAGTGGTGTGGAATTTTTGTTTTTTAAGTGTATGAAACAGAAACATTTGCCCACTCACACATAAAGACGTGAGAAAACACACACACACACACACACACACACACACACACACACACACACACACACACACACACACACACACACACACACACACAGAGACTCTGGTCAGTCCTATCTTGGATGAGTCTTGTATAAATAATCAGCTCAGTTCAGTGGCAGCTGTCTAAATACACTCTGTCACAATGGGGCTTTCTCATGAGAGCAAAAATTCAGCAGAAAACTGACTAAATGTGGGCTCACTTCCTATTGTGTGTATTTGCTGATAGAGCTGCCTCTCCACTTTATACACATGCCCCCACTTGACTTTTTTGCTCAGAAGCTAAAGCAGTTTCTCCCCAAAAGATTTAAACCAACATGTTTCTCTGCTCAAGAACTGTTGAATTAAGATTGTCGACCTCATTAACACTTGACAGACCTCCAAGCTAAAAGCCACGTTTTTCGGCAGAGTCGATGGAGCTGAAAAAGAAGCTTAACAGTGTATTTTATTAGGTCTGTCTGTCTGAATCAGCGGGGGAACGAGCTACTGGATGTCGTTAAATGGAAAACACACACAGGGAGGCATTCCCTCCAGAAGACTACGGGGTGGCAGACTGCTGGCTAATAAACTACAGGACATTACATGCTTGGTTCCTTTATCATCAGCTCTGTAAACCCTGAAGCATAATAGTGGTGTTTCCTCAGATTTTTCCACATAGACTGTTTTTAAAAAAAAAATGTATTGGAAGCCTATACATGCTAACCCTAACCCAGGTTTGGATTAAGATTTACAGATTTACATTTAAGATTTAGATTTTTCTAGATTTGTTTGAATAAAAGGGCTTCTAGATGAAATGTTTACAACCGTACAGTCAGATTTAACATTCAGGCAGAGTCAAGCACATTCTGGGACATGCGTTACCTTTCGCTCCAGGCAGGAGGGTATTGGTGCAGACTTCTGTAGAGGCAGAAACATGGTTGAACACGGCGGCAAACACACAGATCACCAAAGGTCCCGTCATCTCCCGATCATCAGCTACCACTAAAGAAGATCCTGATGGTTAGATATGCTGGTTGTTGCCCGCATCAAATTATTGACTATGTGAAGAGGATCAGTGCAGCACTAATGAGCAAATATACTGCCGAGAGAGTCAGAACGGAGGCTGCGAACACGCACACTTGTTTATAAAGTCTTATCAGTTACTTGTCATAATGTCAAACAACACTTAACAGATCACTGCATTCCTGCATGTCTTGCCCCCTTGAAATTTGAAACCGTGTTTGAGTTCATAACATAATTTAGATACAAAACAAATACAAAATAAAAAAATTAGGATTTCAAGTTAAAGGAGCACGATGTAGTTCTGGGGAAGACATTTTATTCAGAAGAGAAAGATCTTCTACTGTTTTACATTTTTACATGTGGTGGACCCTGCCACCTTTCTAGATAACCTTTCTACCTTATTTCCCTGTGACAACAGCTTGTTTATTCAGTTATGGAAACAATAAATATTTCTATGGTTGTATTATTTTTTTTAACCTCATTAACATTGTAAGTATTGAAATTCTGAGCTTGAATTTCTTCTCCAAAACTACATAGTGCCCATTTAAACAGAATTATGTTTTCAGTTATGCCATTTGTGATTACATTGCTTTGCATCTGATTGATGATAAAAAATAGTTGTGCAACAGTACAACGATCAGCAATGCTGCAAAAAATGTCCAAAATCTCTGCAAGGTCTTGATGAGTTGACTGTTAAAAAAACATGTAAATATTTAGGATAAATGACGGGCACACAGTGTTAATATTAAACAAGCCTGAGTCAGAAGTGACTGGGATTTTTTCTTATCAACAGCAAGGGAGTAGCACCCCTTGGCAAGCAACATTTTTCCTCTCCTCCTCCTCCTCCTCCTCCTCCTCCTCCTTGCTCTTCTTCCACCCTTCAGACCACAAACAATTTAGTGGGAGAGGTTTAAACTGACACACACACACAGAAACAAACACACAGATATATATGTACATGCACACAAACACGTGGGACAAAAAAAATGCAATGCGCACGCACACGCACAGACACACACACACACGCACACACACACAGATTCTTGCATAATTGCATCCTTTGGTTTGTCACTATGCGGTGCAAACATACAAGATTAGAGGTTTGGAGGCCGGAGTGGGACGGAGAGAAAGGACTGAAGGGTGGGTGGCAGAAAATGAGAGAAGAGACTGAGAGACATAAATAGGGAGAGATAGTGAGGAGTAATTAGGAATTATTACAGAAATGCAGAGCGAGGAACAAAGAGGGACAGCGAGTAAGGAATGAGCGCGGTCAAAGCCACATATCTTGGCACAAGGAGAGAGTTCCTTATTCAAGAGTTATGCTTCCTGGGATGTCTTCAGCTCTCCATCAGGGAGACGAGTCATCAGGGGTGTTAGTCCTCTCTGCTCTTTGAAGTGCAGTGAGAGGCTGATGTTATCGAACGACTGATAGCTGAAAAAAACAGGAAGATTCATCTCAATCAGACCTCGGCTATTATTCCCCGAGGAGCCAGTCATCACTTTGAAAGGCGGCCATCTTGAGGAGAGGATTTACATGATTTGTTGCCTTTATTGTGGTTGGCCCGTTGTAATGTTGTTTGTATTTATTACAGACAAAAATCTCTCAGTCACATCCACAACTGGCTGCGAAGTTACAACAGATTTTTCTGCTTACAGTCAAGTTACAGATTATATCAACTGTTGCTGTTCAAAGGACACAATAAAGGCCTGATACTTAGTTGGACGAGTCATAGTCATTAATCAGTTTTGGTGCTGATTATAATGTTTGTTTCTGTTGGGTTATCGCTGAAAAACATTTTTAACCACGCACACATGCACGGCCTCGAAAATATTTCTCCCTCGATATCAGTGAGAGTCCGACAATGAACATTTTTTTTGGCTCCTGTCGCTGTCTGCTCCAAGCTTCGAAGTCTATACTGTTCCTGCTGAAGAATTTGTTGCTGTTCAGAGATGTGTATTTTGGTACGAGAGCTCTTTTACGGCTCTGGCTTTTGGTGTTGCTCACAATAACTGGCTAGCCGGCGTGGCTATTTCAATTTCAGTTCAAAGGGAACAACCAATGCCAAGAGCACATATTTGTATGGCCTACATGGTAAAAATAAATAAATAAAAATGGGGTACAGTTGCTGATCCTTCATGTCAAAAGGAGCCAGTTGAGGTGGCTCAGACATCTGATCGAGATGCCTCCCGGGTGCCTTCCCTTGGAGGTTCTTTAAAGGTCCCATGTCATACTGTTTTTCATCAATTTCACACAGCTGTCAGAGGTCCAACAACACTGTATTCAAAATGCATTGCCCCAAACCCATCCGTGGTCCTGAATTTCAGCTGTGTAAAAGTCGCTCAAGTGAGCTCTACTGAGAGCAGTCTGTTTCTGTGCCTGCACATTTAAATGCTAATGAACTCCAACGCCTGCCTTGCCTGCTACACGCCCCTCTCAGGGAAAGGATGCCGCTTACGCTAGCGATAGCATGCGCTAATGTTTTACAGTGGATGTATCGCTATGGCTAGCGGAGATGGTTCAACCATACCAGTTTGACCCAGAATCAGACCCAGAAGGAGAGGCTCCTGAAGAAGTACAGACTCTGCGGCTGCAGCAGGATGTTTCAGAATGGTTAGTGTGTCTGAATATGTTAGTTTGTTCTTATGTGATGTTACAGTTACTACCATGTAGCTAACGCTAGCTCCTGTTAACGGTAAAGGTAACTTATAGTTCTTTGGCAACTGTAAATACTATCAAAACGTGGCGACACTTACCTGTGGCTCGGGTGCAGTTGCTGGGTCCGGTATGGTTGGGACTGATCCTTTTACAAGGGTCAGTGTCGAGGCAAAGCCAGGTTTGTACTGACCCTCGTTACTGAAGCAGCCTGATGTGAAGTGATTAGCACACACAAACAAACTTACACGAACCGTAGCTGGCACGTTGTCGTTAAAATGAAATGCAACCACTGTCTCTTCTGTTGTTCTGTAGCTGGGACAGAATATAGGCACTTATTTTGATTTTTACAACCAACAACAGAGCAATTCGCGTGTCTAACTCTGAGTGACGACATTGCGAAACACTGCTATCTTACAGCTGGACACACCGAACTTCACCTCGGGGATGGACGTTTTTTTGCGCAGAGGAGGCCGGCCTATGAAAATCTCTCCTGTCGTTACATAACGACAGGAGCTGAATCTGAACAGCCTGTAGGAGCCCTTCTTTTCCAGTAGGTGGGCTGCAGAGACCATGCAGGAATCGTTTGCTTTCCTCATTCTGGGAGTTGGCAGGCTGAAGGAAGGACCATCTTATATATGTAGACACCAGGGAAAACGTGTTTTTCATAATATGGGACCTTTAAAATCATAAAGCAGGTGCTGTGTAAGTGCTGTGAAAATATCAAACAGTCAGTCCGAGGAAAAATGCAAACAGCCTGTATTCAGAAACTGTGGCTTTAAGCCGACGTGTCAACACTTCCGTAATGTTGTGATGTCACCCAATCAGAGCAGACTTTGCCTTTCAGGAGCAAACTCTTAAAGGGACCGGCACTGAGAGTTCAAACTGAGGGTGAATGGAGGTGCTGCAGCGACAGACACTGTGTTTCTTAACACTGAAGCTGAACCTATTCTGGTAGACACCATAAACAATAGTATTAACATGAAAAAGAGCATTATAAGGGACCTGAGTTGTAGATAGTATACTGTATGTGTGTATGTGTTTATGTGTGTGTGTGTGTGTGTGTGTGTGTGTGTGTGTGTGAGAGTAAGTGTGTGCCTTTACCATCAGTTACCAGTCAATCTCACAATCTCTGTGGACTTTCTCTGCGACACTGTCTCAGTTCAGGGGAAAGTGCAGCATTCCTACATGTGTATCCACACCACACAAACACGCAGACAGACACACACTCACATAGGAACAACCCCGCTATCCCGAAGGCTAATTGTTTACATGTGGTTCAGATTGCGTTCTCTAATTAAGAAAGTGATTCACACTCCTGGATTGAGGGTTGTCTCCGTCGCGGTAACCGCACCACAAAACGGCCCTGTTTTCCCTGTTGCCTGAAAACCCCATTTACAACACTGCAAGTACCATCTGTTTTCTAAAACAGCAGAAGTAGCATAAACTGCCCACATGTGTGTCGGTGACAAATCCGTCAACAACCACATCAGCATATTAAATGTTTACCTAACCTCTGCCCTGAACCACATTAACAATTAGAGCGTGTATGTCATAATTGGCCCAGTAACTGCTGTGGAAGCGACAGCGCTGCCTGTGCCCCGTGGTATTTAGGGATACGGGCAGAGACAAAGCCCTCTTGTGGGAAAGCAACTAGGCACGCAAGGACTAGTGGTGACATCCAAACTCAGACACTGAGTGATATCATGCTTTGTTTTTATGATTTCACTTTTCTGAGGAAGTGAGTCAGATGATTCTCTACATCACTGTACGACCCTCACAAGGAACCAATTAAAGTCATGTTTTAATTCGCTTCAGACTTAATCGTCTGTGTACTGTGACGACTTCCCGAGAAGTCACAAACACTGGTGGTCTCAGTAATCAGTAGTGCTGCCTCTATAAAATATCAAATTAGAAGTTTGATTCAAATATCTGATATTCAAGTGATGGCAGAGGCTTGCAAGTTGCCAACCTGATACATATCAGGAGTGATATAGCTTCTTCAAAGCGAATCGCTCCAATATTTCTATACTCCATTCACAAAACCACTTGCCCACTGATGGGTCAACCATCAGAGCATTTTGGGGTTCACTTTCTTCCCAAGGACACTTCAACATGCAGCCCGAGTCAGGGAATACTCATGAGAATGGAATAATGTGTGTTTTTTCCTAAGAAGCATGTTTTTCACTGTAAATAAGCAAATTATTAAATCAAATCAGACACGATGGTCATAGGTCCCATATCGAGGCCTTGGGCCGGCCTGACGCATCAAACCCCTTCACCGTGCTTACCAATTGTGGAAAGACCCTCTCAGTGTGGGCAGAACAACACATTCACTTCCCAACATCGCCGTCCATCAGAAAACACATTTCTTTGTCGATTTCCCAGAAAACACTCCTCCCACAGGATGATTTCCCCCCTTTACTCATTGTGATTTCTTTGGAAAGCAAGTAAAAGAAACCAAAGACAACACGTACGTTTGTGAGCGAACTCACAGTATATTTGTTGTTGTCGACACTTCATGTCTGGCCCGGGTGTGAACTGCGTCACAGGGCACAAATGTCCTCACCAAACCTTCATTCCTTTGGGCTGCTGTGGGCAAACCCCAACTCTCCTGCAGTGGCTGGTGACATAAACAAAGCGAAGACTACATTGTCTAGGGTCACATTTGCAAGGGTGCTCTGCCAAGTAAGAAAATATTGTGACAGATGTACGATAAGCCTCGAGACAGGCCTAATAAATCTATCTGACATTCAAACCCACTTTAGGCCGTGACTGGCCAGCTGTGTGAAGGTGAGACAGGAGCCAGGGTTTAAACTTCTAGCTAATTGTCTGTGCCCCATTATCTCCATATTTAAACATTATTGTGCAAATTGCTACTCACAGAGCAAGAAGAGGAGGCAGAAGAGGAACCCATCTATCTATGGTCAACTAGGACATCAAAGTCAGTCAAGTTAATCTAGTCTCAGGTGATTCATCTGGCAGCTGAAAGAGGCCCCTGGTTTGAGTTTACACACATAAAGACACAATAAATGACATGACGAAAAAAAAAATCATCTTTGCCTGGATGCACTTATCCATCTAAGAAATTTGACATATAGTCAAGACAAGTGTTATTATATGTCATAGTTTCAATTTCATTTTCACCTGGCAACAAAACCTCTGTAAATCTCATGTCGTTATATTTTCAACCCAACTGCCAACATAAATGTTGACACTGTACACACTGCAAATGACAGATATGCTGACACTTTAAGTTGCTTTGTGTTCAATCTCCAATATTGTTTTTGCCTTGCTATATCACCATAAACGCAGATTGTAATCTTGTAAAAAAAAAAAAAAAAGTTGTTTCACGTGTACAAATGTTGAAACACCATCTCAGACAGTCTATTGCTCAGCAGCCATTGTGCCATCACATCACCATGAACCTCTCCTGTACTCTGGACAAAGACACGTGTAGTAGATATGCTGATAAGATGTGCATGAAATGTTAATGTCAAATTTGAAGGTATTGATGGGTTGCAGAAATGTAAAAGATGGACATTTTATTCTGGCGGCTGGGCTAGATATTCTAGTTTACAGATGACACATAAACATTAGAGTCCTTGTTTAAATAAGTGGGGAAAGACAGAAAAATAAATATATAATAATCTGCACGTCTTCTAACTGTTGACATGCACTCAAAACTCTTCTAAGAAGTTGATAAATGAGGTTGTTCAGGTGTGTGGTCAAGTTCAATAATATCAGGAAAAAACTGATATCAAAAAGAAGTTTAGGTTTTGACTAGGCTAAGATAATACAGGTAACAACTCTGTATGACCACAGATGTCTAAAATGTCACTTGAACTTTTGACCTACATGTGCAGTGTTTTGGTCCTGACTCTAACATCTTCTTTTCAGACCAGCCTCTCGAGAAATTACATCTTAATCAGCAAGTATGTGGTACCTGCATGAAACCAGAGAGGCACATTTCTCCTCCCCTTGAAGAGATGATGTTTCTTTAACAGAATCAGCCATTTGTTTGACATGGAAGCCGTGTGATGGAGAGTAATGGTGTTGTGGTCGGAGTGATGGATGGCTGTTTACATCTGCCTTAAACTCTGCTGACTTTGGTTCAGTACCCAGCTCTTCCAGGAAGTGTTTTACTGCGAGAAGTTTTCATTTTTTAGTGAGCCGTTGGTCTAATTCGACCCTGACCAATGACTTCCTCCCGACCTAAAATAAACTGTTTTGTTGCGAAACCTCAAGTTAGATTTTATTGGTTTCACCTAATCCTAACCTCAACCAAAGTTGTCTTAACCGGTTAGCATCATTTCACCTGTTTGTCATCGACACCATGTGTAATAGTTACATCATGCTCACCACTGAGTCCCAGCCATGAAATCTGAAAGCACTGTGTTGAACAGACTCGCTTCAGTACTTTAAATGTCAGAGCTGTTGTCATAGTAAAATGTTAACCAGTTATTCAAATGAAGGAGGAAAAAAGTTCTGTTCTTAATACGAATCCTAAAAATAAACCGCTCGCGCCTCATTGTGCAAACCATAAAAAAAAAAATCTGTCCCGAATATAGATTATTCTCCCTGTTTTTTTTTAAAAAAGCGGGCTTGTTGAGTTGTTTAAAATAAAATGTGTCACAGCCACAACAAGACAAGCTGTGTGTGTTTAACAAATGTTTATATCACTGTGCTGTCAGTATTTTACTCAGTGGCATTTGATCAAATCCAGTTGCTGGACATAGTTTTACCCTTCTGGAGGAAAAACATTGCCACTGCAGCAGCAGTAGTGCCATTAATTTTCCCTTGTCATGTGAAGAGAATTTCTTCTTGTGTGTATTGTGTATGCAATTTATTTATTTACCAACCACTAAAATGTATTCATTCCATAGTTAAGTGCTATCATTTTGTTTTAGCCATGTTGCCCGGAGGTTCTGACTCTTCATATTGTTTGGTTTCACGATTTCAGACTTGAAGGGGATATTGATAATCTGAGTGCAAGCAACATTGATGTTAAATGTGTGCTGCTACATCAGGGACTGAAGTACATATACTAAGGTAAAGCACTTAAGTAGAATTTTTAAGGTTCCTGTACTTTACTTGAGTGGTTCCATTTTCTGGTACTTTATACTTCCTCTCTACTTCATTTTGGAGGCAAATATTGTACTTTTTATAATCGAATTTGTAGATTACTTGCTGCATCAGAGGCAAAGCAGAGCATTTTAAAATGATCTTATTAGAAATCAGATGTAAAAAAAAAAACTCCACTGATTCTGGCAATCAAAAAATGATGACTGCCAAATTCGATAATCAGTTTACGTATAGTATACAGTATGTACAAACACTATTTGTAGTATATTTGTATAATTTACTTTGATACATAAGTACATTTATTATCAATACTTTAGGTATGTTGTATGCTCTTGTTGCATTTGACATTTTTCACAACACATCTACACATGCAAATCCGCACAGATGTGAGGCCTGATTTGCGGTCACCTGTAGCGTTTGATCCGCAGCTTCCTGGATAAAAAGTCCCCGGGGAAGATTTTTATTAGCTTCCCTGAATCCTATAAATGGACTCAATGGAAATGTTTCAAAAGCGTGATCCATTTTTAGAAAGGAGTGGGCGGGCACAACTCTGAATATTGAGTTTTCCTTTACCTGTAAAGAGGAGAGGGTTATTATCAGACAGTTTAATAATGCACAATCACGGAAGGCAGACAGACAGACAGACAGACAGACAGACAGAAAGGCAGGCAGACAGACATTCAGATAGACAGATAAATATAAAGGAGAGGATAAACACACTCACTGACTCACCGAGCACAGGCATTGAATGATAAACTAAACCACCGTCATTATTACCTGTGGGCTTTATGACCTGACGCTGAATCCCTGGCTTTGTTATCAACAGGATTAATACAACTGATTCGCTATCATTAATATGAATGCTGTCATCTAACATCTTCAGTGTGCTGCATAATGCAATTTATTCCATAATTGTCTTGAGGAGAATTCACTGCCAACATAAGACCCCATTCCAGTAACAAATCAAACATCTCAGATTATTTTCTCCTCCTTGACAGCAAACAGTGTCGCAATGCTGTCTAATACTATCAGCGCACGCAGACAAGACTACATTTATCCTTGTGAGGAATTAGGAAATCTTTTAATCAGATTCTAATCTCACTGAGATTACAAACCCCTCGAAATGCAGCCTCTCAGGATTTAAGACACTATTTTGAGGAAGGAGCGGTTGCGTACACGCCTTCATCTCACTCGAGGTGAAACACTGCATTAGATCGGGGAGCTATAAGCCGCAAATTGTCGTGTGCAAGTAGCTGGCAATATTGAATAATATGAGTCAGATGGGTGTTGAGAAAACCACCCCTGGAGCCCTCACCGTTTCTCACGACTCCACCTTAGCTTTGGATGTCACTCTGTTTTTACAGCACACCTCATCCAGACCTGTGGTTGTGCTTCAATATTAAAAATCCCTCTCGTTCACCATGATTGACTTAGGATTAAATTCCCCCTGCATGTGTGTCTGAACTACACCTAAAGGTTTGGAAATAACTTCTGCACAAGGACAAGTAGGAACCAGGGAATCAGCGCCAGTTAGACACACATTCCCATCATGCTTAATCGTTTCCTCCAATAATTTATCAATACCTAATGCTCAGCAAATACAGACAAAACTTAAGCCATTAGACCCACAATTATCTTAATTACAAGCGTGTCTGCAAATACCCGGCCACCAACACCTTTGTCATGAGTTGCTCACCTCGTCGCACAAGGGCAGAAAAACTACACTGATTCATGTGCTCAAGTTCATCAACGCAACGCTTGCAGCTGCGCGATAACCTGCAAGGTTAGCACAAACATTTAAATGATGCCTTTTTTTTTTTTTTACAGTTATCACTGGATGAAAGTGGCGGCTCTGTGTTTTTTTTTAACAAGTTTAATGTCTCCTGAATGTGTAGACAGTCTCACTTTTAGGATATGACTAACCGCTGATGTTTACTTAATGTTTTGTATTCTAGTGTGCACACCAGACAAAGCCGGAGACACAGACAGATTTTTGGTGCTAATCACGTTGTCAGCTCAGATGAAGTGATTAAGAGAAACAAACAAGTCTTTAATCCATGTGCGATTGGCTCGTGTGGACATGTGCTGGGCCAGTTACTACAGCAGCATAATATGTTGATGTTGTTGTGTTCTACGTATAAAATGAAATATCATTTTTGCATTTTGTATCCAGTGTTTCTATCAAGCCTATTCATTGTTCAGCACACTATTCATTGTAATGTTTTTTTTGGGGAGATCTGATTCAGCCAATTAGTCATTTTGGTCATTTTAACAGTCCGTTAAACACAGCCCACATACAATGTGATGGAATAAACTGAAAATAAGATGATGGAAAACCTTCAACAGTACTTTCATGACACTGTGGACGAGTTAGTCCATTGGAGAATTCCCCTCGATCTCTTGAACATGCCGTGAAAGTGGTTTGGTTGCAGTTAAAGGCTTCCCGGTCCTCTACATCAGTGTCTTGGCAGGACGGCCTGTTTGTCTCACGTCGAGCCTTTGGAGGGTGACTGAATGACTGATTTCAACATCAATGTCTCACACACACATCCACAGGGACAAGTACACACACACACCCACACACACACACACACACACACACACACACACACACACACACACACACACGTACAACCACATCCCACAATCTAACTGCACGGTGACCTCAGCTCACCTTGGAGTTTACATCTTGAGTCTGTTAATAGCAGAGGTGGAGGAGGAAGTGAGATCCTAAGTAACAGTGACACCAGGTTTCAAAAATACTCCATTACTAGTACCGTATGTCCTGCATTCATAATGTTACGAGTGCAAGTACAAGAGTATTATACATAGTTATTTTGAATTTATTTTATGGGCTATCCCTTAGCAAGTTTTTTTCATTAAGTAAGCTTGAGTATAAGTATAGCAAGTATACTATGGACCATGTACTTGTAGCGTACTAGAAAGTACACTAATTTAATACTTCTTCAGACTAAATTATAACATTTTAAGTTTATAAAAGTATACTTTAAGTATACTTTATATGGTCATATTAAGTTCACAGAAGTACACTTTCAAGTATACAACAAGTACACTAATCTATATACTACTAGTGTACTAAGTATATACTTTTATTCACATTTTAATTTATTAACATGTAAGTTTATTAGAGGGGTAATACCTCAATGTAAATTTGGTAGTGAAAAACATTTTTATTCTTTCGTTTTGTTTTCTTTTCCGCTTTTCCGTGAGGGTCGTGGGATGTTGCCGCTTTTTATCCCCCTGAGGGGTTGCGAGGCTTACTGGGGCCAAATCCAGTTTTACTCATGGGCGAAGGCCAGGGTACACCCTGAATGAGTCGCCAGCTCATTGCAGGACCCTTACTGATGGTAGTGGCTGCCACACAAGGTGCCAACTGCACATCAGGAGCAATTTTGGGGTTCAGTATCTTGCTCAAGGATACTTCGACATTGTTATTCTGTTAACTTGAATGTAAGCACAAGTCAGTGACTTGACCTTAATCTGCACTTACATCAAGAAAAACTAAGTATCAGTTCTTTTGCAATTTGGCAAGTTCTGACCAGAAAATCGCCATTTATTGCCACACACACACTGGCAACTTAACAGACGGGAAGTTTCTCCCAGAAAACACCCCTTTACTCACGGTGCCAACATTTTAATCATCTTTGTTAACTCAACACAATTTAACCACAGAACAAGGATGTGAATTAACCCACAACTGTCTTACACATCATCTTATTCATGACCACATTAACGAACCATAATTACACCAACAACAACAGAATACCCAATCTAAGAATACCAGTCTTTGCGCCACAGTCCACAAGGGGCGTTACAGTATACTAAATTACAAGTATAAGCTTTAGTATTAAAGTACAAGTGTAAGTCTAAGTATTAATGTACTTAGTCTTAGACTATTCTTTATACTTTACAATATAAGCCAAGTATACGTCACTATACTTTTCTTAAGTATATAAAATATAGTATATAAAAAGTACACTTCAAGTATACTGCCTCAGTTTTAGTATAAGTATACTTGTTGTACACTTGAATAAACTATTTTTTGCTAAGGGATATGTAGAGCATGAATCCGAAAAACAACTGATATCTTTATTTTTTGTTGTTAATTAAGGGAGGGACAGGATATTTACCTCTGAAAAGTATCCTCAAGTACATTCCATCAAAATTGTACAGAACTCCGTTTAAGTTTTTTTTTCCACTGCTGATGAATAGGTGTGCACATAAATGAAAGAAGAATGATATCACGTATCTTTGAAGAAATGGCAGTGAAAATTTCAGCTTGTTTACGTTTTAAAAAATGTTTTGTTGTATAATTGTATTTTGTGTGATTTGGTGGCCCTGACATTTGCGTTCAACAGAACATGAATACAAATCCAAGGTTTCTGTAAGAATTTGTCAGACGTAATGTAATGTTGCGCTGCGTGCCAACTGCAAACAGAACTCAGCAGGTCATAACAAGCCATGCGGCCGTCAAAGTTTGCACAAGCGCTGCACACTAACAGCCGGCCGAGTTAACGTTACTTATGCCTTTGTCATGACGTCCGCAGAGGCTGGTGAGTCCGGTGCCGTCGCCCACTCGCCTGACTCGGGCAGAGCTGACTTGTAGCTACAGATCACAGCAGTTATGGGCTGCTCTCAGGAGAACCTTCGTAAATCACAGAGCCGAGGCAGAGCAGCCAGAGGACGTCAAACGGGGGGAGCAAGAAAACATTCTCTCCATAAAAATATGGTCAAGTTTCACCAAAATCAATGATGTTGGTGTTGTGTGTGTGACACACTGTGATCCTACCCGCTAACCAGAGTTACATAGCGCTGAAACAAGATCTAGAGGGGTGGAGTGGCTGAGACAGAGACACCATTCACCCTATAAGTCAGTGAAGCATTAAAATGATTTCGAAGCTGTTATTTTAAGGTTACATAATGTTCCTTTAACGGTACGATCACTCTCAGAATAAAGCTCAAAATGTTGATGTGAAATGCACCTGCTGTATGAGTCCGTACAAGTGGTTGGAGCAGCGGTTTCCCTCCCCTGTAACTAAAGGGTGTAGAAGTTCCCTGTTTTCCCACGTTAATTCCTAAACAGTGATGTTAACGACGCTCCGTGTGATAGCGATCCAACTGCTGAAAGATGTAATCATCAAATTTAGAAGCTTTTCCGAGCACGTCACACGATTCAGTTTCTCTTAACTGGGGGCCGAAACAGCTGCCGCCATTTGGAGCAAAACCACCCGATGTGCTGCGGCCCTACACAGAACATTTCTGGATTTCATGTTTTCTTTTTTTCTTGGTATTGATGACTGTTTAAACAACATGATTAATGAGGTTTTATCTTACTTCCTCATCCCTGTTTGACCGAGCTGTGAAGTAGCATAATCAAATTTTTACAATAACAAAGACGCAAGTTGAAAGGAGCAGACATTGTCTTTAGCATGACACGATGCTACAAAAGACACCGCTGGATGTCCAGTGACTTATGCTGTTCTGTGATTTCTCAGGAAAAGAAAATAAAACTTTTTCGGGGGAGACTACTAGAAGTCCTTGGACTCAAACAGAGATCTTTATTTTTATGGCTTTTTCTTCACGGCATAAATCACTGACACAGAAAATTTAATTTGTGGTGGATGACTTATGGAATGACAACAGAAGGCTGGAGCAGCTTTTGAAGACTGAGGTTGGAGCCACTAGTGTTGCTTTAGGCACAGCTCGGGCTGCGAGAGTGTGTTTGTGTGTGTGTGTGTGTGCGTCTTTAGCACGGATCTAATGTTCTCTGTCGGGATCAGAGTTACAGCAGCAGCCATAACTTTTCGTTTCACGCATGGAGCATCGATGTGTTCACCTCACTGCTGTGTTATCACGCACAAACACAAACAAGGTTTACCCCTGTGTGACAGTTTCTGTATGACGCTGTATGAATATGAACTACAGTAGAAAGGCTGGGCAGGCAGCAGTCTATGGTTTGTACCATGATGTGTGGGCTGAGATCATGATGTGTGGGTTGAAACTGTGATGTGTGGTTTGAAAGGCTGCTTTAAATATGGGTCCATGTCTGTGACAGTTTGCGAGAGACTCCTACTTTACTCTTTGCACCCACATTCACCCTATAAATCTAACCAAAAGCTGAATTGTTAAACTGTGACAAGAGGAAGGGTGGAGAGAAAAGGTTTTTGATGGTGCGCAGCTGAAACAAATTGGTTCCAATGGAGAATCGTTAAAAAGAAAAAGAAATTGAAGCAATTACTGAAAATATTGGTCATGTTTCCAACCCCGACTGGTCTAAGAAGTGTATGGACTGAGAAGGCAAGTGATCTCTGGATGGCTGCAGGCTCTCGTTTCGCTATGTCACCTATATGACAGAATAGTATTCACATACACCAGGCTTAATTTTGGCAAATGGTGAATCCACAAGGTCCGGTCCATTTCAACATTATTTTTCACCTGACTCTTCACTCAAATTATCGGGCATTGCCAGGAAAAAAAGACTTTCCATAGAAACTGCATGGAGTGTATTAGAGAAATGGACAGGTCGTCAAATACTAACGCCACTTTGTCACTCCCCTTGGTGTCTCGTGTAGACGCACAAGGTACCATTGAGCATCTTTGGGTAACATAACAACCCTTCCTGCCAGAAAGCCACATGCTTAATACAAAATTGCACTTTGGGGAGATTTAGACACAAAAATGCTTTGTTAGGTTTGGTTAAAAAAAAAATCCTTCATACTTGATTTCACTTGGGACACAAACCGCGTCCTGAATGAAAGTCCTGTGTGAGATTGGAGCTAGTGTCAAGCTGGTGTGTCTCATACAGATGAGAGGACTATCTCATATATGAGACTATATGAGTTTGTATGAGAGACCGGCAGACATGATAAGAAGGTATTTGACAGCGTGGGAGTTAGATTAGGTTTTTCAGGCTTCATTCACCTTGATAGTGAAGACATAGTATTTGTCACCAACAGGGTAATTTGTGAAGAGCTATTGTGGATAAATATGAATATGGGCTTGATTACCAGACTCTGCATTTGGATGTTGGACCTCAGAAAAGAGCCCAGACAGGTCAAATTGGCAGTCAGGACTGGAAGGCTCTACAGCAGGTGATTAAAAGCACCCGGTACATCATTGGTACCCATCTACCGATCATAAGTGACATCGGTGAATTAAGAAGTCTGCGCAAAGCCCAAGGGATACTCCTCAATTCATCCACCATACTCACTTGTATAAAATAGTTTGTCTTTCTGTTTTATGTAGCATAATAGGACTAAACTTAGTTTCAGTGAATGAACCTTTACTTTTCCTTGTGACAACAAGATCAACAACCACCCACTGCACACTACACGTTGAGCGATCAGTGTCCATCAAGTTGGCTTCTAAGCTCACTGTCGTTTTGAGTGGTCATAAAGCTTTGTGAAAAAGGGGATTTGGGAAAGCGCTCATAAAATTCTCTACAAGAGAGTGAATTTGTCCGAAACTCACCTGTCAAAAAGTAACCACTGATTGTGTTTTCTTTTGGTTTTGCGAGATTTCCTGTGTGTTTTGTCTGAGGTTTGGTGTATTTGGTTCTGCTCTGTGTCTGCTTTTATTCCTGACAACAGAGGGCTATTACATACAAAGCCTTTTCTTGAGATCGAATAACACTAATCTCCTTCTCCTTAAGGTCCCCGTTCGCCATGGTTCCAAATCGTATTTTTTTCCCTTTGCCTAATATTTCTTTCACTGTGTTTTTCCTTATTTTGTCTCCCTTGTTCCCACTCCGGTGAAGCAGGAAAACCTTTTCTCTGCTGCTGAGAGAAAGAGCGGCATGAATCAGCATTAAGTTGTCCCGTGTGTCAGAACAGAAATCCATCCTCATACACTCGAACATGCGAACACACACACACACACACACGCACAGCTTCGTAAAAGACGAACCTCAGAATATTTATGGATAGTATGTAGGCCTATGGATACAATTGTATACAATGCCATTGACTTAAATAGCACTTAAAAGGGTGCTTGAATGGTGGTTTATGTTCCAAATTGGTACTAAAAATTCAAATGTGAGATTGTTTATCTTAAATCTAAACAGTAACTTTTGAAAAAAATACTTTATGTAGTGGTACTTTATGAGCCTGACAGCACCAATTAGAGCTAAGACGGCCTGCAGACATCATATGATGGGCGCTCGATAACTCTTTCCATCTCTTCTTCCAAACATAGATCACTGCTGTATCCTTCCTATTACTTTTCCCATGAAATGTCATGAAATGACTGAAAACTCAAATACAAGCTTAATTCACTTAAGGATTATGTGAAACAGGCACAACTAAAAGCGTTGTTGTAAGTGACACCGAAATAGTGTGATGGAAAGTCTAAGGCTGACACGAGTGCCAAATTTAATTGTACATTAAGTAAATGTTTAGTCTTTAGCTGAAGTGTTTCTCATTCAATCATGACCAAAGCCTTTTCCAACCTCAGGGAAAGTTGTTTTTAATTTTGGAGTCATCATTGTGTCATATCATAATTGCACTTTGTTTAGCTAATTTGTTGCACGGCTTCGAGCCTATAGATTTTTCCAGAGGCATATTTTCATTCTTATTCAGCGTTCACTAACCACCTCCCTCAGTTACTGTGGCTACGTTTGTCAAACTTTCCATTCTCACATATGCAAACCAAAATGATAACAATGGCAAATTTAACACACAAAGGTCTTTGTAATATTTTGAACAATAGGTCTTTTATATCTGAGAGAGGTATGAAAATTAAAACGGGCGTCTGATCCCTGGGCAGGGACTGTCGACTTTGCCGTCTGGCATTTTTATAATCAAGCAAATTAGCTGGCTAGCTACAGCTAAGAGTTTGTTTGACTAACATTGTCTGTAGCTGATGTTTTAATGTTTCCAGCTGACTGGTCATAAACATGCAGTTGATGAGGATAAATGCTAAACTTGTAGACTATGTCCAAGGCAACGAGACAACACCCTCAGTGGAGAGAAGCCATGCAAGTGGACAAAAAAAAAAATCAAGAAACAGCTCTGCAGAGTAAACAGAGTTGTTGTAATATACATACGATGAGAAAATATGTCAGACCAAGCTGTTATTTCATTCTATTCAGTGACGTGTTGCTTGGTATTGGAAGCACTGGGTTATTAGGTAGTAGATAGGAAGCTTGCTAGCTGGATATGCTAATGATTAGCTTACTCTCCAACAGGAAGGCCAAAAAATTCACCACCGCCAAAACTCTTTAAAGCCACATTATACATCTCTTTTCTACCTACTTTAAACTCGCTAGAAGTTAAAAGCTAATGTTAGCCTTTAAACGGACTACACTGCAAGTTATAAAGCTCGAGTTCGAGAGGTTAGGGGGCTAACCCTTAGTCCACCAGTAAAGATAGACTAGTGAGTAGATTCGTCTGATATGACAACGTTTAATGTCCGTGACAACTTCTGTAGCCTCATTTAGCCACTTGTTAGCAACAAAACCTGTAAATAAATCCTAAGCATTCGGAAACCACACGCCTATTTCAGGTATTTAATTGAAAGCCCGGTCAAACAGCCCCTTGACTCTGAGTCGAGGGAACTAGAAGTGCAAAAATGCTAACTGATTTCAATGTTTTTAGGCTCATTACTTACTCTATATGGGTTGTAGTAAGCTTCTTGTGAAGACGGGCTGGATCAAAACAATGGTCTTTTGGTTTTTCTAACACACATGGCACTACAGACTGTGTGTGCCGGCCAAGGTGCCACCATGAGCTCCCTCCATCCACGCTCTTGCTGAGGGTGTTGTGCTTTAGTTCCTTTTCCCTGGCTCAGGATCACAATGGTGAATCAGCTTTTCTCCCGAGATTTGATGGGCTTGGTAGGTCGTCACTGAACACTTTGGTAATGTTTGTGATGTGCTCATTCCATCAGCCTGCTGGTTCAAATTTCACATTCCACCTCACGGACTAACATGTGCTCATCACGGCCTTCAGTGTTGTCAAAATCTGTGACCGCAACACTGCCAAGGCCGGCTCTTTCCAGGGCCGACGGCCCCCACCCAACAGCACCTAAAGCCACTCGTAGAACGTTTCTTTTCCATACCGCATCTTCAGTTAGACACTACATACAGAGGCTGCTTGCTTTTCGGCTGTTTACGGGCACAAATAAAAAAACTGACTGCGCGTAACAAGTAATGATTAAATCATATATTTTCAGAAAAAAAATGTACATCCCCAGAAACAAACTTTCCCTTTTCGATCTGTGCACATTTCCCACCACATCGTGACATCCCTGAATACATTTCGCAAAATATTCACTGCTTCTCCATCTTTCGGTCCATCTCCTACCTCCACCCAAACGGTGATGACAGCATGTCACACACAGATGAAAGTCTGCGTATATTCTCCGTCCCCGGGGCATATGGTGGAACATACGATACAGCAAATAGCAGGAAGGGAGGGGCGAAGCAGGAAAGACAAAAAAGCGGATTGGTACGGATGATTGATTTTGTGGAACATTGGAGCCGTCAGATAAATGTTCATTCATGCTGTCGACTCTGGGTTCTGGATTATACCGCTGTCTATTAGGATCCTGGACAATTTAACACTCCTGGAATACTCGATGTTCCCCATAAAATCAGGATTACAAACAGCATATTGGTCACCGGTTTCCCCATATTTTTGGGCCGTCTTTTTAAGGAGAGATCTAGACTTGGGCCGGAGGATCAGGAATCAAGAGTTTTATTATGAGTGGGTTTTTTTTTTTTTACTCAAGAAATGAAACACTAATAAATTATACTGCAGAGGACAAAAACGTAACAGTTTTGAAGAGATTTTCAGATCCTCAGATGGATGTGTCATTTTACATAGGCGTGTGCTGTTTGACGCAGACACATCTTGAGCTACTTTTCACCACAACATGTGGTAATGTGATTTCTCTGTGTAAATCTTTGTCACATGCTGCGCTGAAAGTTTCTCACCACCTGAAGAAAAGGGTCCCGTTTGAAAAGCTGGGCCAAGACCAATTTTGGCTCTGCGTCTTCGCAAAACGGTCCTCATGATTGATCTTCGTCTCGATTGAATTTACATTATACTATTTCAACAGTTTCTCAATGGGATTCCCTCCGTGCACTGGAGGTAATTCAGGGAGATGTTGATATTATATAATGTTTTTGTCAAATCAACTCTCTTTTCAAATTGACTTTCCAACCCTCTCTAATGTAATTTTTACCCACTTTCTATGCAATATATGTTCATCATTCACTCAACATTTTTAAAGGTTATGAAAACGTCACAAACATGATGGAAAGTCGGGGTGAAGTTTTTTTTACTCGAACAAACATTTCTGGGACTTCTGGGACTTCTGGGACTTCTGGGACTTCTGGGACGTTGCAGCGTGCTCCTGAACAACTGAAGAAGATGGGGACTTACTTTAAAACATTTAAAAACAACCATACAAAGTAATCCAAGTTCCCGGCAGCCCCAACATCCTAAACTGATTTGAAAAGACATTATTTACCACCTAAACCAATGGTCCACCTTGTGTGCCCAGCTCAGACAGGGTGTGCACTAACTCTTACTGCTAAGAAGCTAAAGTGAAGATTTGAGCTAATAGGGGGGTGTGAATAACATCCCTTCAAATCAGTTTGAGATATCTGGGCTTCCAGAGGCCTGGACTACACTGAACAAGCTGTACGGAGTAATTTAATATTTTGTTTTGCTTGTTTTTTGTTTTTTTTGTTTTATTAAAACAAGTCCCTATCTCAGACATGTTTTGTGGAACACAAAACTTCACCCGACTTTCCATCTGCACAGGGGTGAGTTGATAACGACTGTATTTAAATTTTTTGCGTGAACGTATCCTTCATGTATTCCTTACAAAATTAACACAAATCTCAGCCAGTCCGCCTCCGGTGGGTGTTCTTTGACCGGAT
Source organism: Diplodus sargus (assembly GCA_903131615.1). Lineage (NCBI taxonomy): Eukaryota > Metazoa > Chordata > Actinopteri > Spariformes > Sparidae > Diplodus > Diplodus sargus. Next base: position 3,475,543 of record CAEMYA010000161.1, read on the forward strand.
TTGTTTGACAGGAGTTAGCAACTTAAGCAAACAACTGTGGAAGTGTGTGATATAATCTTGTGCAACCATCAACCCTGTCAAACCAGGGAAAAGAGCACAGACAAAAACACAAATATAGCATTCTCTTATGTGTAATAGTTTCAACTATTAGACTTGGGAACATTTTTCATTTAACACAGTCCACATATTTTCAGCTCCAGTTACACACCATTGTCTTTTTCTGCCATCCATTTCCCAGCATTATTGTTTCTCATCTGAACTTGTTTAGCTTCTGACTGGGACCAAGCGACATCATCACCGTAGCATAGCTGTAACAACACACACACTCATCGCGGTCGTTCAGCCCAATTGCACCGACAAAAGACTGTTTAGCTTCTCTGGAAGTGGACAAATTAGAGCCACAGGAGCTACAATAACTTTCCTCCATTCCTGCCTTCGTTCCTTTATCGTTTCACCATCTCCCCACTCTCTTTCACGCACACATCTGCTCTTATTTTCACTCCTCCTACCAGCCGGTGTCTCCTTCTCTTCTTGTCTGACGGGCTAAATCTGTCACTGTCCTGTTAGAGAAATAAACAGAGCGCCACGGTAAAAAAAAGCGGGAGGACAGAGAGCGACTGTGCTCTGGTCTCACTGGTTCTGATGAGAGGAGCAGACAGAGCGCTGGCAACACTACAGTTGTCTGGGAGAAAGGGACCATTAGGAAGAAAACATTACGTCATCAAAGCAGAGCAGAAAGGTCAGTCAAGATGCACCAGGGATGCTCTGGGACGAACAGAGCCTGGCTCCAGTGAAAAAAACAGTTCCTCAAGAGACAACCCCCAGGAAAGCAGTTTATATTTTGGTCTACTATATACATCTAAGTCTTCTGTTCCTTAAAAGGTTCCGTGTTGTAGAAAGTGGAGGGTTTAACTCGCCATCTGTCTTATATAATATGGAACTGTCGAGACATGGCAAAGAAGAGGGTCTGGTAAGTCAGAATTCGCTGAAGAGAATGACATTTACAGTGACAGGCTGTTTCCTGTTTCCTGTTACTCTTCGTCATCATAATTTTGCCTCACGGTCATTTGACTAAGAAATGGCAACCTGTTGCGATATTTTAACAACACAGCTCTGTGTTAAATTACTTCACATTTTTTTTGTTTGGTAACGGAAATTCTGAACCTTTAAATCTTGTGGCTGCCATGTTACATTTGTCATAAAAGAAAGTGATGTATAAAAAGCACAAATATGTGCATTAAATCACACAAATGAAGTGTCTGACAACCAGTCTCACGGGGGAGGAGCCCCAGACCCTCCGCTTGATTTCTGTCCCCGGGGCATGAGGCTACTGAATTTGGTTAAGTTTAACTAGCATTAGCCATCTCTCTTTCATGGGCCCAGACGTGCCCATGATGGCAAATGACAAGACTGTAACAACTCACTTCAATGGGTTGTACTGTAACCGCAGCGCTTTGAACGGCAGCCCATGGTTGAAATCACACTGTGGAGTAACATGTTGGCTAACTCGTGTTTGCTCAAATCGCAGATGGTACCAAACAAACGATGAACAATATCTCAACCCCAACTGGTTGATGGCAGAGCACGGTAACCTTATAATTGCTTTTTTGATCACGTACGCGCAAAAGGTAAAACAGACTTAAATAGATACTGATTTCATAGACTTGAATCCTTGGCTCTTTGCAGCTTTCTATGATCCCCTTATTTGAATCAAAGTCACTTCAGCTCTACGTCACTGAATCTTGTTCCTTTTACTTTGCCTCTCTCTGTTGTTTGTGTTCATGATAGTGTGCATTAGAAGGGAACAGATATGTAGAAGAATAGGTGAAGCTACTGCACTGCTCCCATTTATTCAGAGAGCAGAGTTGTGACACAACCCTTTGAAATGTAGGACATGGACGTGTTTCAATGGCGACTTTCAACCTCAGTAATTTAATGGACTCTGGCCACACTCCTGGAACAAATAAAGTCCCGAAGCGCAACAACTGAAAATGATTTTGGTCATTAGTGGCAGGATCAAAGTCCACCCTCGCACAGATTCATGGTCTTCATTTAGAAACAAGGATTTGCTTCGGGGCACAAAATCATTGTGGTGATAGTTGGCCCGAAGACATCATATTTGACTGGGATTTAAAGGTTTCTGCCAGTCTCAGCCTGTTAATCCGGGCAGCCACAGTAGCTTGGAACCCTGTTAATATTTAGTCATGGTCGCGTGTCTGGAGGGTGAGCCGATTGCCACTTAGGTAGGTGGGTGTGAGTCACGAAGTGGCCCAGCGGTTGATGGGTCAGAGAAGATCCGGGGAAATGGCAGGAGTAGCGACGCCTGGCAGGTGAAACAACAACCTCCGGTGAATCACACTGAGCACAAGAAATGAGTGTGGGTATTGTAATAGTGCGACATGCAGCACAGAGCATGGTGTGTGTGTGTGTGTGTGTGTGTGTGTGTGTGTGTGTTGGATGGACCAGTGATGAGAGAGGATCAGTATTTCTGAGGGGGAGAATATTTTGCATTGATGAGAAAACGACTGTGCAAATGTTTCAGCTGACCACACACACACACGTGGACACACAGTGACCCATTCATCAGGGTCTGTGGAGTCTGGAAACTCCCCTGTCACAGCCAAACACACACAGACAGACACACACACACACACAAGCAGTATATGCCGAAACACTGTGAGAAACATACAAACAGTTGGCCTGCTGAATCCCTCTGTCACATTTCATATACTTAAAGAAATCTGCAACATCGATAAATCTGTTGCGTTTGTACTTGTCTGACATGCAAAGCTTCATATAATATTATGGGCCTGTTTTCACACCATCTAAATCATCGCGGCCCGTTTTGGCTAATTGTCGCGTTGTATGTTTTTGTACTTTTGGCTGAATTTGATTTACTGGTGGGTGTGGTGGGCTTTTGCACGTCGCCAAAACCAATATAAGGGGAAGTTTAGTGCTTTTTAGAAAGGCCTAATTCATAAAGCAGTAAGTGGAACGATTCAAGTGTAAATCACAATCAGATTGTGTTCTTAATCATTAATTACTCGTGAAATTCGTGTTCAGAAGTGTTTTTTTTTCTTTCTTTTCTTTTTGACTCCTCTCCAGAAAGTGTTGATTTGCATTAGTGAACAATCTTCCTATTTTGCCAAAAACTGGAATATGTTAGAATTGGCCACTCGCGTATTCATACTCCAAGCATATAGGGGACAGAATATTACTGCTAACTGCTGCTAACTGTAGCCGTTAGCTGGTCGTTTTATAGCAGTTCACTCTTGGAGCTTGGAGCACCATCGGGGGGGGGGGGGCAATGCTAATTTCGATATTCATCTCTGCACCACAAATCGCAGACATCCTTGACACAACGTTATGTCGACACGACTGCTTATCCTAACATCCTTTTAAAAATTGCAGTTAATTTTTTAAACAAAATGTTCTCCCTCTATTGCTCCTTTAATCTTGGCCTTAAAAAGTGCAGCTAGAGTTCGGAAGTTGGAAGAGAGACAGCCGTGGCAGGGAGAACATTCTGTCTCCGTGCATATTTCTATTCCTCCATCCACTGGAAATTGTTTCACCGACTTACCATCTGTCCGTTCTGCCGTCCAAAGCCGTAATGATAACATGACAGCGTAAACATAAATATTAATCCATGTAATGGAATAGCATTTGTAGGTTGGTTGGTTGCACGTGCAGCAGTTTTTGTTTCACAAAGCCACAGGAATAAGGAGAATCAGGGACACATCATTATCATCATCATTCAGTACCATCATCATATCATTATCATCATCGAGGGATATCAAGCTCTCCAATAACTGCTTTTTCCCCTAATTTCCTTTCTTTTCTCATCACAATTCAAAGCAATTTCCAGCCCTTGACTCTCCTACTTACTGGGGATTCTTGGCCAATGATGGGCCAGTACACACACACACACACGCAGAGAGACACACACCTTTATCTGAATTTACAGCTCTGTCCTTATATTAAGGTCAGTCCTTGCATGCAGCTCAAACTTATAATCCAAACTTCCTGTAACTTTCTTGAGCAAAACAACTACGCCGCTCTTCCAATTGACCCAGTGAAAGTGGACCGGTAGCATGATTAGAGCTTTGACTTCAGACGTCTAATTTGGTGGCTCCTGTGATGTGATGGCAGAAAAGAAAGACAGTGAGAGCAGAGGGGAGGAGAGGAGGACTCGAAGTGAAGAGGAGGAAATTGGAACATTGTGTGACCACAGAAAGGCCATAGACAGTTTTAATATGCCCCACTAAAAAGGAGGGGAAAGCCAGAAAAACAAAAGGGGGTTTCGGCAGCGCCTCTTTCGCAAGCGAGCTGGCCAGCTGCTCAGGCAGGGTGCAGGGTGAGTGGGGCGTGTCACACATGGAGGCTGCAGGAATGTGATTTCCCGCTCGCTTTCTGCCTTTCCTCCTCTCCATCCACTTTCTCTTTCCGGATCCGTCTCCTAAACAGGTAGATCCCACCCGGCAGCCAACCTGCTAACAGGAGTCAGCATGCATCAGTAAAACTGATGCTTACCATCTTGAGGGAAACTTTTTTTTTTTTAGCTCAAACAAGGTGGTAGCAATAATGTGGGCGACTGCCTAATGTGTCCAATTTGTCAGACAGCTACTCAAGTCTCCTTACTACCACAGCGTTCTGAAAACGAACAGGCGTGACCATGACAAGTAGCGACCGCGACGGATCACGAACCCACATCAACCGCCTGAACTTCCGAGAATCCACACAGAGACTGAGGTAAATTAAGAAAATATTTCAGTCTTTTCTGCAGCTATTTCAAACATATTACGCTGCCCTGGAGGAGTGCAGTTAATTACTAAAGCAGAAACTTGGAAGGAAATGACCCAGTGGCAGGAATCAGGGACATCTGAGCCACATTTCTAGGAGGGACAGGGATCTACGGCGACCACACTGCACAGATCGACACTCACGGGAGCCGACATACATGCGCAGAGACACGCACAGAGATCAGAACGTTTGCGGGAAAAAAACTAAATCCCAAAGACACACGCGTGGCGCTCGCACGACAAGGAAACACTGGAAGTTATCTCCACGTGTGTGGACACACTGGCACTGGCATGTTCCAGGATGTGTGTGTCGTACATTTACCAGAAACTGCATTAACAATAAAAAACTCTAACAAGATGATTATATGATTATTACTTTCTTGGCCACAGAGAGAGAGTTTAAATCGATGAAAGGGCAGCGTCGGTCAGAAGGAAATGACATGAAAGACTGAGGGAGGAGCCCTGGCTGCCCTTGAAGGGCTGCTACATTTTTTGTCTAAATTTCAAGGATTTTCTGATCTTTAAAGGCAGGGGAGACAGGCCTGACCTCAGAGACACCCATGCATGACCAGTATCTCTTAGTATTTACTGGTAATGTCCCCACAATTAAATCAGGCTTGTTCTTTTTGTTTAAGCGTAATGCTGCATTACTCTGTTCTCTCTCTGACCTGACTTCAAACAGGGCTTTCACTTTCAGCACACACAATAAACGTCAAAGCCTTTTCTCCACGTTTTGTGGGAAGCTGCCTACCAAAACAGAAAATCTGTGAAACTTGGAAAGCTTGTTTCGATACGAGGTGTGAAGTGACTTTCTTGACACAACTTTTGTCGGGGAACGGCCTCCCACGCGGAAGCTCAGTTCTTCACACTTCTTCACCCCATTCAAACTTTTTCCTCTCTCCGTGAAGGCTTGATTCACATTGTTTCCCGAACCCAAAGCATTGATAAATTACGCAAGACCATCAATGACCATTTGAACCTATATCCACACGCAGTTTCCAGATGTTCATTGATAAACTATGGACCCGATTTGGCCAATCCACTCACGCTGGACCACAATACTCAGCCATCTGAATGGGAGCATGACGGAGTGGCCTTCTCCCCAAACCTCACCGCTGCTTTGAACCTCTAGAAGGTTTAGAGAAAGACTTAGGAGCTCAGCTCATAATATGGTTACTGGTTAGCCACTAGCAACCGCACTCTGCTCTCTGATGTTGCCTTCAGAGGCCCAATGCAGCTGGCTGATTTTGAGGCTTGGCTGAACGAAGCTCTTTGTAGTGTGGCAGGTTGCAAAAAGCAGGGAATGCCCCTTGACTGGCTTCATGCCCCCTGAAGCTTGTTTCTTATCAAGAAATGGAAACAATTGCTACTTTAGACAAAGGAACTGTGTGACTCATTGAGTTGCAACATGTGTCAGAACAAGACGGTTCTACAGTGTCAACTGCTCGCTAAAGGTGGACTTTGTGTAGACGATATGAACATGTGAACAGAGGCAAGCGAGCTTTGGTTTCTCTGGTGGGATCTCACTTACAAACCTGCACAAAATCATTGTGAATGTAATCACTTTCTGACAACTTCTGTACAGCTGAGGCCAAGAAATACTTCCAGAAGAACTGTGGCACATTTTAAAAATAAAGTGATCAAAATGGAATTGCAATAAAAGCTTTAACCCAAATAAACAAATAGATAAATAACTAAAATAAGCTTGTCAAAAACATTTAGGCCAGTTTTAATAGGTGGCTAGACTTTTCACCGGGGAATTACCAAAACCACACTCAATGGACTGTGCTGTGCTGTGCTGTGCTCTTTGTGACTCTGCTCAGTCAGCCTCCTGGATCCACACTCCTCACATACATTTTACAATGTGCTTGGATCAGACTTTTTGTCATTGTAGTCTGTGTTCTGTTTCGTTGATCTGTTCTGTACAAGCAACTTCTACAGCATGTTTCTCCTTCCTTGGAGAGGGATCCCTCCTCTTCCTGAGGTTTCTTCCATTTTATTTTTCCCCTGCTGAAAGGTTTTTTTTTTGGGAGGGAAGTTTTCCTTTAATCGAAGACGGAGGGTGTCGTACACCACACAGATTGCAAAGCCCAATGAGGGAATGTAATTTGTGGCTTTGGCCTAAATACATTTGACTTGACAGGCCTCTGACAAAGTACGACTCAGCAGCCTGCCTACACAGGATAACTAGTGAGCAGTACAATCAGCCTAGCCAGAAAATGACATGAATGTTAGCCAGTGAAATCATGAATTGCAAGTTTGTTGATTTAGGATCATACGATAGTAAGTTAGTCTAGCTGGACTAATTAATGCCAAACTACATTTCACCCATGTCTGTGTGGGGAAACTGAATTTAACACTCTCAATTGCCCGTAAGTGTTAATGTATTTTGCTGCTGATGTAGTGATAGAGTGGGAACATATCCAGGCTCTTTTCCTGCCTTTTACCCAAAACGTTCTGGGAAGGCTCCAGCCTCTTTCTGACCCTCAGCAGCCATAGGTGAGTTTGACCAAAATGGACAAATCACACTGTCTCGCAGAGGTAGTTATGTGGTGTTGCCAGAGTAATTGCACCAAAGTCTGCGTAGGGAGGAAGTGGGGGTGGATGAATGGGTCAAATACAAGATTTAATCCTGGATACTGCTGTTTAATGTCCTGTGTGAAAGCAAAATTTAACATTTGGTCTTACAGTACATGAATCAACATACTTAACTTACTTTACAAACGTAAAATAACCTGCATACATTACTTATATGTGTTACTAACATTCTTATGTTAACCAAATCCTCTCTAACGCCAAACTTTTAAACCTAACCAAACTGCAAACCTGACATGTTTCTCAGCAAGCTTTACTCAAACGATGCAACCCGTAATTTTTGGCAGGTAGCTGGTCCATCGCATGCTTTTGTACAAACAAAAACCGAAGTGCCACTCCACCAGTTCTTATTCTCAAAGTGAGGAAATAAAATGTTCACAGGTTTCACAATCCAGTTCATCGCAATCACGAATCATCACTAAAGCGTCTGCCCTGCAAGAGAGTAAAAAACAAAACAAGAAACAAACGTAAATCAAATCTGCCACTGTAGGAACAGTGGTTACCGACCTTCGAGCCATAACGTAACCATGTGCGTCACGTGCCAGCCCGCTCACGCGTCACATTCGCACGGCTGTCATTTGCCAAGAAAACGTATATATTCTAACCCCCTGAAAACCACAAGTTGGAATTTTGACATTTCTGATGTGTTTATTGAGACTCATTAATCAGTAAGATTTACGTATCAGCTTTTTTTAGCTTCCTGACAGTGCCAAGCCAGATCTCTCTGCATCCAACCTTAACGTACAGACGTGACACTGGTATCCATCATCTCATGTAACTTGTCGAACATTTCTTGAAGCCATCAAACATTTTCCACTTAAATGAGCCTTAATTGATCGAAGTGAAATAAAAAAAGAACTGAATCAAGTTGAACCCAGCTCAGTGGTTCAGGCTACCAGTCTGATGTTGTTCGCAGGACTTCTGGGAAATACAACAGGAATAGGGATTGGTTAACATCACAGTGTGAAAATGTTCAGCCACAGAGAAACCCATGATTCACCCACTAAATATGTGGTGTCTCAGTCCAGTCATACACCAAGGATATCCTGCCTGTCTTGGTTCGTTGACGGAGGAGATAGGACACTTTCACATCAGCGAGTTTGTGTCAGTGAATCATGCCACTTGGTTAGGTTTGTGCTTTCACACCCTGGTAGAACCACACCCTAACACACACACATTGTGTTAGGGTGTTCTGGTACGGTATGACTATGAAGAGCTTGGTTTCAGTAGGAAGGCTTACCACTCCCTTCCACTTCATAACCTTTATGAAATATCTGGCTTCTGACTCTTGTGTTTGTCACTGCAGTAATGGTCTTGTTAAAGCTCGGCGAGATTTATAGAAACTTACTGGGGATTTCACACGTCGATGCTTCCTCATGGGCTACGGAGAAGTGAGACATCTGCCACCTCAGTGAAAGCACACTGCTGTCAGTAACTTTGAGTCTCCTTCTCGTGCTGCATACGTGCTGCAGCTGCCGAAGTTGTTATACTTTCACTAGACCTATTTGGTGCCTGCCAGTCACGCTGTGCCATAAGAAAACAATTGTGTTCCAGTCGATGTGTGTCTGTGCGATCGCCTCAGTTGATCGCACAGCTGTCTCTTGCTTCAATAGTCTCAAATGTACTGTCTGATGATAAGTGTATGTTAGTGTATGTGGGGCTGTGTGCATGAAAGGTATTAGGTGAAACACTCATTGTCATGTTTTCTCCTGGTTGTTTGGCCATCTGTTTCAATAAACCCAATGAGCCAAAACTACGAGCTGAACCCACTTAAACTATACAGAACATGAACTGTGTGCCTTTGAGTAATCAGATCTGTCCTTGCTAGATTATTGTTTTAAATGAGACACCCACAGTTGTCTTGAATCCAACCTAATTCCGATAGATGAACTATATGATGATGTTCATCATTATAATGCTGTAGCATTTATGCCTTAAGAATCCGGCAGTAGTGCTGTGAGTCAAGCTCTCCTCGGCTGGAGGTGAGCTGCAGAGGGGATGATGTATGACAGCATGCGCCGTCTTCATAAAAACTGAGTGAAAAGCCTCGCTGGCTGGCATTAGCATCGTAAACACACCTTGGCTGTTAACAAAATTGGGAAAATGCATTCGGCCATGTTTACGACAGATACCAGGGAAAGGTGAGGGGAAAAAACTTTAATTTGACGCGTTCTCCAACCGCAAACATATACAAACATGGCAGTAGGTGGGCGACAGTGTGAAAAGACCAGCCGTGACTCAGATTGTGTTTATTAAGAGTAGGATTGTGTTATGAAAAGAAGGCTGGGGCTTGATTTAGTAGTTGTCAGAAGTTCTGTTAAAGGTGTGCCCTCACAACTATTGTAGCTATGCTAAAGCACGCTCCTGCATGAGACCTTGCTGTGATCACACGACGCTCAATAACATTTTGCACATTTTGCAAAGATTTCACAACAGCCAGGTGTGAGAGGATGCTGTGCCCAGTGATTTCAATAGAGATAATGGACATTTATGCGACGGGTTTTTAGAAATGTACTAAGCAGAACATTTTGTAAGTGAAAAGTAAGCTTATCCATAGTGATTGAAGGCATACAGAGGGCCCGTTTTCCAAAACAAACAGTAACCCCTGTTTCTGGTAAACCACACAGCAATGAGTTGTGAAACTCTGAGAAAACACATAAACAATAATTTGTCTTAACACCCAACAGTTGAATCAGTTTAAGGTTAGAAAAGGCAATAGCACATTGATACACTGAGCACTGACACTGCAGATTTGAAGATTGATTCGGCCCGAGTGAGGTGTTGCTGGGACACACATGTACAAGTCTATGAAAGAGCTGGCTTACAACATCAAACACAATGTGATCGAGGGCTGATACAACACAACCAAGCAATGTCAAGTGATGCACTCAGTGCTGTGAGGTGGAAGAGGGCCAGGCTGATTTTACATAGTCGCCAAACCAAACTGATTTTCACTACAACTTAACTTAAACTCAGGAAAGAAGTGGCTGTAAAGCGGTGGATACATTCCTTTGAGCATCACAAGCCCCGCCAAATGACTTGTTTTACTATCATAAATTGATGAATTTGATCCAATAACATTTGGGAAAACGATAAAAAACAGTCTATCCCGATTCCAATAAGCGGAGACTAAACCAGAAGTGAGCCGGCTCCACTGGTGGAAGTCACTAGAGCGCGAGGTCCATGGGCCTGACGATGTGGACGATCAGGGTAATTATTAGGCTGGAAAGTCGAGCTTTTTCGGCTTCATGTGCCATTTAGCAGCCCTCATAGGGTCGACGCACTCTACTTCCTGTGTACATGTATCAGCTACAGGGACAGAACTAATGAACTTCTGATGAAATTCTTGGCCAGCTGCCTCAAAGTCGCCAGTCTGCTGGCGCTGTTACTGAACGAGTCATTTGGCGGGGGTTGTGATGCTCAAAGAAATGTATCCACCGTTTTACAGCCGTTTCTTTCTCAGCCTTGTTACTGCTACATGATCTCAGACACATCCGGATGTTAAACTCAACTTGTAGCATACCTTCAAAATGCACACAGAGACAGTATTTGTGAGTTTGCATTGAACAAGTCGGGGAAGTAGCAGAACCCTCCTCCTCTAAAGTATTTAGAATGAACCTTTATTTGCACGTGTTTTTGTTAGGCACAGACTGCTTGTGAAATGAAAGGAAATCAAAATATTTCATCATTTGTACCCTGTCACTTTTGATCAAATTCAGCAATTCTGCCTCTCCATACACTGCCAATGTTAATGTATCCCAGTATTACATTCAGCCCTCTATTTAACCTTTACTAATCTTTCACACATTTCTCACCACTGAAATGTGTCAAGATTTATGCACCATTATCAGCTACTGCTGGAGGCTAAGATGTTCTTGTTAACCCTTGGAGGTACGCACCAAGAAAAAAGCAAAGGAAAATGTTCTTCTTTGCATTTTTTATTCAATTATGATAAGAATAACAACAATCAATATATTTTTTTTAATTAGACCCGACAGTATTTCAGATATAGTCCTCTACCAAACGGTTGAGACGTCTGTTCATAATAGACGACGTCCTCTACCAAACGGTTGAGACGTCTGTTCATAATAAAAGAAGGTTTTGACCTGCAAGTTTTGAGAGTTGAGAGATTTGTGACATTTAGCGTGTTTGGAGTGTATAGTTTGTGTGTTCTGTAGTGTTTGGTGAAGTGTGTTTAGTGTGTAGTGGAGTCGTTTTTTTGTTTAATGAGTCAAAACAATGAGGAGACTGCTGAATGTGGAGCAGGCAGAGCCTGAGGCATTGCCTGCATTCAAATGTAAATAGTTACATATAACTTTTTAAATTTCAAAAACGTATGCACAAATATAGCAAACAACAATTTATATTATATATATATATATTTTAAAGGGTAAAAAACGGCATCACCTACTTGAAGAATCAATGTCAGACTGCACTTAATTGAGCTTTCATCTAGCCTTGTACTAGTGATGTTATTTCCTTGTCAGCGATGCAAAAACACTGTTCTACATCTGTTTCATCTGTCCACCATGACTCCAATCTCGCAAAACCTCGATTTAATCAAACTCACTGATGTCTGTATAACATTTTGGGGAAATGAATCAGCTTAAGAGCTCCACATAAGGCCTTCAGCAGCCATTGAACTGACTGAGTTTTAAAGTCCTGCCCGAGGAAACAACGCTTCAGCTAGTCTTCTGCTGGGGTACAAACTAATGCTCTGTGGTGTAGTTTTATTGGTTTGGAGTACTGTGTAACACACACACACACACACACCAGCCATGATGTGTTCCAGGCCACACGGATCTGCCAGCCTTTACAGTAGCAAACCCATGTTTAATAACCAATTACACAAGCTAACTCTACTGCTGTTATTCTAAGTTACAAGCTACCATGCCAGCTAGTGCCCACACTGTGCTTTATGGGCCCAATCTGAACTGCCTATTATTAAGACCAAGGCATTCTGCTTACAGATTATCTTAAGACAGCATCAGTAACAGCAAGCTGTTTCTCTGAATAATCATGTGGTGTTTGTTGTTTGTCTACTTGGACATGCTTGTAGAGTAGTTGAGCAGAAACATGGCTGAAAAGGGGAAGGGCGGAGCACAAGTTGAAGACAATGTAGACATGTAAGAATGATTTCTGGTAAGTTGAACTAAAATAATCGTAGTAATTCTCCTACTGTATAATGTTTGTGGTATAATGCGGTGTAAGAAGACAGTTCTGTGAGGCCGTACCATAGATTGTAGGCCATATAGATAATTCTATACAACCTATGAGCTAGAAATGATGGCACTTAGCTTAAACTGTGGACTGACAGTGAATAGTTCAACACAGGCTTGAATACAATTCAAATAAGTCATTTTGTTTTTCTCAAGTCAGCTTAGTGGTATCAGTCTTTGTCCAGGTGTTGTGGTGAAATGCTAATGTCAATAAGCAAATCTTTTTGAGCTGACGTATGGGTTAACTTATGGTTAAACACTAACCTGTGCTACCAATGACCTGTAACTTAAAGGGATATTCCGGTCATTTCTGAGGTTGCAAAAACTACGTCAGCTAGCAGTCTGCAAATTTGATCTCTCGTGGGGGGGTCTTACTTGGTGTCATGGTGTGTTAGACCATGGATTAAACTTACACCGGAATATCCCTTTAAGAGCAAAATATACCTCTTTGAACCGCCACGCTCTTATGGTAATGTAGAGCTGTCAGATTTGATATAGGAACGCGCCCATGATATCCCTAAAGTCACAGAATAAGCGTGACTAAAGACATACCACAGCAAGGACATGATGTCAACAAAGCAGAATAACAGAATAAAGATTGTGTGTCTCCAGTAAATAATCATTTTGCAGTAGCTTATTTTCCATGCTGGCCGAACAGTAAAACCGCTGTGCCACCAGAAGAGAAAGGAACGCTTCTTCCTGTGGTTATTCTTAATTACCTGTGATGCATTAGAGCTAATAAAGGCGATGAGAAATCTCTGCCAACCATTACAGCAGCAGACCTTGCTGTTTATTCACCTCTGACACATACTGTAAGTCTTCTCCTCCACTCCACCACCCGTTGCTTAGCATTACCAGCAGTAGCACTGGTTGGCCCACACACCAATTCCTGACCAGACTGTTCTCCTGGCTGGCCCACACTGGCTTCCCAGCACCGAGCCACCGTGTGATTCCACTGGAGAGCATTCATTTATGTTTCCCATTGCCTTTGAATGTGGAAATAAATAGTTTCCGACCAGACGGGGTTCGCTAAACTGTTTTTAGGGGCATCACCAGAGCGTTGCTGATTATGGCCTCCAAGGCTGCATTTACAATGTTTAACTGTTTACAGTGTGGACATGTTCTCCGAGAGGATGCCTCCGTATAATCAATCCTGATGGAGGCTCATTTCCTTGTTTCAACACCAAGTCCTGTTTCGACATCACTTCTGGGCAACAAAGAGGAAAAACAAAATAATCAGTCTATGAACTCTAAGCTCGTACAGTAAATTGATGACAAATGCAAAGTGGAATTTCATATCCAAGCTCATATTACACTTCTACATCATGCTATGTATTTTCCCTTCGTCATTCCTCCTGTGCCTGCAGTTCATGGAGATGACAGGATAGATTGTAAAACAATAAGATTACACTGCTCTACCGCAATAGGAATGCATTGAATGACCTCAAGCTGTCCTTAGCCTCCACAAAATGAAGTGTCCGACCTCCTGTATGTTGAGAAAGGATGTTGAGTTATTCTCTCGAGCAGGTCAGACTGGTTATATTTTACAGAGAGGCAATTTTAAGGGAAATACCCCAAATAGCTGTCTGTAATACAAGACCTTCATATTAATCCGAACCTTGAGAGAGGGAAGAACAGCTGTTTGACTGGTGTGGATGCGGCACTCAGACAAAATACTGAAATGATTATCTTGTACTTTTTCCAAAATATCTTTTTACTGGTGATATGCATCTCACAACTTAAAACTCAATAATTAAGTTTCAAATGGTGTCTTTCCCACTACAAAGTTGAATTTTCTGGATTGACATGGACATATGGGATTACTTTATAAGTACTGTATAAGCCGATAAAAGCCACAACCCCCATGAAGATTTTCACGTTCCAACACATGAGTACTCAGTACTCATGTGTCTTCATGCTATCTCCTACCTCCCCAGTTACTGCCCCCTTGCTCAGTTCATGCCCATTTTCGATTGTGAGATTTTTGATCTGAACTACACTCCTGTCAAGTTTTTTAACGGCATCGTGCACAGTTGTGACTAAAATCTGTCCACAGACAACACCTGGCAAAATACTCAAGGGCCGAAAGCGCCGACAGCATCTGACATGTGGTATCATAGTACACCTATTGTTTTAAGCGGCTGAACACACATCAAAAGAATTTTGATGTGCGCCAAACTGTCTTGTAGCTCATACTCCAACCTCATTTCAATTTTGGAGTGTCAGATGAGGACCCAGATGCTTTTCTGTACCCATTTGGAGGGAGCTGAAAGGGGGGAAAGAAACATAAGGAGAGACAGCGAGAGGAAAAGAGAGACATGTCACAGCTGAGGTGCTGTGAGAGAAAGAAGGCAGGAGGAGAGGAGACTACTAGCTATAAGTTAAGTAAGTAACAAATATGTCCAATTTTCACTTAAATATATTAAACTTATTTATTTGCTAAAAGGAACTTATTGACATTGGTGGCGCATTATAATAAATGTTTTTTATAAAGCATTTCATTGCTGTTAACTTAAGTTGCATTTGCAATACACTTTTTTCTTTTACAAACATTTGTTTATGTTAATGATGTGACAGATTTTAGATAGTGTTACCAAATATACACAACAAGATATCAAAGACACAGAAAAAAAATACAGAGGAGCATTTTATCTTAAATGACACGTGCATCAGTTATCTCTTTCACTGACGCACACAGACACACATACACACACACACACACACACACTGAAAACATTACCCGCTGACGCTGTTGTGGCTGGTAACAATGTTCTTTAATTATTGAGACATATTTTTACTTTAACAACCAAGGTCACAGAGAAACTTACAGGAAATTTGCAAAAAAAAAAATTAGGAGTAATCCAAACATCCCACCCTTTGAACACATCCAGTTTAATGAAAAACATAAAATCTGGATAATCTTAGGTGACGGCTGCTTAAGTGTTTGTGACAGCGGAGGCTCTTAATTTGGAGATGCAACGCACAAGTTTGACTAATAATCACGTTCACATTTGTTTGGGGTTGCAACTCAAAGAGGAGCGGTGTTCATTATGACATGGGATTTTGTTTTAATCTCAATCATTTGACAAAAAAAAAGT
>CAEMYA010000161.1:3491331-3506936 GCA_903131615.1 Diplodus sargus
ACCATCCTTGATTTACATAATTATCTATAAGTCGCTTTTCCTACTGCGACATGTCAACACGTCTTCTGTTTGAAAAGCCTATACAATGAAATACAGGGAGGTTCAATCATGACGTCGACAGGTGTTGTTCATCAGTGTGACCAGAAAATGTATGTCTGTGGTTGTTTAAAATTAAGATTGAATTGTTATTGAAATTCTACATACAGTACTGCAGGAATACACCGCCTTCACTCAGTTCAGACACGTGTTTCAGATTATTCCTTTCATTAAGCATGTGACAAATAATTTGAAACGTGTGTTCTGAAATAAAGAAATAAATTAAACAACCCTGTCTGGAAGCTCTGGAAATAAACAACGTTGAAAACATTGCACTGACTAAATAATACATTGCAGCTTTAACAGCTGTCTCATTATGCCACGCTCACAGCTCAAACTACAGCTTAGCAGACATGTGAATCTTGAAGGACTTTTTCAATCCAAGCAATGATTTGGATAATGACTATGTGCTGTAACTGTGTCAGACGCTTGACACAAAAGTTAAGACAGTTTTATGACCTACTACCTGCTCCAAGATGAACATTTCAGAAACCAAAAGTCATCAAATCTAACTTCATCCAGTGAGAGCTGAGAGAGATGTGAGGCCCGTGACTCCACCATGTGCAAAAACAACAAAACCAGAATTTGTAGAAGGAAATAAGAACATCTTGATTAAATCTGATGCACTGCTTTGAGTCCCTCACTTTCAATGTCCAAAAGTCAAATACAGGGGATGAAGAGGGGGTGTACAGGCATAGACTGTCACCAGCCGCTGCCTTTATTATAATTACAATGGGAGTCGCCAAGGTCGGACATTTTTGAAATGCTTCTCATAGCTGCATTGTAATATAAGCCATACAATGCAGCTTTCCCTCAAGGGAAAGGGAAAATAACATAAAAACAGATGGATTTGGTAAAATACAGCAATTTATTACAAGTTACTCAGATTACAAATGAAATGTCACAAAACCAAAGAAGCACAGGAGATCGAGAAGGACCTGTGGGTGCTGCTGGAATAAAATAGAAAAGTGTGTCCAAAAGAGGATTCTTTAAAAAGAGCTTGTGCCGAGTCTATAAATGAGACAAGGTAGACACAAAATCTCAAATACCTGAACCTACCTGGCCTAAAACACAAAACACAATCCACACGGCACCCCCTGCCCCTGCGGTGTCTGGGATGCCTAAGTTTAGGTGTACTTTCTATAAAACTGTTCCTGGCCCAGTCTCAAGGTAGCTAGGTGAGTGCCTCGTTAAACAGGAGCTGGATCAGGAGCTGCTATGCTCAGGATCATCAGGATGCAAACCATATATATATGTATATATATATATATATATATATATACATATATATATATATATATATACATATATGTTTATATACATATATATATTAAACCTTACATACCTTTCTGAGTTGAATATATGGCCTTGTCACGCATCATAATGTATCGCATCTATTGATGAGGTAGATTATCTTACTCGCACCCTTCACAGCACGTTTCGGATGTCAGGTCTGGTCTTTCAGAAATGATTTGAAACCTGAAGTTGGTTTAATTGTTGCTTATCTTTACACTGTACCTTCTGTCACGTACACTGCATATACAGAGCTGTGGCTGAGTGGCCTCGCTCTTGACTTGGATGTTGAATCCCAATTTTAGTATCAAAGGGAAGACACAATGGAGCTGTTTACGTTTGCGTCCTTGTGCCTTATGATGAAGGCTGGTGTGAGCCGCGTCTCTGTTCTTCCTCCCACTTGACAACAGGTGGAGCGCACATCTGCTGTCACTTAAACACATTAGCAACAGCATCCACAGTAATTACAGTAAATAACAGCAATCAGACAAACACTGACAATATAACAATCCGGAGACAGGATCACATGCTTCCTTTTCTCTTTCTATCATTCACACGTGCACCCACACACACACACACACACACACACACACAGTGGTGATACTATTCCTGGCGGGCAGCTGTTCTGGTGACGATTCCCAGCCCACCACTTTCAGCGAGCGTAAGAGGTCATTTGTCCACACAGTTTTTGTGTGTGTGCAGTGTGTAAATGTTTCCTGCCTGCTTGCCATGCACACATGCCTACAGGTCCTCCTCTTCTTATAACAGAACAATACGGTATTCCCTCTTTCCCTTCATGTGGTCGTGATGACGCTTCCAAGAAAGTCGAGCGGCCCGAGGGTTTGGCCGCGGTGTGACCGTCAGTAGACCACTGCTGTGGTCGGAGAGGGAGACCTTGCTGAAAAGAAAACCTCCCGTGGATGGATGGGGCGCAGTTTAACAAAATTCTCCTCCTGACAACCTCTGTTAAACAAACATGGCACGGTGTGGTGAAAGCCCAAAGGAACACATTCATTGATATTTATTCATTCCCCATCTCCGCCGATCTCCTTTTCCTTATTTGTCGTCTCGGAGTTGAGATCTATACATCAGATTAACTTTTCTTGTATTTATTTTCCTCGAATTCCTTCGCTGCCACTCTTTTTTTCTCCCCTCTGTCTTTCATATTTGTGGCACTCTTCCATCAGTGCACCTATCAATTTCTCTCCCCTGCAGGATTCAACGGTTTCCTCCGTGCCATTTCCAGTTAGTCAGACCCCAGCTCAGACAAATATAGTTTTCAACGCCCGTTTACTGGTAATGAACCCATCTGTGGATTTAGCTCACGATCCTTGCTGGCAGTTGAACATGTGAAAAGCGCGTGTCCATCCGACTGTATGTTTATGCATTTCAGTACGTTTGTGTAAAATTACCCTGAGCGTATTTAAGTCTCATTAGAAAAGCAAACAAGAGTAATTGGTTGTAAACGACAGAGAGAGGTTGACTGGAAGTCCTGTGTCAGTCCCTGGGCCTCCTTAAAAATTCATATATACTGGTCTGAATGAGCAAATGAAATCAGGAAGGGCCCATAATTTAAGGATTTTCTTTTTATGACCTTTATTTCCCTAACGGTTGCGATAATGTTTTACTCACCAACTTAACTGCAGGGATTTGGGGGAGGTGACGACATCTCTAGAGGGGAGTCCAACAAGACAATCCAGACAATCAAACGCGCGGCTAACAACCCTCTCATTGTTCCTTGTTTTGGAGAGAAAACAGAGTTCATTTACAACCCTAGCCTCTATCCTTACCTTAGTTGCCTGACTGGACCTAATTAATGTTTGTCCCGGCACAGAAGGTACTGCAGAGCTCGGCCCGTTCTCCCGCTGCGCCACTTAGGAAAATAACTTTTCATCGAAAGGAAGTTCCTGGCTACAAGTTCGTCCCCAGCACGGCAACATTCTTCCATTTGTGTTTTCGTCCTTCCCCTCTCTCTTGCCTGCCTCGCATTAGATAAGACCCACCTCCTTAACAGGCAACCAATTGCTGGACAACTGACGACCTGTATCTGTGATGGGATGACGCTGTCTTCCCGGCTTTGAGAAATCAACTTGGTGGGTAAAATGTCGTCATAGCAGGTGGGACTGATGTTCAAAACTGTAAAAAAAAACACAAAAAAAAACCAACTAACATACAAAAACACTGAAGTCAGTAAAATGGTTTCTCATAAAAAACATTTCTATGAATGTAAAATTGATGATTGGCACAAAGTCAGCTTGGTGTCACGTTTTCCCTGCCAGATTTTCCCTCCGTCACGTAATAACTCTCCTGTCGTTTTTATATCCTGCCACTCCCGCGTGCCCTGCAGTAACCGGTGTTCCCGCTATTCCCCATCACCTGTCCCTAACCGCCCGCCTGCACACCTGTTTCCACTTTCATCCGCCCAGCTTATACAGTGCTGCACTGTATATGTGCCCGCTTCCATTGATTCCCTGGAAGATCATCTATTGTGCTCTGTTTTTGCATTCCTTTCCAAGCCTGTTATGACCCCCTGCCAGCCTGTTGGGACTTTTTGGCCCGTGTCGGATACGTTTGCCTCATCTACCCCGCCGGCCTGTGTTCGACCTCAAGCGAACTTGAACTCTATATTTTAGCGGCCCGCTCTCAGAGGAGTGCTTCTGGCTTCAGACCTGTTTTAGCTGAGCCTTTAGAAATAATAAAACAAAACCAAAAATCATTGATTTCACATTTTCCAGATGTTTAGCATTCTTCTGCTTCACAAAATAAGTCTCTTATTATCTAATAAGACTCAGATTAGGAAGATATGTCAGGGTGGCTGGATTAATAAGCGATGTGTATGTCTTCAGGCAGTATATAGACATATAGTCAGTTAGATAAGTGAAGTCGATATTCACCGACATGTGACTTTTTTTTTCAGTCAGGTGATTCCTACGGGGTGAGTGGGATTACTTGGAGGTCATCACATTTTCCACAGTTTTTTTTTATTTTATTAGGTGTGTGACTCACTTAAATGAAACTGTGCATGTACTGTTAATGCTCCTGTTGGAATTCCTGTTGCAAACATTGCACCTCATTATTCCATTAAAGGAGACCGATTAAGTTTTTTTAGTTTTTTTCCCCCTTTCCTTCAGTGTTTTAAAAAGGTTCTTGTGCATGCACATGATCTTGGAAGTTAAATAGGTCAGAGTCCGCACCAACAGAAGCTCCTCTCTTCTTCATGAAACTGTTCCTGAAACACGTCAATCAGTAATCCTGCCTATAAAGTCATATTTGGCCTTTTTGATGTGGGGTTGAGTGAGGTACTTATCTCTAGTCAGTGCATTTACCTGCAGCAGATGACCATGCGCTGCACCAACACATATATAACTTTTTTAGGTGCGCCTTCTTTTAGGTGGCTAAAACACAGCACTGTCCTCCGTCGTGTTGTTTAGCAGTGCAGTGCTCTGCCTCCCTGTTGTTCCTACGCGCTGCTTCTCCACACGGGGGGGAGATCTGACAGTCGTCTTCTGCAGGTAAATACACTGACGAGGGATAAGTACCTGTTACAACCCCACATCAAAATTAAGAAAACAAAAAACAAGAGAATCAAAAACAGAGCCTTTGAGAACAGAGGTGGGAGTACAATGCTGCAACAGTGGACAGTATGGGAAAACTGATGTTGTTTATTTGGACTTTAAATCATAGAAACCTATTCTAATGGCAACCCAAAATAAAATTATGAACCTGAAAATGATCATTTATCAAATCATTTATGCCTCCTTTAAATATAAGAAAGTCTGTCTGCATTGTCTTTGGCCAGTTTACAGTACCATACCCACCCATTAGGAATAGATAACATTGCTTTCAGTCATGTGCTTAATTTTATTCAACAAAATCAGCTAAATCTTTTTAAACACAGTTTTGGTTGCTTTCCTTGTTTCTTTCTCGTAGGCAGCTAAACGAGCTGAAAAACTCCTGCTGACATAACATTAAAGTATTATTCAACAGTCTACACCCCACCATCCCTCTTCCTGTCATAATCATAATCACAGTAATTACGGGAATATTAAGCTTGGGATTGCTTTCAGCATGGCGCAATGTCATTATCCTGTCATTTTTATTACGGCATTGTGAAGGGATGTCAAAGGATGCAGAGACGTAGGCTCTGTTCACTCAGTGAAACAGGCCTGGATGTCAATTTTTAGGTTGCCATGAGGTGAAGTGAGCAAGACAACAAAAGCAAGGGTCAACAATGTATTCCAGAAATTCAGCACCTGACAAATGTCGCCTGTTTCTTCTCCACACACACACACTATTACCTTCTCTGGTAACCGTCTGCATCACTTCTTA
Organism: Diplodus sargus; assembly: GCA_903131615.1. Taxonomy (NCBI): domain Eukaryota; kingdom Metazoa; phylum Chordata; class Actinopteri; order Spariformes; family Sparidae; genus Diplodus; species Diplodus sargus. The sequence goes on from CAEMYA010000161.1 coordinate 3,497,050, forward strand.
CCCGCCGACTGCATGTGCAGCACACACGCCCACCCACACACTCTCTCCGACGCACACTTGCATGCAGACAGGCCGTTCCTGTGTGCAGACGGTAGAGCCCAGTGCTGGGAAGGCCCGGTGGCCCCGACATGCCAGTGGCATCCTGGTGAGAGAGCAGGAAAACATGCTGCTGTTTCAGAGGCTGTTTGTCATCCTTTCCAAGGTAACCAGAGGCGGCAGGAGATTAACCCAGTGGAAAATACTCACAGAGATAATGACGGAAAAAGACAACAAAGCGAAAAAGGTTCAACTCAAGTGGAAACCCCGTCGTCAAGTCTTGATTATGTCATTTTCGAATAAGAACTTCACATTAAATTTGAAATAATGATGGATCTCAAGACATGAAGAGCACGGCAAAAAGAAGGAGAGCAAGACAGCCAAGCGTTAGGTGCAGTTTCTGTAATTGGACTTAAGAATCAAACAGCATGAATGAAGTTTTCAAACCACTTTTGTTCAATTTATCAGAGCATGATAATCTCCCTGCCTGCCCAGGACAGCTGCACTTGTAGCCCAATTGATTCATGCGGTTACATTTCTCAGAAACAAACATACAAAATATTATTGTGATAACCATTACATTGTGATTTGGCTAAAGGCACTGGCCAAACTGTGGTCTCGGAGCCCTTTGAAAAGCTTGCCAGAGGTTCTCAGGTTAGCTGTAAGCCCTGCAGGCTTTTCAGTATCTTTTAACTAATTTTCATTGGCGGGAAAAAAATATTTTGTTTTGATAATCTTTCAATTTGGTTTTGACCAATTTGTCAGACATGTTAGCGGCATGACCTTAACGATGACAATGCTGGTCAGTTGGTCAGACGGCTCACCACTTTGGTCTGGCCGGAAATATCTCAACTACTAGATGGACTGCCATGAGATTTGGTTGGTCTTTTTTCTCCAATAATTTAGTTTATGGTGAAATAACTGCGAAACTCAATACATTCCAAAGGCCTCAGCTTTCTGTTGCTAATTAGCATGCTAACATGCAAAACTAAGAACATGGTAAACATTGTATCTGCTAAACATCAGCATGTTAGTAATGCAATTGTGGGCATGTTAGCATGTCAATGTAAGCATTCATTTAACTCTAACCACCATAAGTACAAGACTCACAAAGCCTCTGTGGCAGTTACTACAATTATACTTCCGTGAAAGGGTGAGGCTCAACGTGACGTGAATTTCGTCGGCAGCAAAAGTACACGTAGGCTCTGTGCGGAAATCCGCAACATGCCTTCCGTTTTTGTTGTGCCACTACGCTACAGCGAGCTACAGAAAGTGGCATGAGCAGAACCACTGCATGGCCTTGATGTTCACAGCTGTCCCTGTGTGAGTCCATTTTTGGAGTTTACTCATGCTGGCTATTTTAGTGACAGAATGCAGCGTTGCACCAGGCAACGGGCATTTTCCTCGGGTGTGGTGATGCCAATTTAGCTGCACGTTGCAATCTTGGTGCAGCTGACGTGTAATTGCACAGAAACGAAGGTTGTATCCCGTATAAGGCATCAGAGAAAAAGATGGAGTGATTCTTACCAGCTCTGTAATCCGCAGCATTTAGTAAGTAGCTTGTACTGACAGCCTTCTCTTTTACTCACCTCTTACAGCCGGTCCCTAGTTGGCGCGATGTTGCGTGCAGCTGATCCGCTTGTCAAATTTTATGCAATCAGCACCAAACTGTTGCAAAACCATGGGCACCTCCGTACATCCACATTTTAATCACAAGTATTGGCGTGGCTCTGATGAGTAACATGATGTGATGTAAATTTCCCAGAAACAGAAGACTGCTAGTTATTAAGGCAATTTATTTGTGGGCCCGTCACCAGGTTCATGTAGCAATGTGAAGATTACTCAGGCAGCTGTTTAATTCCTCGATAGTCAGACTTTCTTTTTAGACGTCAAACTGAATTCAGGGATCTGGAGTACGGCGTTACCTCGATGTTGAGAAAGGTGCTTCATCATCTTGTCACTTACAAAAGGGGTAAAATGACTTCCAGCTTACCATGGCACAAATGTTGCATATCTGTTTTGGTTTGTGTGAAACGTGAACTGTTCCTTTCTGAAACAGTAATATTCCAAAACGATGTGTCACATTAGAGGCCTGCTGCCAAAATCGACTTCCTCTTTCTTTATGGTATGTGTTGTATTTTTACTCGGTTTACTTTGTGGAGGTGTGACTGAGGTCGCCAGGGGTGAGGCCTTGTAGTGCACACTGTAAGTACAGTAGCTGCCCAGTAAGGCCATCTTTACTTTGGTTCAGCGCCACTGTAGATTGTGGCCGGTGAGTAAGAAGTTCTTTGCCACGCGCTCGTTTGGGACAGTAAACATTCGGCACAAACACACACATTCAGCGCTCCTTTCATGAGAGGAACTAGACAAACAGGGAAGCGGGCCGCTGCCTCTTGTCTGTTGACTTTCCCTGACCGTCACTTTTCCCCTGCTGGCGGCAAAATAATTGAAGCACTGTAGAATACGTCCTTGTAATCCGACTGGTAGTTTTATTTGAGATGCATATAACAGTATCGGGGAGTTTCCCAGCAAAGATGTAAAATTGTCTGCAGAAACGGCTCATTCTTAAAAATGAGTACACTTAAGTCCTCTGTCCTGTGAGGCCTGCAATGCTACAGTGCACCTGACTTTATGGGCCTCATAAATAAAGCTGCTTTTAACTTGAATCTAAATTCCTATTAGTGCATAGTCCACGGTCTAGTGCACAGCAAAGTTTATAATGGCCCGGCAACATAAATATCCCATTTCCCATTCAAAACAATACATGTGTTGTTCTGACATCAACTCCGATTTCCTTTAATTACGCAATCTCTTTCTCTCCCTCTTCTCTTATCTTTCGCCTGATGAGACTTGATTCCGAAACACGCTGCTGGCACTCAAACTGTTTAATATATTGCTCCGCCAGAAAAGCCCCCTATTAGGTTGTCAACCAGTGGCAGGAATGTGAAACATATCTTGTTCGGTGCATTACTTCAGTGAGGCAGTGCGTGCCAGAAAATGTCAAGGTCAACTGGAGACAGGACAAACACTGAACTGACGTCCATTCATTTGAATATATGGTTCGCGTGCACGTCGTGAGAGGCCACTGCTGGAGAGTGGAGGCGTGTTTCTAACATGAAAATAACAGTAAACAGAACAGTTACAGACGGTTGGATTTCCTGGTGGCAGCTGCGACAGTGTGGACTGCTAGAAGATCTAAACGGCCACTGCTTTTTTTGTCACAAAGACAGATAAATTGTCCTCAGTTGTAGGTTACGTTGGTTGGCATGTAGGTTGGATTTTACGAACTCACATTATACTGACTGTAGGTTTCTGGATGTGTAATGTCACTGTACTGTACTGCCTGAGGATGAATAAATTGGACCTCCTGCTAAAAAAATAACTGCTAATGAGGGACCGTAACATCCTTAAAACAGGGCTATTTGCTTTGACACAGCCAGTTCAAAGCGATTATGTTGCTGTTGTTCCGCCTCGCTGTTCTGTATAAAATGTACAAACACAGAATGGGAGGCCATCGTTGTTCCGCCTTTCAGCTGTCAGCGAAGGCGGTAACAGTCAAATCTACGTATGTGTAAAATAATCGCCGGCAGGGAGGTAGACGCTGTTACATCGCACCTTTCAAAGCCCATATGATATCTGAAAACACACACTGGGGAAGCCTTATGCTACAACAGTAGGCTATTATCTGCTAGATCTGTGTTCAGGAAGGGCTAGATTAACATGCTGATGCTTACATCAAGCATTTAAAGTGATTGCTTTGGAAGTGACACTTCTGCATAAGGCAGGCGCGCTAATGTCTCCGGAGAGCGAGCCGCGTTGCATGCGTCACTCTCGACACCACGCAGTTCATAAGCCCAGAAGAGTTTCCCCTAAATCATTTCAGAAACCTCACCAGAGAAAACAAGGTGACCACATCAGCTGCCGTGGAAGTCCAGGGATCCCTCCGCTGTTATTTCTTCTCTCAAGGTCACATTTGACTCACTGCTTTGACTGGCAAAACTTCCAACGCCGGGCACAAGGTCTGCTGCAACCCTCATCCTTTTTTCATGCCTGCCTCTCTGTTTCTCTCCGCTACTGCTTCCTCCTCGCTCTCTTCACACTCTCTCAAGATGTATCTCACGGGCCTTCATCCGATACGCTACCATATTCTCACCCTCCTTTCTGTCCCTCCGTGTGTCCACTTTTTCTCTGGGTATCTTTGCCCCGGTTTGATCATGTCAGTATCCCGTCGAGGCTTATTCATCAGTTAGTAAAATAAAAACTTGTCCACTGCGATTTCCATCCGAGGGGCCCAGGCAGTAAGAGATATAAAATATCCTGAAACAAGAACTCTGAGGTGGACCGCAGGAAGGCGTAGAGGAGAATATGAGAAGGTCAAGAACCTTAACAGGGCAACATGCTTTTCGTCCGTCTATACAACAACACAGATTCAAGTGGTGTGGCCTCGGTTTCATGAAAAACCTTTTGGACTATGGTCACCTTACCCCTCGTCCTCGCAGCATAACAAAAGCGGCTTTAAATTTAAAAGAAAAACACATGAAGCGCAGAGTTTATTCGGGTGACGTCTGTTCGATGTCTGAACACCACAGTTTCGAAACCAACGTTCTCATTTGTAAGTTAAGTTATTTTTACATGCAGTCTGTATTATGTCTGGTTCAAGGTTCAAACCCAGACAAAACCACTAGTTTACCCAAGCTAACGGTGCGTTTAATTTGAACTATTCTTCTACTTCTATCAAAGTAAGCAACATGACTAAAGTTACGGTGAATGAAACCTTGAAGTATCGCCATGTTTGTGACCTTTTGTGCCTGAGTTACGCCAGATAGGCACATTTTTGTTTTGTTTTTGTTAGCAGCAATGGTGGATGGTCGTCGGTGTTTTAACCGCCAGCAAAGCCAGTTTACCCGCAGGATCATTTGTGCCCAAATTTGCCAGATAATCTCTATCTGTATCTATACCAGGAATGGGCGAGTCTTTAGCAGGGTTGCCAGTTATTCAGAAGAGGGCAGGACTTGCTGGAAGTCATTAATTTAACCCTGAAATCAATGGGTTGATCAAGAAGTTGCCATCGATTTATTAGGAGACGTTTGACAGATAAGCCTCAGAATTGAGCTTCAGCTCAGTGGTTTGGATCAAAACAAGAGGAGAAATTGAATAAAGTTAAGCTGCCCAATGAGGATGTTCCGTCATCATGTGAATGGATATTGGCACATTTTACGTTATCACAACTGGATACTCAGTTGAGCGCTTTTGCTCCACCTGAGCTCCTATTGTAATCTGTTGCAGTGCCACCAAATAGTTTTCTCTTCACAGGGTCATTTATGTGTTAACAGTGCCTAAAAGACAAATGTAATGCCATTGGGAAGTAGAAAATTAGGATAAAACATGCACAGTTACACACCATAATCCATGACAAACCCCATTAAGACTAAAATTATGCAACTGTAATACATTGCCTTTTGAAGTTGGTTCATGGCTATTATGTAATGGACAACGGAGAACTTTCAAAGTCCGGTTTTATTATGGCCCAAAATCACACATTTCTCTCAGAGCGCTCTAGAATATGTACAACATATGATACCCTTAATCCATTATCCTTTTATGTAGATTAAAGGGAAAACCTCCTCACAAAAGCATCAGACGGAGGATTGTTCTTCCAGTGCAGATGGACTATAGGAGCAAACAAACAATATATGTAATCAAACAATGCAAATAGAGCATGACACCAAAGAAAAAATGTCATGTAAAGTGAGGCTTCTATTGATAAACTAAGCCTCCACAAGTCTTTTGAACAGTGCAGACATGTGAAATGTAAGAAGAAATCCTCCACTGGAACTGCACTGAAAATGTTAAGAAGGAGCAGTTACAGTCAACTTAACCGGCCTGTAAAAGTTACCACCACAGGCACGCCAGATATGTACAGTTCAACAAGGACCTAATGAAATTCATGGTCTCTGCCACATCATCACTCGCAGATACACGTTGGCCAAAAACCTCTCCAGAACCAAATGTTTTAGAAGTCATTCATGTTTGCTACCACAACACATCAACATCCTGGTAAAGTGCCATTTATTTATTTTTCTCGTTCTGTTCTATCTCTTTCTCTCCCCCCGATGTTTACCTACAAATATGCTATATTGGCCTGCGTGAAAGCCTTTGTTTGCAAAGGTCGAAGAAGTGCTCTTTGTGTCTTTCATTCACCGTCTCAGGTCTCCATCAACACATCAGTTCCCTTTTCCATTCGTTCGTTTATGGGATCTGTTATGGAAATGAGTGGGCCTCGGATGCGTACGGCGCTGAATGCAACGCAGACAAAGAGAGTGAGTCCGTGCACGCACAATGGTTGGCTACCACGCAACCAATACTGTACACACGTGTACACAGACCCGACTATTGATGTGAACAATGACAGGCTTTGGTAGTTAGAGATCTGCTATCTGGCTGTAGTATGCAAACAAGATGGCAAAAGCACTACAGAGAACTAATCTCGACATCTTTGCAGTTGGATTTGAATTATTTATCACACACTTACAACTTGCCTCTGAAGTCACTTTAGGGGTCGCCGGCTCTCCACATGATAATGACGGCATGCCTAGGAGTCATTTGACTGTGTGTTGTTCATCCCTTAGATACATAAATACAGGCGCAGTATATATATATAGTACACAGAGACACAGACACAGTCATCATTGCATGTATAAATACAAGGACAAGTCTAAATTCATGTAATCAGCGTGGTATTGTTTCAGGGGTCGTACATACATTGTATATTGTATAGAGTCATACATTGACTGTATATTCAATATAAATCAGAAAAGGTTGCCTTGTTGTTGACAGGCCAAAACCGCCCAACAATTTATGGACATATAGAGAGTCAGCGAGTCGCTGTGTCTTTTGTTTAAGTGTGTGTGTGCGTGTGTGGAATAGTCAGGCCATAGTAGCATCTGGTTCACCTCTCAACACCCACGTCTTCCCTGCCTGTACGCCCCAGACCTCACTGCCAAAACACACGTCACGGAGGCTCGTCATGAGGGTGTTTTAATGTGTGTGTGTGTGTGTGTTGGAGAGCGTGGACGTCCAGCTTCCGTTCCACTATTGTTGTGGTGTATCCCGACCTCGATGCTGAAAGCCTTGTGTGTGTGTGTGTGTGTGTGTGTGTGTGTGTACAGTATATCATCCTGTGGTGAGCCGTGACCTCACCACGAAGACTTCCCTCACATGCCTCGGAGACTCGTAGGTGGGTCGGTGCGTATTTTGTCCGATTACGTTGAGAACCTGTGTTTCTACGTCAACGGGCCGTGACACTCTGTCATGCCTCTGCAAAAAGACAAAAGGAAGAGTGGATTTGTCCGATCCTTGACATCACACGTTGACATCACAGCGTGGGGGCGACCTTTTGGGTTTATCTGCATGAGTCGTCCGGTGTGTATTCTTTTTTTGGACCTCTACACGTAGGAGTTTTATTTGGGATTGAAAGTTTGATGAAGTGAGTATACTACTGTATTCTTCTTTTGTAAAATGAAAGTTTTTGAAGCACTTCATTCAAGGTATTAAAGAGGCAAGGTTTCAAATCAGAAATGACACAGTATTGGAAAATGGAAAATGTCTTTTTGATTGAATTGTTTATATCCGGAGTGCACAGACTCTTGACAGTGCGGAGCAGTAACGTAAGAAACTGGCTGTAATGGAAAGAGCAAGACATTTTCTGAAATTCATTTCTAGGTCTTTCAGTTAAAGGGTCAATCTAGTCACAGCAACAACAGCTTTGAGTGTGAAAGAAGAAAAAAAGTCTCTCTGCTTTAACTGAAAATGATGACGTAAATGTTTATTACTTCCACTGAAGACATAACACTTTCAGCCAGGTCTGTTTGTTGGTTGGTTTGTCAGCACGTTTACACAGAAGCTCGAAATTTCCTCAGAATTTAGATGAAAGATGGGTCTCGGTCCAGACAGGACTCCATTCACTTTTGGCGTGTATCTGGATAAAGGAAGGATACAGGATTTTTCTCTCACTTTCTTTAACATTGGATGATTGTGTTTTTAACATTCGTATGCATATCTCAGGGGATAACACATGGATCTTGATGAAAACGTTGTCACCCGGCAAAATGAAGGTCTGGTGGGACATTTCTATCTGCTTTTCATGTCTCCATTAACCTTTCGGTTTCTCATACATGGGCACAAAATGTTCGATTTAACTGAAAATCACAATGGATTTCCTTCCTTGTTTTGTAGTAAGATAGTGTTTACCTCATATTGATTTTTCTCTTCTGGATGTACAGTAATGAACAAATGTACAGTACAGTGTTTATTTACACGTAATATTAAAAGTAATACAGTGTAGAGTGATGCATTCAAATGGCACAATACAGCCTCCTACAGTTAGTGATGCCATTAGAGTTCATCAAGTGAGCACAAGTATTTAGAGGAAGATGCTGTTTCGGTATCAGAAGCTCTAGTCGAAGTGAATTTCGCTACATGAGCACACTGTGCAGTACAGCTGTGTGGGCCTGAAGGTTGCTGGTTTAATCCCAGTGGACTTTTTGTGTGAAATAGTGTAAAACCCATGGAGGCGACGTAAGAAGTCTGCACCACAGTCCTGATATTAAATCCTCTTAGTTTGACCCCGGGATGGTGTCCCCTGAAGCTCTCTGTGCCACCAGACAGCAGCTGTGGCGGTGGATGGTTCACAGTGTTTTGGCCCTTCGGTGGTTCTCACATCTTATAGCTCAGGGCTCATAAAAAAAATATATATATATTGTTTTTTCTCAGCTCATGCAAAGTGTCGCCCATCCTCACTGAGACCATATTTTCCACCAGCAGATGTCCAAATAAGCAGCAGCAGTCTGACTAAATGATTTCTGGCCCGTCCAAATAAACAGCTGTCAGTCACCGTGTTTACGTGCTGTCAAACCAGGACTCCAAACATTTATCCTGGAAAATGTTTCTGTGTTCACAACAACTGAAGTTACTCGCTGCTGACACCTTGGGCCTGTGACAGACGGACACATAAAGGGGCACTTCTTCACACTGCATATGGGAGTAGTTAGGACTTTATTGTTTCACCACAGCTTCTCTGTCAAGAAATATCAAGCGGAGGAGCTGTTTTTCCTTCTTTTTTTTTTAAAGTCTCTGCGAAGGAAAAACTCATATCCTCACATCCTCTCCACAGAAAGACACTTTTGTGCTTCAGGCTGAACTCTACTACTTGTCACTGCTGTTTTATTCCCCGTCTTGGTTGGGTCAGTATTTGTGCTGCTGAGCCTGTTCCTCTCCCCAAAATTGCCATATTTGTGAGGGATATTTTTTTTTCCATTTGGAGGGTATTTATAGAGCTTAGGGGGTCGGCTCCTATCTGATTGAATTCGTGATTCATTTTCATCGTCATTTTATAATCATTGGATGCAGCTTCTTAGCTCCGATGCAACAATTTATTTTTAGGATCGAGGGACGGGAGAGAGGGAGAGAGAGAGAGAGCTGTGAACTGGTGGGTGGGCCACACACGCTCCTCTCCCTCTCTCTCTCTCTCTCCCTCTCTCTCTCTCTCTCTCTCTCCCCCTCTCTCTCTCTCCCTCTGTACTGTATAAGTACAGACATGGAGATGGAGACCCCTTCACACCGCAGTTCACTTCTTTTACGCAGTGGAGATGAGCGCACGGAAAGCGAAACCCAACCCGGCCATGAAACTGATAGTGGTGAGTAACCAGAGTTCCCTGCGGCTCTGCTCCTTCCCTCCTCGCGTCCTGTCCCGATGAGATCCCCGCGGGGCCACTTTCCTACCCAAAAGAATGGAGTTCGTCTCTCACACGCCGTCTTTTTGCTTTCGAAAAGGGGGATTATTGCGGGACTTG
>CAEMYA010000161.1:3507036-3532080 GCA_903131615.1 Diplodus sargus
ACACACACACACTCACACACGCACACACACGCGCAAGAAAAAGGCAAGATACTCGCTAATGAAATGTTGTGTTTGCTCTCTGTGCAGGCAGTGTCATGATGTCAGACTCACTACAGGTCTCTGTGCGTTATTGTCAGCTCAGTCAGAGCGGTTTTTTTTTTTTCCCTCCTCACGCAGTACCTGTTTTACTCGTCCTAATGAGCAATGTCTTTCCACTGCACTGGGCTCGAGTATTTGTATGGCATATTTGCATGACGATCCCACGAGGTGAAAGGATTTGTGCGCTGCTGGGATGGAGGGCACTTACACCCGAACCCAGTGCTTTAGTGATGACATAATTACGATGTAGACCAAACAAACACCTGACAGCAGGCTATAATGCAGTCCCCACAATATAATCATGTCCAGGTAATGCTCACTTCTGTTGAGACTAAATAGAGGGATGTCGATTGCACTTTCTAGTGGCTTCTGAGGCTGTAATTTGGGTTGTTTTCATAGTGGATTATATCATATTGCGAGACAGAAAAAGCAGAAAATACTGAAGCTGCTGCATGTCTGTCAGGATCCCATCATGTGCTGCTTTTAAGATGGTTAACAGTAGATGATTCAGCTTCTGAGTTACTTTTCATGTTGGAAGTGATGTTTGGCTCCCAAACCACACGTTTGACCCATAAACAAGATGCACGAGCTTCATCAATGAATGAAAGTGTGCTTTGGCGCACGTTTCACAGCTTTACAGTATGTGGCACTTTCGAAATGAATGAATGAAACTTCACACCTCTCAAAAGTCCAGGGGTGGCAAGCTGCCAGCAGATGGTGTTTACTGTGAGTCTGTCGTTACACTAATTTGTTCTACATCTTGCCTCCGGGCTCGGAGCATTTATTTCCCCTGGTGTGTTTTTGCATGCTGTGCTGTGTCGCGACCTTTTGCGGATTTTGCATAATGTTCATCTACAGATGTGTTATCAGGGCAGAAACAGATGATGCACTGTAGTAACAAAACACTGGTTACTGTCCTGGATGGGTTTTTTTTTATGCATGTCATACTTTTGTGGGAAGTCTGTAAGATGTAAATATGTGTGATATCATCCATACAGAGCAGCATTCCGCAGAATAGACAAACATTTTGTTCCGTCAGATTTATGGCATCGCGTTCTTGTGTTTACCCATCCATCCGTCAGTCAGTCAGTCAGTCATCTGGCCCGGCCTTACAAGCATATATTTAGCCAACTAATGAGTCAGTCGTCTAACCACTCCATCAGTCTCGACCTTCAGGGTCCAGCCAATAAGTCAGTCTGCCTCCCTCTTCTCTCGTACCTCTCTGCCTGTTTATCCACTTGTCAACCAGCCAGACGCTAAAGAGACACTCTGCAATTTTGTGTCCAAAATCATTATTTGGGTGCACGGGTCCAGCAGTAAACCCTCCTCCTGCACCTGCGGGCTCTTCCTGTTGCCCTGCATGCTCGTGACACATGTGGCTGTGTTTCTGTCTGCTGTGAAAACAGCGGAATGGACACAGAAATCCGTCTTTATGTTATTGTGACGACATGTGTTTCAGGATGTAAACAGTGATCTTCGGTGGAGAGATGAGGCTCAGAGGGAGGATTTCCATCTTTTCGACTTGTCTGGTCGGATCAGCCAGCCAGTCAACCAGCTTATCCTTTCATCCCATAATCTAACCACTCATCGCATGCAGGAACACAATGCATGTCCCTTCTATTATCTGTGCTCTCTTTATCTTCCTCCTCTCCTCCACTCTCTGTTGTGGCCGTTGGCGTTAGCCGCACCAACTTCCCCAAACCGGGCAGGCAGGAGAAGCTCTACAGAGCGGTCACTGGGCCAAACAGACTCAACATCATCCCCCCCTTTTTTTTTTCTAGACAAACACAGGAGGAAAAAAAAAGTGAGGAAGTGTAAGTACAGGATCAACATGTTTTAAACAAACAAGCACAAACGTTTATTCAGAAATCAACGATTGCCAGTGCAAGTTGCTTCCCCAATACCTAACTTCCCCTTTTTCCATCAACTGATAGCAGATGTGCGTGTGGGTGTGTCTGGCACAGTTGTGATGAACTCATTGATCCAGTGTGTGTGTGTGTGTGTGTGTGTGTGTGTTTGTGTGTGCAGGATTAAGGGATTCACAGGTACAAAGAGCAGAAAGGGAGACATAGCTGTTGTGTTAGTGTCCCGCTCAAACACTGGCCTTCATTTTATCTCACAACTGGGTGAGTCATATTAAAAACAGCACTGATGCAAATTTCAGTTGTTAAGGTTTATCTGAAAGTCGATAGATACTGAATATTAGAACATGGCAGGTGTTTGATTTATTCAGCAACCACAGTGTTTTTCTACATCCAGGTCTAGCTTGAGATATAAACTCAGGTAAAAATCCTATTGGAGTAAAAGTACATAAGAATAATCAGGAAAATTTATTTGATATCAAAAGTAAAATTACATCTAATGCAGCAAAATTACCGACATATTACAAATATGAAACTATTAGATTGTTGATATTATCATTGGGTGCACTATGTAGTTTCATTGATTGATTTTGATGCCTAGACAAACTAAATAAACATAGTCTTCATTTTCATGACCAAATACACTGAATAAACAAACTGACCTCAAAAAATGTACTACTGTTTTACTTTGTTTATATGTGGCGGACCCTGCCACCTGTCTAGCTTTAAGCAGCGTTCTGGGGACGTTATTTTCCTCTGAGAACAGCTTGTTTATTCAGATAAATAAATTAAACATGATAAATAAATGCCTCTGAGTTTTTATCATTACCTGATTCATACTGTAAACATTCAATTTGAGTTTAAATTTATTTTCCCAAACTACATAGTACCCCTTTAATGTGTTGAAAGCATTTTACTGGTGTATGTGGTTGAGTTGTAGCTACTTCAACTAGTGGGCGGTTTAATCCAGTGGATTCCTACCTTGGGCTACGGCCACTTCCAAAGGGCCACAATGTACACTGAACAAAATGAGAAGAAAAAAAAGATAAACTCTGCTGCAAAAAAGTAATTAACATATTGGACCTTTCAATAATCTTTGCTTTTGTACAAACTTTTGCAGAAATTGACCTCATAGGGCCTAATTATTATTATTATTATTATTATTTTTTTAATGTGGGAAAGTTTAGTGGAGAAATCTCTGAAATGTGACCAAAGCAGGCAGTGATTTTTTTCTTTTTTTGTAAAGTCACTGGTATAATCTTCAGCTTATTTGGTTTTTTGTGCAGCATTTTCCTGAAAACACTTAACAAATGTACATATTTGTTTCAAATGAGTCATGGGTCTGAATTCTTGGAGTCAGGGTAGATAAATAAAAAAATAAGAATAATTCTTTACAACATTAGGGCTAGTACTAAGGGCTATAGTCAAACCGACATATTTAGCAGCAAAACAACAGTAAATATCACATTTGAGAAACTGGAAACAAATGACTCTTTTTTTAATCAATGATCAAAATATATTCAAGATCCACTTCTGTCACAAAAGTAGGTTTTTGAGTCTCTTTTCCTACAAAGAGTCAATGATTAATTGACTGAAAACAGTCAAATTTAGATTTGATTAAAGATTTTGAATAACTGGCAGACGGACGCGGTGTGGCAGCATGCTCCACAGTCGCTCTGTGCCTTTGAATGAGTGAAAATACAGATTCCCCGTTTTACAGGAACTCACACACACTCACACACACACACACACACACACACACACACATTCACTCACACATGCATACACAGATTCACTCACACACTCTCTCTCTCTCACACACACACACACAAGGCTGGAATCCCCCTCAGACCACCTGCGTTCTACAGTTAACTGAAGCCATGTGCCTGGTGGATAAGCTGGTGTAGTGTGGTTTGGTCCCCTTTGTGCCACAGCTTTTCCCCCTTATGCCACGAATTTAAAACTGACCTCAGGCTCCCCAACTCTCATTCTCCTCTTACTTTGCATGTCAGTGTGCTCCACATTACCCTATCTGTTGGAAGTTGGTTCAATACTGAGGCCAATTTGTTCTGGAATCATTTTGATATTTAATAGTTCCCGTAACAATATTGCGATTTACTGAATTCGATTAAGTTCTTGCTTACAAATGCTTTTTTTTTTCTGCCATGACTCCTGCATATTTTTATTGTTTGACTTATGTATTTAACTTCTATCATCAGAACAAATCAGTTATTTTCATTTTACATAATCAAGCTGCCTGAGTTGCTGTGTGTTTGAAATCAATAGGCCCGTCATCCATCCATTAACTGTGGATGTTGGCCTCTCTACAAGCTCATTATTCAGGCTATTTCTGTCAGGTGTCTCAGCTCTCTAGTTATGCGGCTGCAGCCTGTCTGTCATGCAGCTCATCCGATTTCTCCGAAGCGCTCTGTCATCATCACACTTCAATCAGACAGATCATAGAAAAACAAAAACCCCTCATTAGCCTTATAAACCCTGTCTCGCCAGAGGACTGGCGTCGTTTCAGGAATTAATTTGTTGAATTTCAGAGATATTACATGTGTGCCCAGTAACAGCTCACTCTGTGAACAACTGTAACCTGCTCAGAACTGGTAAAATGTCTGAGTGGATTTTCAGTGGATTGTCTTGCTTGTGTTGCCCACTTTGGGTAGTGTGGTCCATCTTCGTAATCCAGCGTGGGCCTGTGTCTGGAATACACTTGTGCTGTTGTTTGTTTGGTTGAAGAGAGTAACATCTGTTAAAAAGCACGTTCTCTGTTTGCCTTTGCTCTGCATAAGTTTTCTCTCAACTCACTTCAAATGGGTTTTACTGGCATAGATTACATAAGAAAACTGAGTCAGATGAAGCTGATTTTAATAGTGTTTTTATAAGGAACATTATTTATCCAGAGGATGACTTGGTGAGCCAGCTTTTCCCAACAAGCAGCTTTGCATACAGCTTTTATAAATTATAATCATTTACATAAGGAGCTGCTGCCCTGTTCTGCCGAGGGGCATTTTGCTTAGAGGAGAAGAACATTATCATTACCTTCCTACCTTCATTCATCCTTTCCTTTCAGCTGGCTGTGCCCCATGTAGGATATGCCACTCGCTGAGCTTCGCTCTGATGATGTTAACAGTATAATTAAGGCTGTCAGTGGCCCCTAGCTGCTGTGTAATTTGGGTTTCCAGCGGTCGTCCATGATGTCGTCAGATGGCAACTTCTGAGGGGACAAGGAGGGTGAAAAGTTCAATATCTCTTTTAGCTGCTGATAGATGGACTCGCACGCACTCACACACACCGCAGGACATCTTCCCGATAAATTCAACATTAAAAAGTTGACAGTGTTTCCTTTCCTCGGTAGCAGAAAGCTACTGTACTGGCTGGTTTGGAAAAGTGTGGTTCTGCCTAAAGTCTATCATGACTAGACTATGACTAATTCTACTTCAGACAATGTTTTTCATCTAAAACATGCTAAATGTAGGTCATTAAGAAGACATATTATGCTCATTGACACGTACACAATTCTATTTTCGGTTACTGTTAGAACATGTTTACATGCTTTAATGCTCAAAATACACATACGTTTTCTTTTACTGTCCGTCACTGCAGCACTGCATCTGCCTCTGTCTTAAACGCTCTGTTTTGGCTCCTGTCTCTTTAAGGCCGCCCCTCCCAAATACCCGGTATGCTTTGATTGGACAGCTCACACACGTCTGAGTCGGCACCGCTCACCGTATCTAGAGTCTCTCCACTCTTGGACTTGTTTTCAGCTTTCAGTTAGCTTCACTTCTACCGTTAATATATAGGCGTAGATTATGCAAATGTGTGACATGATGACGTAGTGTGATGTCAAGAAGCCACAGAGTTAAAGGCGGCACAACGGGCCTTAACCCTAACCCTAACCCTCTCTATGGAAGAGAAGAGCTCTCATCGGTGCACACTTTGGGCTTTTTTACTTTCAAGACTTTCTACCCGCACAAGAACCTGCAGTTCGTAATACAGTGAGAAAAACAAAAACTCACAATAAGTGTCCTTTAAGACGGAGCTGGACTTGATTTGATTAAAGTCCATTAATCTAAGATGTGCTAGCCCAGTATAAAATAACAACATTGCTTTTGTCCCGACGCTAAACTAATGAGAAAAGTTTGTTACAGAGGTGTAACATTAAAAAGAGCTGATTGATTCCAGACCAAAATGCCAATCAGTGTGAGCTCACCTGCTTCACCAGTGGTGACCTCCTTTGGTATTTTAATGGACCAGCACATTTGCTTTCCTTCGCAGGTTTAACGATGGATTAAATTGGTAGAGAGTGTAGAGCGAATAACAAACAGGAAAGGTTTAAAGCCGGACATGTGATTTTGATTTCGCCATCGAACCACTCTGTGCAGTCTAATCACTTCAAAGAGTTTTTTTTAGATCTGATCACAAAGATGTAGCTTAGACAAAGCTTTGTCTCTGGGCATGCATGCACTGTCATTTTGTTTTTACCTAATTTTGCTGGAGTCTGGCCAAACTACTGTGCAATATTGTGAAAAACAATACGAACCCGACGATTCCCACATGTGCTCAGGCTCATCGGCTCCCCTGACTGAAGATCATCCAGCTCTGCCGGGAAACCCATCCAGCCTCGGAGCAAAGATTAAAGTCGGCGCAGCAAGTGTAACCGTAGCCGCATGTGCAAACACCCAGGTGACCCTCAGTTCACTCCACCCTCCCGATGTCTTCTAAATTGATTGGACGTGGTCTCGAGGCTTAATAGTGTGTATACACACTTCTTAATTTGAGGAGCGAGACTATGATTATGGGTTTGATTCCCGCCGGGGCCACCCATGCTACAAACAAACACATGCAGCCACGGTACTGCTCGGCAAGTCGCTGCGGATGAAAGCTCTCCACCAAATGAGGTCGGTAGGTTTTGCCGGGAAAACCGCTGCGCCCGCCACACCGTTTGAAGCGTAGGTTTCTATTATGGTGTGTAAAAAAACCCATTCATCTATTTTTATTATCTTTTTCAATGACGGAGGAAAACAGAAATAGAAGGCTACGAGGTTGAACTTGCACATTTTTTTTCTCCTGTTCCGATTTCAGGTCAATAATTCTTTAAGAATGCTCAGTTTGTCATGAAAGAATGCACACGCAGCGGTGTGTACAGTAACGTACAGCAGATGGGCAAGAGGCAAAGAACCACGCGTACGTATAGATTTCTGTGGCCAAATATTTTGTCATATGATATTAAAATGAGAGATGCGCGCACACACTGAAAAACAACACACTTTCTCGCAGTTTTCTCACACTCTTCTCACTTTTCTCACATGTTTTTACGCTCGCATGTCAGTGTATTGTGTCCTGCGGTTGGCGAGTTAGAAGGTAAATGGAATAAGTGCAAATACACACACGCAGGAAATAGATGGATGTTGTGTTGTGGGTAAACTTGTAGAACAGAGTGGGTGAGTGTTTTGTATTCTGGTGGTGAGTGGGGAAAGCCCAGTAACCTCCAGCCGTTTGCTTTATGAGCAGCAGCCAGGAGAGGCGAGGGCAGCGCGCGCGGAACAACAGCGAGGCGCACTGTAATTGGACCTAAAGTCAGACGAGCGCGCACGTGAACACGCACGCGCACGTAGCTATACGCACACATTCCTGCATGCGTGAATGTTTTGCAATTGTTTGCTGTGCGAAAGCGCTCATTTTTTGAAAACGTACACACACACACACACACACACACACACAAGCAGAGAAAACCGCATAAAAGCGCACACACATACACACAATGCAAGGATGGCCTATTGTTAAGTTTGTCCAAGCAGTGAGGATGTATCCCGGCCAACGGGAAAGTCCAGAGAGCCAATGGCTGAGGGACCTCAGGGTGGAAGGAGCCAGATGTGTGACATCTGGTCCGCATGTGGCCCCGGCCAGCTGCATGGCTGCATGTCAAACATGCTCACCAACCGATGTCCTCGACTTTGGGACCGGCTCTTTCGGTTGCTGCTCGGGCGATGATACATGGGCTTGTTTTTGAGGTGTCCCTCTCAGAGACTCGCTAACAGCCACCCTCCTTACACTGTGACCGTATGGATGGGTTGCTTTCAGGGGGGAAGAGACGTATGGGTGTGGTGCGCTCTCGCTCCAGGGCGGTATCACACTGCTGTAGATCAGCGTTGAGTCACATCAGATGCCTATCTGACAGAGCTGCTGACACGGGTAGGAGGCTGCTGGTGAGGTCAGAGAACACGGCGCTGCTCAATTATTGTCATAATCCTGTGTCATACACTTTATTTTAATTTGGGAACACTGGCATGACAGAAACATCTGAGTTCATTTAAAGGCTTTGGAAAATAGTTGAGATGTTGAGAAACAATGCCAAAAGTGCAATTAAACAAATGTGAACTCTTAATCAAGATTGATAGGATCAATTCATGCTCGCAGCACTTTGATCATCGGTTTCAGACGATATATCGCCTCCTGCAACATTCGAACAATTAATATGTACAGTTGTTGTTGTCTGAAAGGTCGCCCCCCCCCTGCAGTCACCCACATCCATAGAACTGCTGTTGAATTTTCTCCTCTGACTCCCTGAACTGCGGTCCATAAAGCAGAGGAAATCGCTTTAGGACTGCGTGTCCACCAGGAGCTTCAACTTTACAGCTCTGACCTTTCTTTCAACTCCTTCTTACTGGAAGCTTTGGGCTGGCGAGCGCTCCAAAATATGAAAAAAAAATATTTTAAGCTCTGTGCACGAGATGGGTTTCATTAGAGATTTTGTCACTGCGGTTGACTCAGTACTAAACCTGCCTTCTCTTGCAGCTCTTCACGGCTTCCCTTTCCTGGGCCTTCCAGCAGCAGGACGTACCACCGAAGTACCAGTACCGCGACCCTGTGACGTCCAACCTCCTCATGTGCGACCAGTGCCCTCCTGGTACGGCGGTGAAGAGCCACTGCACCGCTGACACTCCCACAGAGTGCCAGGCCTGTCCTGAGAAGCATTTTGCTGAGACCTGGCACTGGGGGGAAACATGCCAATACTGCACCTCGGTATGTATGAGGCCAATAGAGATACACATGATCTTAATCTTAAAAGGCTACAAAGAACTTTTAAGTGGTTTTGAAACAGTCTGATGCCTCTATGTGACCTACAGAAGCAGACAAGACCATCAGAGAGAAGATTTTTATTCAGTTTATTCGGTTGGACTGTGACTCATCAGGGTCTGATAGGTCATTAGATTAAAACAATTTTTTTTATGAGGATGAATTAAAAGATCTCACAGCCAAGAGAAAAGAAGCTGCTCTGTAGTCAGGTGCTACAGGTTCACTTCATTTCACCATCTTGCAAACATGCAGTGGTGCTCATACTGTTTTGAGCCACAGGGGCCACCAGAATCCCCAAAAAATTGAAAATTCCATATTGCCGTTTTAATACTTGATCATCTTTGGTTTTCTTCTTAATTCATTAACTGCTTTATTTGTCTTCAGGCACACTTCTCCTCCTTGTGCATTAATGAGTTTGATGATCATTTTTGCATGTAAGAAATATCTGAACGCACTTCACGGTCAAGTATCGCTCCAAAGCTTTAGATGTGACACGCCAATGTTTGGTCACATTTTGGTGCAGCATCTGTCCTTTTCCACTTTAGTTTTGAAAGTTTGAATGTGCTCATTGCTGTAGAGTGATCAAAAGTTTTCCCCTTTGCCACTCTCATTACATTAATGTGACATAATAACAGGCACCCTCACTGTGAAGGGTTTTCGTATTCCTAGTCTAGAAACGCTTTTTATATAATCTGTCAAGATACCGTATTTAAAGACAGCAGCATAACCTGTGTGTTTTTCTCTGTTAATACATACACACACAGATCAGCCTTTACTGTGTCTCAGTGTGTGTGTGTGTGTATGCAGCAGGTGTGTGACGACGCTTTGTTGTGTTCAGGTGTGTAAAGAGAGGCAACTCGTCAAGCAGCAGTGTAACAGCACCCACGACCAGCTGTGTGAGTGCGCCCCAGGATTCCACCTGGTGGTTGAGTTCTGCATCACACACAGTACCTGCCCACCTGGCTATGGAGTGACAGCTTTAGGTAAGACCGACATTAAGAATTATCATCAGGTGATTGTACGTGCGCACTGTCTTTGTCGCACCTATGTAGACAGCATGTGCAGTATGTATGCTAAAACATGAGGAAAGCACACAAACTGGGAGGAGTTCACTGAACAGAGTAATATCTGCTCAATGCTATTATCTAAACTTTAGGCAAGTATAATTCGTGTGTGTGTGTGTGTGTGTGTGTGTGTGTGTGTGTGCGTGCGCGCCTGTGTCTTCCTTGCTGCTCCAGTACTTGTGTTTATAGTATATTGAATCGACTCTCATCACTCTTTATTTCAACTTCTCTTTAATCTTCTCATCTAGAGATTTATTCCTCCGCTGTCTCTCTTCATGTCAAATCAGTTCAACTCCCGACACACTCGACTGGCATGTCAGGAAAGAACCACTGTGCTGCCAAAGCAAAGACACACATCAGTTACAGATCAGCATTTTCACATTAAGATGTCCTGGCCTCTGTACCACTGGAAGCCCTTCTGTCTTCTCTCTCTCTCTCTGTCTTCCTCTGATTCTGTGAATCTGATCGGTTCCAGATGCAGACGTCTCCTTTTTCGCAGAACCAATCTCTGCTTTTGCTTTAACTGATTCTGACTCTTTCTGAGAATCTTTCTCTGCCTCTGTCTTTCACACACTCACATGGAGAGTTCGATTTGAAGCACAGATATTTAGTAGTTGAAGGAATATAGGAGAACATACATGTCATGTCCAGTCATGTAAATATTCATCCGATCTGTCTATAAATATACTTATGTATGTTGTCTGTGATTTCCTCCTTATTCCGATGAATACACATGCCTTTATTAAGATTACTGGTTTTCTTTGTGTGTCTGGTCATAAAACACACGTTTGCAAGTTGGTTTTGCACTGCCACACCTGGCCTGCTCTGAGTTGGGGCAGTGCTGCCTGTAAAATGAGTTTAATGCACCCTTGGTTTTATTGTACCTGCAGTTCACAGTTTTAAAGGCTGAGGCACAGATACATTTACATTTACATTTAGGGCATTTAGCAGACACTTTTGTCCAAAGCGACTTACAATAGGCACATTTGTGGGTTGCATCGGAGAACTTCTTTGAGAGTACCGGACATTTATTACTGTGAGGTAAATTCTGTTTTAATCTGCGTTGCTTGAAGGAAAAATAGATCACAGTGTATTGGTTTTAGATTACAACTTTACATTTTTTGAGTAAAACAAAGAACGCTAAAAATAACGTTTTCTGTTTGGATAAAACCCAATGATGAATACCTCTGAAGGAAAATGTGCTCATGGAAATTAAAATAGTCATGCTCCCATTGATAGTATGGAACGTCAGGGGATCATGGATAACTATATTTTCCATGAACTACAGCCGTATGTAGTTGTATGTGGAAGTGATTGTCAAACAGCATCGTTTAATTCCGTTGGGGAACTGTCATTGCAATCAGCATGTGACCCATCTTACACGGCCCCTGAAAACCATGATGGTGTGTTTGCCAGCCTCTGTCAGAAGGTTAATGTTGACGGTTTTTTTCCATATGCGTGTGTCAGATGAGGCACAATGGCTTTAATAGTTGGTCATCATGTAGCTTTGACATGGTGTCTGTGATCCCAAGACGTACATCCTCAATACACCGTGTGTGTGTCTGTAAATTCATCCGTCGGTTTATTTGGGATCAATTTATGTTGTGTTTATGGGTTTTGATCTCATTGAAGGAAGCTGAGACAATTCGTGTGTTTTTATGAGAGCTTTAAATAGTCGTCAGTTACATATTAGTGTTCTCTTCTCCGGGTTCCTCTCGACCTCTTACTCAGAAATGACAGGGTGGAGGTGACGGGAAAATATCTGCCTTTGGGTGACCAAAATACCTGATTATAGATTATAGATTCTACTAGAGGTTATTCTAAATTGTCGATAAGTTCTGCAGAAGCACAACGTCTGTTCAGTTCAAACAAACATGAAATCAATGTGCAGTTCCTTTGAATATATGTGTATATATGCGCACGCACACACTGAAAACAACACATATAATATACATGTTCTTGTCTGCAGGTGTATCAGTCAGGTTGGTTAGTAAGTGTTTGGTTATATTTATTTTATTTTAGGTGTGAGGGAAAAGAAAGTCTGTGCTTTAGATGCTTTGCCGTGCTCTTGAAAGATTATGTCTGCCTTTAACAATTTTGCAAGACCAGTCTGTGAGTTCATTATGGCTGAACCAATGTGGATCAACACATCCTCATAACAAAACAATGCAATAGGTGTATTGCCAGCGACTCCCAAAACAAAATAAATCACCGTTCAAAACATTGTGGCAAACGCACCGTGACAGCAACAGGAAAACCAGACCGACACAGTTGCAGTTAGGTTAGGTTTAGCATACTTTGATACATTTAGGAAAACATTGTGGTTAGCGTTAAGGGTGGTTAGGGACTAAGTTGCTCCTTTAACTTCAGTTAAACACGTACAGGTACATCGCGTACACATACTTTTCTTAAAGGGGCACTGTGTAGTTAAAAGTTAAGTTAAAAAAATATTTATAATATCAATGAGGTAATAATACAAACTCTGAAATCTGTATTTTTTCCGTAACTGAATGAACAAGCTGTTCTCAGAGGAAAATAAGGTCCCAAGAACACTAGATGGCGGGGTCCGCCACATGTAAAGTATAACAGTATGAAATTGTGTTGTCCTTTAAGGGCCAGTTTTTTGATTGTTTGTCACAGTTATTTAGTTGGTTTAGCCAACTGTTCTCCGTGTAAGAAAATCAGTCATTGATGAATGTCAATGGTAATCATATACACAGGTTTGTGCCACGTAAAACATGTAAAAGTCATTATTTAAGATCGTAGCGACATTGAATCCACAGTTTCAGTTGAGGCATTACGAAAGATGTCTCAACCAGCATCCGGGCTCCCTCTCCCAGCTTTGTCGAAGGATCGTCGAGCGTGAGCAGGGACAATGGGAGTTAACTTATCTGTGTATTTTAAGTATGGGTTACTACAAATACACACAGTGAGAAACGATAAATCATAAACCATCCGGAGATTCCCACCCGTTTTATAAACAGCGTGTTATATATCTGTCAGTTATACAAACGGCAGAGGGTTGACTTTCTGTTGAGTCACCTCTGAGTGTCGTAGCTGGTACATGACATTGTCTGTGCTTTATTACTTGTTCCTCTTCATATATTACTATGCATCATTCAAGAGGGAACTTTAAAGGCCAGATTAAACTGTTTGTTTTGTCTGAGTCAAATGGCTTAACCTTTCCCCTGCATTCCTGAAGCTGCACTTCCTCTCAATATTCACCGGAACAGATTACCTGCATTAAAGGTCTCTCATTAATACTGTGCATCATGTGCACATACTGTTCATTGTTCTCATGGTCAGGCTCTCACAAGAATGGGAAGGGTTATGCAGATAGATTCCCGTGTTTTAAGCTCTTCGATACCTGCAGACCCCTCGGCCTGCTTCTCTCTGATTCCCGGCAAAGACTTTCGAGTTGAGCCCATCACTCAGGTCCAAGCCTTTTCCTGACAATACAGCCTCGCATTCAGTCAACTATTAAGCCAGATGCGACCAAGGGTGTCATTATCACAGTGGATGTCTGACCCCGTAATCCCTTCCAGATTCTCTCCTCGCTGCGTCACTCGTGATTGTGGGCAACCTAAAGGGAGGCTGATGCTGAATTTCAACATTCCACTGAACAGAATTTGATAGTTCTACTGTAGCCGCAGCATAAACTGGCACTACGCTTCTCATGACTTCATCGCCGACCTGAGACCAGAAACCAGCCGCTGTATAGATGAAACAGCATTTTCCACCGACTCTGGTTATTATCCGACCCCTGCAGCGCTGAAAGATGAAACACACTTCTGTCCGTGAATTCCTCTAACATGGATCTACCATCACACTTGAAAGTGTATTGATGCTCTGCAGGCGTGAGACAGCGTTTCAGGGGATTCCCCTCCCTGAAGCCGGAGGACTCATTATGTAATGCCTCAAGTTGCGGTTTGGACCGTTAAACCACAGGATGTTTGAAAAACCGTCTTCCAACAACACATGCCCTTTATGACTCCATTTCCCTTGATCTCCCGATTTGTTTGTTTCTAGTTCTCTTACTATGAACACAGGATTTGAAATCTTTTGAAATGGTTTACGTGTGTTTTTGAAAAATGGTTTTATTGGTATCGACTAGGAAAGACTAAGTGGGACGCACAGGAAAGAACCAACAAATGAATAAATGGACTGATACAAATAATGTTTTCTTTTCTATTTGGACAGCAACTAGCAGGTTTTGTGCTGTTGTTGCTGTTGATTAATTTGGCTGTTATTTTTCTCCACTAATTATTTGTCTGCTGTGAATATGTTAGAAAATACTGGGGGGTTAAAAACCCTGTCAAAGTCTCTGAAACATCGAGTAATTTTCAAGTTTCAGTAATCTAAAGATTATGCTTTCCCCAGTTTTCAGGGGAGACCTGACCAATCATAAAGCATAAAAAAGTTTCAGACAGATAACAAGTCATTTTACCTTTTTATCAATGATTAAAGTTTACTATTGTAAGACAAAGAAATGCAAAGCAAATGATTCTCGCTTTAAAACATTACTTCCATGAACAAAAAATAATCAAAATAATTGTAATTTTGGCTGATTGACTAATTGAATAGCATTCAGCTCTTCTTTATACGTGAAGGTTTTTTTTTAACGATGATGTTCAGCCAATTTAGTTCATCAATATGTGTCACACTTTGCTCTTTAAAAAAGAACCAAAACTGAAACATAACAGTGGACCACGTGCCAAACGCAAGCGCCTATCGTTTTGTATCGTTTCGATAGAAAATGGTATTTACCGCACGTGAAAAAAACAAAAATTTCTGTCAGTATTTCTTTCCCTTGCCTCTCAGTGCTGGGATTACGAGTTCCCTTAATCGATTGACATCCTGCAAATCGGGTCACTCTTCCCACTGTGTTCAGATTATGAAAACCAATTAATGATAAAGGATTCTACATAGTAAAAGAGCTTTCCCCCCCCCAAAAAAATTAAACAGCATGAACAGCAATTCGAATTGTTTTATGTTTCACTAGAAACCTTCCGCATCACATCAAACCTTAAGGGCCCACTTTGATCCGTCTTCAACCTCAATAAGACAGCGGAGCTCGTCCCTCAGCTTTAAATGACAGATCTAGAGATTTCATTTACGTATGATGGTGAAGTGCTAACATGCTGATCTGCATAAAGACAGAGGTAATTCTGAGAAAAGACAAGAAAAAAAAAAAGATGCCAACGTATGTAACCCTACCACACTTGTGCCGGCACATTGTCATTCACATACAGGAAATTAGCTCGTTGCTGTATGCATATCAGCGGTTTCGGGTTTTCACGCTTAACGGTGAAATGTTTTCAAGAAGAGCACATTCTGCTACGATAGCGGGAAATTAATCAAAAGGTTAAATCTGTTTCAAGCATGGCTCATCCTCCCACGCACTCTCACTTCAGCGTAGCAGAGATTCAAAAAATGAGGATGTGATTACGACACTAGTTCCACCACACGGACATCCTTGTATCGTCATGCGTGCTACAGGTCATGTAGCAGAAGTCATTGTGTTTTACTGTAATGATATCATGGTAGGTGGCAAATACTGCTACACGTCGTCATTATAAAGGAAAATGTCACGGTTTATTTGTAAATGTTTGGTACATGATGAAAGGAAAGGGTGGAATTGTTACATCATGGAGGAAACATATTGAATGCAGATGAAAAAAATCACATAAATGACATGAGACATGCATTATGGAGCCATAGTCATTCATATACGTATATATAAATAATCTATGAAAGTATGTCTCAATCTTTTTCAATTTTCTGATCAAAAGTTGAAGATGTGACACACATCAGCTATTTTCAGTGTGTGAACATGACCCGCAGCACACACTGGATGTGATTAAACAGACACCAAGATGATGTGATTCCAGGAACAATGACCGCAACCACACGTGACTACTCATCAGAGCGACAGATGACTGTGTGATTCTGAGAATGACTCGCACTTAATTTTCTATATCTTGCTTTCGTATAGGAAATACCACATCACTTGGTCGATACGATGATGACATGTCACTCGAACTGCAAGCGAGGCGATCCGTCAGCTGATTTTTCAGATTGACTGACACGAAACCTTTTTAATTGAAAAAAGTATTTTTTTTTTCAGTGACGTTACAGCTGCAACGTCTAACAAAATGCAACAGATCACAACTGAAGTGCTTATTACACCTTCAGCTTTGATATGGCGTGACAATGTACTGATGTCTCATATAAGAGTGTGTTAAAATCAGTGTAAAAATCTATTCACATATAAATAGTTTTAATTGCGTGGATTCTCTTTAAAAATCATGTTTTCATCCTTTAATTCACACACCACCCTGCGTTTATCTCTTCCAGGTACGCCGGTGAGTGACACGGTGTGTAAACGGTGTCCTGCTGGTCACTTCTCCGACAGCGACTCCTCCACCGAGCCGTGTCAGCCGCACAGAAACTGCTCACACTCAGGCCAGAAGACACACAGGTGGGGCACGTCCACCTCGGACAGCCTCTGTGGCCCTCCGGACAAGACACTGGAGTGCTCTCAGCATCACACTTTGTGCCACACTGGTAAGACAACTCCGCAGCCGGGTTAAATCACTAATGGGAACTGTATGAGAGGCTTTAGGACTTGGAACTGTTTTTATACACAGCAAACACACACACATGCAACAATGTTTTGTGTAAACCTCAATTGTCAACAGTTCAAAATCTGTCAGAGCAGAATTATTTCAGACATGTGGTCGTTTTCATTCCTGAAGGCAGGGGATTTCCTCGGTCAGGTTCGTTGTCCACATTCCATTCTCTTCCAAATTCTTGCGTGTTTGAAAAACCAACACAAGAGAGAAAAGCCAGAGCAAAGGGGTTGAATGGGATGTTTACGGCACTACTGTCATAATGAGCCATGATGGATCAATTACTCTTTTATCTGTCACATCCTCGAACTGCAATAACAGAGGAAACTGAGTCAAGCACAAATGAGACACGAGACAAGCTGGTTAGTCTTTGTTAGTCAGACTTTTAACTAGGACAGATGCTGACGATTAATTCAAAAGGAGAAGCCTCAAATATGACAATGAATTCCCAGAGCCTGACAAACCACAGTAACCGAGGAACACACACATGCAGACGTGCAGACCCTGGCACACTCGTGCAGAGTGCATACCACACTTCACACAAAGCTGTTGCCCCTCAGGGAGGGTGATGCTCTCCTCAGACATCCATTCACAAATTGCCTTCCTGCAGATGACACAACCACAGATAGTCTGCAGCAGATCCTGGCACAGTTTAGCAAGTTTTTTTGTTTGTTTTTTTTCAACAAAAAAAAAATTTGAAATTGGAAACAGTGATTGGGAGAAACCACCAGCATGTCATTGTCAATTATCGAGCAAGCCACACTTACATCACCAGACATCAGACAAACAGGCCTAATAACCTTCTCACATTAAAATCAATCATACTCCACCCACATTTGTTTTACAGATTTTTTTTTTTTCTATTTGCTGGCGTACCTCATGTTCTGCTAGCTAATCAGAAAACATTTGCACACACGCATGAGTACAGAAATGCCTCATAATCCTATCAAAGTTGCATGTCATCATGTTCACAGTTTCACATCATCTTCAGATGTGACTGCTCTAAAATATATATCTGTGTCAGGTCACGCTTATTGACCTTTATAGGATGTCCCAAAGTATTCTGAAATAATTGGCATTTGCCACACTGTGCAGCACTCGCAATCATACAGGTCAGCGCTCTGTGTTAGTGAGCTAAGGGAAAGCTAAGTGGAATAATAGAAATGTTTAACTTTAGGTTAATAATACATTATATAAAAAAATATTCCCCTCAGCATTTGTAGCGTGTCCCACATTACCCCACACGCAAACCCAACCCTTCACAAGATAATTCAGCGTCATTAGGAAGTTCCATGAGACCTTGACGTGCAGACATGTTAAGCATGTGATGATGACATAGTATTGGGGTATGTGCGGTGCGACACTGCATCAACAATAAAGGGCAGCGCATATTAGCTGTAAATGTTACTGTAAATGGGGAACAGAAAGAGAGGAAATCCTCGTTCTGCTGTGGTCACATTACAAGCCAACGGTCACACAAACATGCAAAAACAAACCCAGATCTTGCAATAGGCCGTCGGGATTCCGTGGAGACCAAACCCTGTGGACAAAAATATAGTCTAAACATTACCTGTGCACCTTGGATGATCTACTATGAGGAATACAGTTTTGATCGATCCAGTCAGTAGTCTTCTCTGCCCTTTGCCTAACCAAACATTAAGCTTAATAATCCAATAAATTGTAAACGTTTCCCACTCACTGCGCACAGACAAGATTCTCTTGTCACCATAGTTTTTGCTGGATGAATCACTGATGACCACCGGTG
Organism: Diplodus sargus; assembly: GCA_903131615.1. NCBI lineage: Eukaryota > Metazoa > Chordata > Actinopteri > Spariformes > Sparidae > Diplodus > Diplodus sargus. The sequence continues at coordinate 3,525,545 of CAEMYA010000161.1, forward strand.
ACAAATGACAGACGGAAGTGAATGTTTTAAAATTTTGAAAATGCCGCACGAGTAACAAAAGGTCAGTGAAGTGAGTCATTAGTGTCGGTTACACAACACTATCTATCTAGGGTTTGAGAATAGCTGACATCAGCCATAAGCAGACCAAACAAGGCTGTCGCAACAGAACTCATTGACCAAGTCACATCCGAGAAATATTTGTGAGCAGGGATGGTTGTTTTACAAGAAAGACAACAACTCCCATGCTATAATATCTTTTGATTGCAGAACATACTGTGCATCTAAGCTGTCGGATGTCCAGAAACTGCACCCTGATGTTTCAGCATGGTTCCTCTTTCTGGAATAACTATATCAGCATAATCATTTGCTAATCGTATGTTGTGACGTTGTCATTAAACCTCCCCGTCTGCCTCTTTGTCTTTCTCTTTCAATTTATTCCAGATGTGACCCTGTGCGAGGAGGCAGTCTACCAGTCCCTCTCCTCGCTGCGGCTGTCCTCGGTGCCCCTGGAGCGACTGTTGGAGAGTCTTCCCGGGCGGAAGGTGGATCATAAGAGCCTGGAGAAGCTGAAGAAGGCCTGCTCTCCCCAGCAGCAGGTCCTCCAGCTGCTGCGACTGTGGCGGGAGCAGAACAAAGACCACGACAAGCTGTACGGCCTCATACAAGGTAAGAATACTATCAGCGTGGTATCACCAGGGTCTCCACACATGAACTCGAGCATTGAGAACATTGTTTGCGTACACAGAGTTTACTAAAACGAAAGTTTTTGAACAACTCTCATTAGCAGTTGCTTGTTCCGCAAGCCACCATCCTGCCATCCGAGAAGTATCGATCTCCGAATGCAACGTATCCATGTTAAGTCGCATTCAGAAATCAATACTTCTCGGCTGGCAGGACGGCGGCTATACGAGGAGCAAAGTTTTATGTTGTGTCGAGCCTTCTTAGTGTTTTAAAAATAGCAATTTTGATGCTATCGTAAAAGTGCCCATAGCACTCCCATTGAAAATGAGTTTGACCCGAAAACGAAAATACGGTCAATCTTAAAAGTGCCTCTTTCGTCATAGTTATTCTTTTACATGAAGGTTTGACTCGGGTACATTCACATCAAAAGCTTAGGTTGCATTTTGGCGAGAGTTTCTCTTTAAGCAAATCCTGCGGTTGTGTATTAATTGGTGGCACCCTGTCCCTTCAGGTGTGAACCACTGTGAAAGGAAAGTCTCCCGCTGCAATAGCCTAAAAAACCTGACCCTAGATGAGCTACTGAAGGTCACCAACAGCCTGCCAGGGGTCAGAGTTCAGCAGGAGGATGTACAGGCTGTGGTTTCTACCTGCCTGCCCAGGCAGTACCTCCTGCAGCTTCTTCACCTCTGGAAGACAGTAAACTATGACCTGGATCTAGCCAAAGGTCTGTCTCACAGTCTGAGGGTGCTGCGCAGCGACGGGGCACCTCGCTACCTACTGAAAGGCCTGAAAAGGATCGGCCGCATCATAGGAAACACCTCAGCGCACAAGATGTATGAGAAGATGTTTGTTAGTATGCTTCACGATGAATCGTGTTTTAAGGCTCACAAGCCATTAAATGAATAGGTACGAACAGGAATATTATGTAAAAAGTAAACAGACACTAATGCGTTGTCACTTATTGACATGAAAAGGCAGGATAAATCCATGTGAAAGTGTAACAGACATAGGTCCATGTCAGGTCATTAAAGGAGACTTATTATGCTAATTTTCAGTTTCATAATTTTATTTTGGGCTACTGCTAGATTTACAGGCTTTAATGCTCAAAGAGACATATCAGTTTTTTCTCATACTGTCCAGCGCTGCAGAACCGCATTCCCTCGGTCCGAAATGCTCAGTTTCTGACTTCCAAGACCTTTTCCATGCGTGAGAACCTATAAAACACTGAATGAATGGGGGAAAAGGCATAATAGGTCTCCTTTAAGATATCATCAAATGATATCAAGCTATTCATAAAGTGCCTCTAGAGATTTTGTCTAACACAAAGGCAAGATGGGAAGGTAAATTCTTTGCCTCCGATTTTCTATCTGAAACCTATACCTATAAAAATTACACCACACAAACATTTTCCATTTTATGAGGTAACAATGGATGCTAATAAATTCCCCCTGCGTCTATGGTATCTGTCTGCAGTGAAGAATCTAATAAGCCTTAAAAGAAATTCAAAGATACTGTCACACATCTGTGCACTCCAGGAAAACTGAAACAAAAAATATTTGTATATACTAAAAAAAAACACACACACACAAAAAACAGTTTCCTGAGAACTTTTTAAGCACAGTCTGTGAAAAAACTATTTAAAATGTAAATAGCACACTATTTTATGGAAGATATGCAGGCAGATGATGTGTTTTTTTTGTATATTGGCTTTCTCGCTGAATGAGAGGAAGGATTTGGTTTCATAATGAAATACATGTATTTTCTACAGTTTTCCTTTGTTTGTTGGTTTGTAATGGACTGCTGGCAAGTAAAGCTCATCGGATTTTTTTTGTAATTGTCAGCTTTTTGAATGTACAAAGGAGTGCAATGTGTTTTCTATTTAAAAAAAATAATAATTTTACTTTCTGAGTATGTAAAGGCTTGTTTTTATTATCATATCAGAAATACTGGATTCCAAATGCTGCAACTTCATGAAGTGATATTTGTTTTATATTTTGTTTTATCACTTTTATATTATTAAATGTATGACCTTTATTGTATATATGCCTGACTGGTCCTCTTCAAGCTCGTGTAACTTTGTGAACACTAATGTCAAATGATCTGATTAAAATCAGTTTGTAAGAAATGGCTGCTTCGTCATATATAAACCACCCGGCAGAAAAGACTACTGGTTGGCCTCTGCTGCGAGTGGAAAAATTAACAGTGGCCGATGGGAGCCAGGCTGGCTTCAAACAGTAGGCCAGGAGCTAATAAATCTTTGTCCACTGTACTAGACACTTCCACATGTAACCAGCCATCTCTTAATTTTAGTTTAAAACATTTAAAAAAAACATCTATGCACTGTGTTGTGGAGATGTCGACAGAAGTTAGCATGCTAACCAGCTAACCCCAGCCTGTCCTGTCTCTCAATAACACTTGTACCTGGAGTTGATAGTCTGATAGGGGAGATGTACATCTAATTAACTACTTAATAAACAAAGTAAACTCAAAAACGTCAGGAAAGGAAATATTATTCTCCCTTTAACCTGAGAGAGGCTTGATTATCTGTTTACGTCATGCTCTCACAGTCCTCTGCCAATACACCTCTCTCCTGTGCCGGGCTGCCGTATCCTCACGTCCCTGGATTCGTAGTCCTAGTTGGAGTTGCTGTAAATCGCCTCCATACTGTGTTCACCTACCGTCAAATTCTGGCCATTTCTGATCAATTACACCTTTAAGGTGCTGCATGAATAAATGAGAGTGTCATTTAAGTTTAAAAAGCTTACTTCTATAGAGTATACTTCTTGCTCTGGTGATGACTATGGATCTGAACCAAGTTATTGATCTGGATCTGAGGATATTATATACTCCTCATGATGTAATGGATTATTACAAAATATATGAATTTTTACAGTGTAATATATCGATATATGTATATCATGACAGTATGTTGTATGGACAATCAATTGGCAAATTATTAATTGGAAAACATTAAGACGGTTAATTGACTTAATGACACATTAAATTCGAACAAATGTATGCAAAAAATTATTTTTTAAAAACTCTTCTATTTGCTACACCACCCAGAATGATTTAATACACCCAGAGATATAAAAAAGATAGTGTCATGGTGCTGATCTGTGCCCTGTGAGAGTAGGCTGCACCCTGAAAAGGGGTTTGGTAGAAAAACACCTTTATGTTCCTTCATGTGAGGTAACAAAGTCTTGTTTTTGGTACCAAAAGTAATTGTTTAAGAACTAGTATCGCAACACTTCCAACGACAACCATTACAGTGCTTTATCAAAAAAAAAATATTAAAAAAAATGTTTTTTCACAGTTCTTTTCTCACACTAAGCTAACATCCACTTAGTAGCTTTCCTGAGCATCAAACCACACCTCGAAGTTTCCTACAGCCAGCATCATTCAGGTGCATTTTAAAGTTCTGAAAAACTAATATGTTGTAAACCTTTACAAGCAGACGATGATGAAGATTTCACATGAAAACATTGTATCAAGTTTTCACATACAAGATGATTTCACCAAGATGGAAAATTCCCTGAGATTTATGTAAAAGAGGAGATTCTCAAACTCATGCGGACCCAAAAGAAGACAACGGCATGTACTATACTCATTCTTATTCATTATAAACACACCCGACAGTATTTTTTCACATACGTTAGAGGAAACATGAGTGGTGATATGAGGCATATGGATATATGTTTGACTCATCACAGTACAGTTAATCTCAATTTGCTCAACCAGCACATTGTGCACTGTATATACTGTTTAGTGACTCACACGATCTTTCAAAGGAAAAATCTGACTGATGAGCGCACTGACACATACGGGCTGTTTCATCAACCGGTTAGCGGAAAATAACCAAAGAAACATTTTCTGTTTTTTATCCCCCGTTGTGATGATGATGACGACATGTGTGAATATGACAGCAACAGTTTCAATAACGTTTGCATTATGAATCTCTGATACAGTTAATTAGAACTGTTGCTCAACTTGGGTAAATTTAAAATTAAACAATTTAATCTTCAAGCGTTTCATTTACAGAAAAATGAGTGCAGAGTGAAATAGAGTGCAGTGTTTACTTTAACATTAACTTCACATAATTAAAATATCTAATATAAGTGCTTGTTTTCTATTTTCTTCAAAATTAACCATTTAAATGGTTTGAGATGTCAAGACTTTACTTACCAAAAGGAAACCAAAAACTGAATTTCACAGACTTTTTGCTGTGGTGTTTAGTCTGGGGCTTTTTAAAATCTTTTTTTTTTTAATCTTTTGTGGGATTATTTTTATTTATTTTTCCTTGATAATACAGCAGGCCACAAAGTATCACGAGAGAGAGTAGTGGAAAGATGTGTACCAATTCTTTAGTTTGCATTTCCGGCTTACAGGATATTTGAATGTCAAATTCATGAACTTTGAATATATGGATCAACAAAATGCAAAGCTTTTTTTTGTAGAAAGACAACAAGAGAACCAGAAATATCACACATGATGATATTCCACTGAATAAATAATACTTAATATAACCTTCAGTTGGGTACTTGTCCAAAATTCATCTTAACTCAAGGGCGGACGATCTCTGACTTTTGGATTAACCACAACCGCCCACGCAGTTCCTCCAGCACTCTATAAAATGGACCTGATCCCGCTGTCAAACTGTCTTCAACAGAAGCCACGTAATGCACATCATCATCAGCATGGTGAGTATTCTCTATAACAATATACTATGAAGTGTAAGATGATACAATCCAGCAAAGACAGATGATTATTAGTGATGCTTTAAGAAGATATTGGATAAAAAAATTATATGGAAATTAGTCATCAGGCAGTTGAGATTTTTTTACGTTTCATGTTAATTCTCAAGTGACATGGAGAAATACCTAAAACAGAATCTCTTTGAGAGAATTGAGGAAATGTTTGCTGCTTTTTACTTTACTGGAAATAGATTTGAAGCAAAATGGACTGAAACTGTACAACTCCAAATCAGGGACTTTATTATTGCTTTACTGCTGAAACCACACTGTTTCCTCAGTTTCATTAAGTAGAATCACTTTGTCACTTTGAATTTTCACTTTGCAGCACTGTCTACTTCTTTTTAGCCCATAGAGACATAAAAGTTAAAAAACAATCTGTTCAGGGGAACAAGACAAATTTAGACTTGACGTGATTGAATCAGTTAGTTCTTTAAAAGGAATGTTTTGGTCTCGACACTGGAAAATTGGACAAAGTGACTTTACAAAAAAAAGAAAGAAGAAGAAACCAATTGCCTCAAAATGACCAAGTAAAGCGGACTAAGAATTTGAAGTTGTTGCAACTTTTTTGTAACAAAAAACAACGTACAACTTAAATTTGACAGTTAACTTGACTTGGAGATTCTGGTAAATGGTTTGCTGATTTTGTTAAAGTAAAGTCAACTTTTAAAATGTACAGTGAACACTGGGTCCACATCGGTGCTCCCATGTTCGACAGAACGCTGTGAAAGTGCCCTCTTTGATGCCCCTCTGGTGCCCTTTCTGCACGCTGGGGCCTCACAGCATACAGCTGGTGCCTCCTTATATTTTTCCGTCCCTGCTCCTCAAACACCCTGAGCCCGCCACTGTCCATTTTGCCTGGTAATTCTGAGGTTATGTTTTTTTTCTTATTAGTTTTAAGGTTAAGTCATCTTTTGAAACGTAGTGTTTGTATCAGAATCAATCAAGAGAGACACCTGATGCCTGCAGCAGCAATAATCAATTACAGTAATCGAGATCTTGACAATTTCCAGTAAATTTTGAAAACATCTTATGTCTCCAGCTTCATTCAATCACTGCAATATTCTTGTTTTTTTTTTTTTTTTTTTTTTTTTTTTTTTTTTT
>CAEMYA010000161.1:3541225-3557624 GCA_903131615.1 Diplodus sargus
AAAGTGGATTAGAAGCTGCAGATAGTTGAGACAGAATAGTTTCTTGGGTAAATCAGTGTCTGAGCAGGGTTCATAAAGTTTGATGGTTGAATCAGAAACCTTTTCGATTAGCGTCGATGAATCAGCACGGCACTTAATGTGTGTGGCTCTGGGTGGAAATGGCAGGAGCCTTTTTAGCCACACAGCTCTCAGTGGAACGAGAAGCTTTTAGTTTTACGGCTCTGCGTGTGTGGAATAGACGGGAGATGTAGAAGAGAAAGTTTTAAAAAAAGCCTTTTGAACAGCGCCGCGACAGCCGAGTTGTCTGCTTTAGGACGTGATGTGACATTAACAGAACTATCAGTCAGACCCCCCCTCGGGCGTGTTTAATTTCAATACACTTGTAATTCCTGCAGGTGCTTGAACGTGTCATCCGGGAACACAAGCAGAGAGAGAGAGAGAGACAGAGAGGTGGGAGACAGAAACGATGAGCTTCACCTTCACAGCTCCTGTACTTGCTAAATGAGCCTGGAACACGCCGAGGCGGGACGCAGCAGGAGACAGAGTGGGTCAAATTGCACTTGTCAGTTTATATAATGTAGTTATTAATTGGAGATGCATCATCACTGCTGGAATCTGGAGCCACCAGTGTTATATGTGCGAGGGGTATGAGATCTATAGCACCACTCATTTAAAGCTCTGTGTGGTGAGTTTCTTATCGCGAGTGTGAGCCTTTCCAAATAATCTTGTGGGGGGAAAAAATATAGTTTCCTCAGAATTTAGCCAAGTGCTCAGCGTGAGGCAAACCCTCCTGACGTTGTTATGACAGCAATGTCAGCGCGTGGGAGCCGGACACAGGCTCGTAGTGCGCAGATACGCACAAAACACAATGCAAAGAAGTGGGAGTCAGTGCTGGGAAGTGAGGAATTCCAGCGGAGTGGTTCTGGTATTTCACCCAGACGCAGAGCATGAGAATAACTCGGTGAGTTTGTATCAGCGCTCTGCTTGACCGGACTGAACAAATAAACCACTGTTTGTTGTTCTGCGGAAAAGCAGGGTTCGAGGAAAAGCGATTATGCAGGAAGTGGCCCTCGGAGGGGAACGCAAACATGTCGTGGACTCGCAGCCTGTGAGTGTCGCAGCATCTTGCGTTGGACACGATGGAAGAACAATATACTGTCGGATTGTTTTGAGATCAGATGTCGTAGTTGGATAAATGTTGTGAAGTGAAACACAGTCCCCAGTGTTTCTGAGAAGTATGATGTTAAAGGGTCGGTCTGCTGATTTCAAACATGAAGATCACTGTACTGTCAACATGGTGGTGTGATATCTTGTGTGGCTCTTAGGTCTGCAACTATATTCATTATCAACTAAACTTACGTTCACAGTTTGCCAGAAATTTTCCAACAGTCCAAATCCTGAATGACAAAACCAGTAAATGTTTGACAATGATAATTCAGTTATTGTGGTGTTGAATTGATTGTTCAATTGACTAATCAATCAATGGAGTGATCGTCTCTAGTAGCTCTAGGTGCAACTTTTCATATTTTAAAAAGATCCCTGATGTTGCCACAAACAGCCCACATGTTAACTAGTTTATTTATTTGTTTATTTGTTTAATAAGCTGACTGTAAATGTCAGCAGGAAGCCTATTTTTCACCTGGAGTCCCTAGATAGCTGTTACATTGTCACCCTTATGAAACAATGAAAAATACAAAATAAAAAGTATATTACTTTATTTTTGCCAATGACTCGGCTATGGATGTGCAAAACTGTAAAAGTTACAAAATGGCCTTCATATATTTATAGTAAATAAATCTCAAGCATGGGAAGCAACAAGAGAAAAATTACAGGGTAAATGAAAACAATAACATGACAAACGTGCGGTCAGCAATGGAAATGAAATTGCAGTTGAGTGTGGGAATGAGTCAGAGGGTGTAATAAAGGTATCAAATCGCAACACACAACAACAATACCAGACGTGTGTGCTTGTACACAAAACGAAGAGCAGGGAGGGGAAAAAGTCTCCGATCTCTGTTAACAGATGAAGATGTCAAGCAATTTACAGCGGCAGTGTTGTCTGTTGGAGAATAACGGAGTTACACTGTGTGACTAATAGGAATCGGGAAGTGACTAATTAAACTGCCTGACTAATTCTGCGGCCTGCTATCTGCAGCTAAGAGTGTCTCTCACACACACACACACACACACACCTGTGGGTGTGACTTTTAATCTCTCAACTTCAGACATTATGTATTTTTTGCATGAACACAGTCGAGCCCTCTGTGCAAAACCACACAGCAGCCATAACCAATTTCATTTGAATTGTTTACGCCTACAAATGTTGATTTAAAAAAAAAAATATTGGGGTTGTGTTTCTCACACAGCTGAACACACAGATGGTCTTGAACAAGTTATCTTCCACTTCCAGTTTGACATTAGCTGTGTTCTTTAAGAATAATCGGACGTAAACCACACACAACATAACCCTCCCAGTTTGGAATTTCCAAGTATAAATCACCTCAAATGTCACAACAATGACAACCCATCTGCTGCCTCCCTCAGTGATGTACTTTCCAGATTTGATGTTTTTGGGCCACATTTATTAAACTTCCCTTGTCGACTTATTGCGGACACTTACAGCCAGGAGCCTGATTTACTCCCGACAGTGCTGGGCATCCATCTAAAGTGTAAACTATGCACGTAATGAAGGGAGGAATATGGTTATTTCCACTATCAATTTGCCTGTCTGTCAAATACTCACGAGTCTCTCCTCCTCTTTTCCCGCCGAGCTCTCCTCAGACTGGGAGTGGAGCACTACAGTGCCCGAGGCATCTCTTAAGCACACTAAAGCCTGATAGATACAGTCATCTCCCTGCTTTGAAGATGGAAGGATGAAGGAGGTGGAGATAATAACATCAGTCCATCAAACACACCCCGGGGAAGAAGAGGGGGAGAGAGAGGGGGCAGGACGGGAGAAGGAGGGAGAGAAAAAGAGAGCACTGAGACGTACTGTGTAGGGCAGAGGTGATGGAGGGAGGAGGAAGAGAAGATTCATGAAGGGGAAAAAAACAGCTGTTCTGTAAAACTCTTAAGGCGCGATGGACGGATATAATCAGTGACACCAGTGACATTGCGTAAAGCTGGCAAAGAACTGAGACAACACAGCAAACGCTTTGACAAAAACTCAGTGTGGTGGCGATGAAGGTGTATACAGATGTATAGGACTGCTAATACCTGCTTTGTACAGCCCGGAAATGAAATGTCTTTAAAAGAGGCTTAAATCAGGATCAATACTTGCCGTGTCAGTGGCATGACTGTACTGATAGCAGTGATCGATCAGTCTGTCGGTCTATTTGTTCACCACTTTGATCCTAGATTAAACTATCTGGATAGATTGAAAAACATTTTTAACACACCTCCACAGCCCTCAGAGTGGCCAATCCTCTGACTTTCCCATAGCGCCAACAAGTGGTTGAGATTTTAATGTTTTATTGAAATAAAGAATGGATTGGTGTGACACTCGGTGCAAATATTGTTGGTTTTCCAGAGGTTGAACCAAAAAGACTCGAGGTTGTATTTCTACCATCCAATCAAAATGTCACTTTGTCATATAAACCAGAAACAACGTGGCAAAAGTGACACCCGCGACGTTACAATTTCAGCTTTGTCACTGTAAACGTGTTAGCATGCTGCCATTAGCTTTCAGCTCAAAGCACTGCTGTGTGCACAGTAGCCTCACAGACATGGCTGCAGACTCTTAGTCCTGTTCCCACCGTCTTTCACACCTTCACCACCCGTCTTGGTTGCCTTGCCTTGATGTAAACAAGCTTTTGTAAATTATCCCATTATAAACCTTTATGCAAAAAGGAGAGAAGCTCTACAGCAATGATTTTGTCAGACGTTGGGATCACAGTGGTTTCCGCTGTCCTGCCATTAGTCATGTGGCAGCGTTACTCATTCACAGATCCTTGGCTCGAGGGTCGGCGCACTGTCCAACTTCCTCTTCATCTCCCTCGGTGTGAATAAAGGAAAGTGTATGGGTGTGTGTTTGTCCTAGCCGGAGACTGTCACCAATAGTTAACTGCTTTGTTGCATCTCATTGTTTGCTTTGTACTGCACGTGGGAGTGGCACTAACACGGCACAGACGACACAGCGTGAGACAGAGCTGCTGCGCATCGGCGCAATTAGATCTGGAGGAGCGCAGATTTTAATCTTGTTTTGACAGCGCCGTGACACAGCAGTTACACCAAGCAATGAGGTTACAGAAATCTTCAGGGTTTATTTTACACTTTGAAGATAATGAAGTGGGTAGTTTCACACACAGCCACTGGCTGCAGGATGCTGTAAATCACCAGCCTACAGCGCAAACACATGTCCTTTTTAAATGTTTTTCTTTGGAGGCTGACAACAGGAAACTTTATATTTTATAATGACACTGCAGGGAATTATCTCTCATGCAATAATATTGTGTCACGCAAAGTTACGGCTGAGCGAAGGTTTTGGATCAGTGTTGGTAAAACATGGCTCTGATCCTGTTTGAAGCAGTGTGTAACTAAGTGGAGAAACAGCACCAAGGCATTATAGTAGCTCTCCATATATTTTCAGGTTCTTTGTCCTTGAGTGTGGTTTTGATTTTTAAACCACAGGAAGTTGGTCTCTCCGTCAGTCCCCCCACAAGTCACAAACACAGCTCCAGCTTCTCTCTCGGTTCGTCTTACTTTGGACCGCGATTCTTCAGATAAGTTTGTAAATTGCAAATTTAGGACAGCGCAGACCACACATTTGCACACGTTAGCCTGCATCATTATATATATTTGCCTCCCTGAAAAATGCATGACTTTTCGGAGCTGAGGCTGCAGCGACCCTTCTGTTAGTTTCTCTGACAGATTCCTCAAACTTGTGGCTTGTCCCAACATGACTCTGCTGAAGAAAACAGGGCCACAGACCATTTTACTAAAGAACAATTCAGTGGTATTCCAGCGTAAATGTTGGCCAGTCTCGAATCAAAGCACAATAATGAGAACAAAGTTGTTACAAAAGAACAGTAACACCTAAATAACTGTATATCTTTGCAGCTTTATTGCAGGGTTTGCATACATGCTTGCTAAGGACATTTATATCTCTTATTAACTCTGGTCACCTCAGTGAGAATAAATGAACTGAAAAGTTTTCCCAAGGTGCAAAATGTAAAAAAAAGGAAATAAATCATGCTCTCGTCTGAGAACAGACCAAAGCCTAGAATCTCGTCCAGCTTGTCTCTCCTGCCACCCTCCTCTCCTTGTCTTTAACCCCGAGGTCTGTCATTAGGGGCAGTGAGAAAATGGAAGTGACCCAGTTCTCTGCTCCCTGGTGATCACCTGTACTATCCTCTCATGGGAACTACCCACTAGCCGCACTTACTTGAGGCTGCAGCGCAAGTTTGCAGCACATTTTAAATTCCCTTTGACTGTGATATGCAGTCCTTACTGAAGGCCGTGAATGTTTTTTGTAGTGCGGCCGCAGAAAGGTTTTTAGAAATAGCCGTGGTTTTATTGCCTCGTTTACACTTTAAATATTGTTAGCTCTGGCTGTTTGGTCACCATGCAACCTTTTCTTTGTGGAAAGAAAAGCATTTTGTCTGTCCTCTGCCTTTTTTAAAGAGTGAGGTAACTCTATGGCTCATCATTCAAAGATGTGATCTTTCTTTGTATCCTCAGTCAGTCAGTGGGTGTTTTTGTATTTTGAGATCCGTGGTCAGAGCAGAGTCTGACAAAACCACAGAGGTCTTACAAGGGTCTTACCCGTTAAACGTTGCTTTTATTCTTTTTAGGTCTAAATATACAGTACGTGTTCGGGCCTTTGCTTGGTTGAGTGGACATGAACACAGAATTACTGTTCTTTGTCCTTTAACCGAAGTTCAGCCCGAGTTCAAACAGTTATAATATTGTTTGGCACATAATCATTGTGTCGATTAAATAGTTACCTCAGAGCTTCAAAGTCCCCTGTGTTCCGTACCATAATGCTGTGGTGATTATTAATGTAATTGGGGTGACATTCAAAGCTAACCGAGCAGAAAAAATGTGTCAAACAGGTCACCAACTCCCTGCTGAGTGTATAAAGTACAGCACTGCAGCGAGTCATAAGTGGGAACAGAAAGCGATTTAATGATTTTCTTCCTACTCTTTAGCTTAACACCTGCTGATATGTTGACCAAAAAAACAAGGCAAAGCAGCTCTTATTCCAAAAAAATTCCAAATGAAGGATGCATGTGACATTGGTTATTGCAGCAGGCCAATGATTAATCTGACTTTCTCTTGACATCAAAATGGTTAATAAGAATGTGTAAGTGACATGTACCAGTTGTGCCTGGTAAGGGTTCAGTTGAGAGGTGCTGAGAGGTGACAGTGTCAAATATAGTTCAGTCCAGCGGTGAGACGTCAGTGGTGGCTTGTTTCCTCCCTCACGCAGATTAAATGATGGATATATTTCGACATTTGGTGCTCTCAGTCTGAAATAATCTCATTGCGCTCAGTTCTCCTTCTGTGCAAACAGAGCACCGTGTTCTCTCCTCATGCATTTAAATTGGATGAAAGCACCTTCAAAAACACTCCACAGAGATTCCTCTCGACTTGAGGCTGATTTGCCGTGTCACACTGCAACCGATTCGACCAGAGCCGTTTGTCAGAATTGGCTGAACACAGATGCTAGTTTAGGTTAGTCAGGGAGAGAGGCAGACGCTAACCATCTGATAACATGGTGTGGGTGCACAGTGAGCTAAACTTGACTCCGAGTGGTTTCGTGTCCCTCAAATGTAGATCACACTCGGCTGAGTGAGCCAGTTAATTAGGATGAATTTTGTGTGGAGTTGATTCTCAGTTCTTGTGCGTGTAATTGTTGGGTCTAGTTCTGCCTCGTGTTGTGTAGTGGACGTGGACCACACTGTCTGTGTCTGCTTCTCGGCACTTTACTGCAGCGGAAATGGCAGGAAACGGCAAAGCCCGTCTGAATTTGTAGAGAAAAAATTGACAGGGTCTCTTTTAGGGGCTGCAACTGATGAGTATATTCATTATCAACTGATCAGCCAATTTTCATGCTTAATCAATTTGTAGTTTGGTCTATAATATGTACAAAAAATAAATACAATTAAAATTAAAAAAGGATTCTGGTCATCACAATTTCTTAGAGCCAAAAGTGACATCATCAAATTGCTTCTCTTGTCCACCTGAAAGTGTAAGCAGCTGGAACCAGCAACTGGTTACTTGCTAACTGGGTAGAATTTAGGAATGTCAAGAGCAAAAGTAAATAAAGAAACGACCCATAAGCCAACATGGTCTGAACGCCTACCTGTACTGTAGCACTGCTAGCTGCATGGTAGCCTCTTACAAACATGCCTTTGCAAACTTTTCTTATAATTTGCAGATTTATGTAAAAATGCATGAGCTCTGTAGCCGTGCAGCTAGCGGTCCCATTGGCTGACTCAAGTCTGTATGGACTGGGAACTTATAGCAACGGGGGCTCACCAGAAGCACCACTAGCACAGCAGCTTTGGACTGCCAAGGCTAGCTGGTTAGCATGCTAACTGCCTATGCATGTAGTGGAGCAGAGGCATCTACTGAAGTTGATCATGACATCAAAACTGTCTTTTTTCCACATGCTGTTGATATTTGTAGTTAATCATTAAATATTTTAAAGTAGAGGTTTGGCATATTGCACCTTTTGATATAACCTATTAACACATAAAAATATAATGTAAATAAGTGGTGATGTGTACCTTTCAAAATCTCCATTATTATTATTTTGCTCATACATTCATTCATACAGTGGTGTGTGTGCGCTGAATAACCTCTTGTCCATATTTTCTTTGTGAAAGAAAAGCATTCCCTCTGTAAAACGTGTTTGTTGTGTTTTATGCTGAACATGCCAATTTTGTCCTAAAGTGTGTTCACCCACTGTCACATTTTAGAGGCTGAGTATCTCTCAGTTCTCACTCTCCTGCTCAATAGGGACTGTTTTGTATAGCAAGGTTTAGCATGTTTCCAGCTTACAATGAATGCCCTACAAAGGCCTCCCTGGAGGGATATTAACCAGCAACATAACCTGGACCCAATGCAAGCCCCGCCCACAGTCATTCATCTTCATTATCTCATAGGTCAGGGTCATTGTCACTCACAGACAGTCTCAGTAATATGATTGACCCTGCTTCAGGTCGTTGGCTTGATAGGTGTGGTTTTATAATCTCATGGCGGTGACTTCCAGTGTGTCTGGTTTCAATTACAGGATCAGAAGAGGAAATTGAGTCTTGGCCAAAAGGACCATTTTTTTCCTTTTTGATGACAAAATAAATGATTTGCGTTTTGTTCTGATTCTGCATATTTATTTCCTCATATGCACAGGCTGAACTGATCTAACTGATCCTGTTTGGTCCTACTGTGGGAAAAGTGGGTGCAAAAGTGCAAAGGCCTGGTTGGTACAGTGTCAGTCGGCTCTCACTGGATGTAATTGAATTGGGGTTTATGGGTCACAGCAACAGTCAGAATTGATTGGATGATAATGACATTTGTGCACTGTGTCAAAGCTAAAAGCCACAAAGCCAGTCAGGTCTAATCAATGTGAATCTTTTCCGTCAAAGCAGTGTACAATGTGTCTTTTCTACAATAGCTTGCATGTCATGTTTTATGGGAATTTATCTTTAAAGCCATTTTTTAATCTTGAGGATTATTCAGACCGTGCGTTAAAACCAAATCAATACAGATTAGAACAGAGTGGAAGCACGTGTATGATACCAGTTTGTCTCTGCCTTGAAGGTCTCTGTCACATAAATGTGCTGGCACACATGAAGGTCTTTCTCAGCAGAACCGCTGCACTGACTTTACTACCGGCGCTGTCATATGCTTTTGCTGCACGGTTGTTTTTTATGGTGTCCTTGCAGGTGATGTTGCATTACTGTTTCTATCATCAGTGCAAACTGCTAGCCTCTGTCCTCCATTGTTCTGCCTGATCTGGTTTCATTTCATAGATTAGTAGTCTTATTTAGTCTTATTTTTATTACACATGATATACAAAGCTGATTGCGGGTTGTAAAGTAAAAATCTCCTCCCTGGTCTTTGTATTCTGGATCAGTGTGTGCAGTCATGTGTGGCTGTGTGTGGGGGTTCCCATGATGAGGGGAGATTTTGATGGATCAGTAATATGTTCAACTGGATATTGACATTTCATGACCCCGACTCTCTGAAATCTTTTAACATGCATTTCTCCAACACTGTTTTGCTAATATAGGAGAAGAAAGCACATAGATTTCACCTATGTTTTTGTTTTAAAACCTTAAACGTTATAATGATGTTTAGTTGGGCTGCAACTAATGATTGATGAATATTTTGTTGATCAATCAATTAGTTTTTTGGCCTATAAAATTGATCAGTGTCTCCCAAAGCTACAAATGATGTCCTAAAATGCATTTGATTGTGCACAACCCAAAGATATTTAGCTTACCGTCATGAAGAAGTTAAGAACCTATTGAAGAAGCTGGAACCAGAGAATTTAGATTATTTTTTTTATTTTTTTTTAATGACCCGCACCAATTAATCTAATCTAAATGATTAATCATTGCAACTCTCGCTTTTGGTGGTATTGCTTATTTTAAGTAGCTTCAATGTTTGTCTATTTAAGATTCCTGGTTGAAAACATCCAAAAATAAGTTAGTTATCAATAAAATGTGATTAAATAACAGTTTTAAGTCTTCTGTACTATTGTTGCAGCAATATCTATCTAAGTTAACATACTAACCAGCGAGCCCTGGCCCTCCTCAGTCCGAAGCTCCTGTGCTAGCAGTGTAAACGACAACACTTACCTGGCGCTCAATGCACTAGCTGCAGAGCTAACTGAGCTAACTATCTCATGACAGCTACAGTTAGCAGCAGCTATTCTGGTGATATGCTTCCTTCTATTTGTTTTCAGTATGAATTCAAAAGTTGGCCAGTTCTTACATATTACACCTTTAAAATTAATTTGAGAGAAATGCATGTTTCCCCCTAAATTGGCTCTTCATCCACCCAATTAAAGGTATTTTCCCCGTTCACAGGTTTTCAGCTTTCCGCTTTGTTTGAAGCACGGTCCCATTAGAGTACTTGCAGGAAACCAGTATTAGTTTTACATCATCTCCATCTTCTTTTGATCATTCTGACTTTGATTATATGAACCTCATCCTGAGAGGACCTTTGTTTAGCTTTGGAGGGAATCTCATTCTTGATCTAAAGCACACCAACTGTGTTTTTATGACTGAAATCGCTGTGTGTGTGTGTGTGTGTGTGTGTGTGTGTGTGTGTGTGTGTGTGTGTGTGTGTGTGTGTGTGTGTGTGTGTGTGTGTGTGTGTGTGTGTGTGTGTGTGTGTGTCATTAGTGCCGCCTGATGTTATCTAGCTGCTCCAGAGAGTCACCATGGGTAATGCCAACACCAGCCCAGAACGAAATCCCCATCCCTCCTCCCTCCTCCCTCCGCCCCTCTCCTCGCTCTGCCTTTGTCTCTGTCATTCCTTTCTTCTTCCTCTTCTCTCTCTATCTTGCGCTTTTGTCTCTGTCATACCTGTGCGTGTCTCTCTCTCCTCGACAAAGTGCTCTGCTTCAGTCTGAGGAGGTTTTCCACTTTGGTTTTCCTCTGTTACTTTAGTTGTAAAAATAAGAATCCCTCTGGTTTTTGCTCTGTCTCACTCTTTCATCCCCGTAGTCTGCAGTGATATTCCATTTACCCAGAACCCCTTGGCTCACCATCACATAGCTACACACCCACATCCAGACCTCCTTCCCCATTGTGTCTGGCTGGCATGCTGATGAATGAGTGAGCCCTTGTGATTATTTCCTTATCTCTGTAACCTAAACACACGCGGGGTTCTTAGGGGACGCCCTGCAGGCTGACACTGTTCTAAGAGGAACCCCCGTCTATCGCTCCCACCAGAGTCCAGTGTCTAAAAAAAGTGATAGGTATCCAGTGTTAGGGGGCATCCTGCCAATCTGGACTATAATGTTAATCTGAAAGCACAATCATTTAATCTGTTTGATCAGCCCTTTGAACGCCTGGTCAGTCTCATATTTGCTTTACAAGACACATTCGGGAGGTTGACTAGATATTTCATGCTTGTTAGTGAGGCTGTGATACACAGGCAACATGATAGCAGATAATATAAATATGTTAACATGCATTATTGATTGCACCTAATGCAGTAAAAAAGACAAAAAAATAAGACAAATTCTCAGCTGCAGGAGGCAAATTGTATTGCCTCCAAAGTGTTCCCTTCAATTTCAGTCATTTGTGTACGTCTCATTTATTATTGAACGCCTTGCGCATATTCGCCGACACTTCTCGCGGAGACAAAACAAGCAGCGGTGGCAATAAAAAAAAGAAATTGAAATAAAGCATGAAATATAACATCATCAGACACCGCAGTTATTCAGGCCTCCGCTTGCTGCAGCTGTGGTCTGACGAGACCAGCCAATCAAAATCTGTTCAGGAAGTACAACAGTCAGCCGCCTTTGTTCCCCACCACGCTCATCTCCTCAGCAGTAAAACACATAATGATGAGCAGGGCAGTGATAAAAGAAAATTGATGTCTCTCTCTCTCTCTCTCTCTCTGTCGATGCTCTCCTTGGCTGCTGGTGCATTGTGGGGAGGATGTGTGCTGCTGAGAGTGGGTTTTCTCCAAAATTGGGATTTATATTATTTGGAGAAAACGGTGGCATCCTGACAAACTGATTAGCAGCTCAGCTATCTAGTAAACTGTTATGATATTAAGCAATCATGCTGCCAAAGAAATACGTTATTTTTTAAGTGCTTTTTGAGCCTGTAAATCCCATAAACCTATAAATATTTGAGTCATATAAGGATGCTGCAGAAAGTGCGCCACACCGTCTGGTGGATAGTGTTTGCAGAAGGGTCCAGACAATCATAATAATATATTTGTCTCATACTTTTGTGTCTAATACAGCAGAAACAGGATCAGACTGTACATCAGGGTAGCTGTTCTGTCACCGATGCACGCGTTTTACTGTAGCTTTGGCGCAGTGTGAGTCTGCAGACATTACACGACCAGACCTCAGCTGCACTGTCAGCAGCTTGTCTTGGCGGCGGAGAGTCGAAGTATTGTAAAACAAATGATTTCTCTGCGGTCAGGAGGCTCCTTTTGTGTAAGCAGATTAAGTTCAAGCAGATCCCACCACGGTGATCGCTCCTGTGTCAGACCCTACCGAAGGTCTCTCTCAGTTTTCCCTCTTTATCGTCGCAGATAAGTGGTTATATTTGGCTTGGAAGCCAGTTTCCACTGCAGGCGTATGGCAGGAAAACAGAAGAGTGGGCTTCCTCTGCAGCTGAGGGGATTAATGGTTTTAAATTGTGTTCAGGGTCGTTCTCAGGATGTTATGACAGATTCAATGGCTGAGTGTTACATACAGTTCTGAGACTGCAAGAGCTTATTTCAAACTGGCCTAAAGTATTGATGTTTAACTAGCCTGTGTCAGGAGTAGATCTGCTTAATAGCTTGATGAATGGCTGTCACCACTTCTATCCCTGCCCTGCAGCAGAGGTCTTGAGGTCCAAAGGATCAGAGGGAGAGGATAATTACACCCCATCCAAAATGTGGCCAACCTGAACAAACTCTAATATAAAAGGAACAGCTTCAGCGGCTGATGTGAGATCAGTTAACAAGCAGCTATTGTTGAAAAGAGCAGCAATGTAATGATGTAAAAGGCAAATTTCATATCGACCAACCAATTTCATTTTGTTCACATGTTTTGATGCAAAGACCAGTTTATATAAATAAATAAATCACCCAACAGTAAAATATTAGTGGAGATGGACTGAAGACCCATCTGGTCCAGACCTGGATGGTTTCAGAGAAAAGCTCAGGGAAGTGTGTAACTCCATTTGTACATTTGCAACTCCAATCAGTTACTCCTCATCAGAAAGAGTATTTTATCATAAAATAGAAAATACTGTTCGAAAACACTTAAGACACTGTTTGAGAAATGGGAAATAGGACGGCAATCTTGGACAAGCGACACGAAGTCCAAGATTTCAAACAGGATCTTTCCCAATCATTGATTCTCTGTATATCTTTGTGTTATTTCTGTTCATGACCCCTTCAGGAAATGGCTTTGGCAGAAATTGATTGATTTTCTAACCAATTTAATATCAAATTCCAACAATTCCAATAATTCTAATTTCATTGTTTTAAAAAAATGTTCATAGGCCACTGATTTCCTCAGATGTATTATCTCCAAAGATGGATTACGACAGACCATATGATCAAATCATGGACTACATATTGACACAGAACAGAGACACGGAGCAGTCAAACAAGCTCTTGCCCGAGGCGATTAGTCTAGCTGTAATTTGTTCTACTCCGGTTGCAGGTCAGAAGACATTCTACATTGCAAACGACACGGTACAGTATTTTACCTTGTGTGATTGCTGCTGTGTTAGCCTGTTGAACAGCAGCCTGGAGTGTCTTACTCACTCCTTACACCGAGTTACATCATCCTGATTATTCAAAGATAAAAGCTGGGCGTTTTTTGTGTGTGTGTGTGTGTGTGTGTGTTCTGTGTGTGTGTGTGTGTGTGTGTGTGTGTGTGTGTGTGTGTGTGTGTGTGTGTCTCCCATTGTCTCTAGGTTTACACGTTCCTCCTGTTTCGAATACATTAACCCGCATGCAAATATTTGCAACACATGCATGTTCATATGTATCGTATAGAAGCAGACAATAACAGGGAGGAAACGCTACAAGAGGGAAAGGAGAGAACAACTGTTTCAGTTTACACTTCGTGTGTTGTATGACCTCATGTACCATACACATTTCTTCATGGTACAGTCCGACTGGCATCCAATTTGAGATAAGGAAGACGGAGAGAGCAAGAATACAGGGAAAGAAAGAAAACACTGAGCATTTTTCTTCCTCGCAGAATGGATTTTTCTGTGCAGTGATGGATCGATTATCCAGTAGTCATGTATTCCACAGCGTAAAGTCTCGCATGTATGGCGCATGCGGTTTTACCTGCGTTAAACGGAAATCATGGCCAATTTTTGCAGTTTGCAAATGTTGTTGAAGAGGGCCGAGGACATTAAGAGATTAGGGAAGAACATAAGAGGGCATGAGAAGCAAAAGGATAAGAGGAGGGAGATCCACTGCATTGGATCCAGGGTGAGCTGATTGATTTCGGTGTATTAAAAGCTAAGATGGGGTCGTCCCCGCAGCATTGGCTCTAACGGAGATGAAACGGCTTTTAAACACTTTCCTTCATTAAATATCTCCCCCCCGATTGGATTTAAATCTTGGCTCCTTATCAGCCAAACAGCACTTAGAATCTATTAAGTCATTTTACTTGCTCTGACCTTCCGTCCCCTCTCCTTCGCTCACCGCCCGTCTCTCGCTCCCCGTGGTGTCCACTCCGCTTTACTCAATCACCTCTCTCTCCCTCCCTTTTTTTTCTCCCTGCACAGCCCTAAAAATACTCCCGTTCTGCTGTGCTGCGTTGACAGTTTCACTTTGCAGCCAGCACATCATGACTCATTAATGTTGCTCACAGACACACATGCACATGCAGGACATGCTGGCATTAGTTATGCAATAAAGAGTCTGTGTCAGCAGCAGTGTGGGGGTGAATGTAATCGTGGCTAGGCTTTTTTTTTCTCTTTCCGCTGTGCTGTTTGTATAACATTAGTGATGCAACTGGTGATGATGGTTTTCAGTTGAGTACACCCCCGGGACACATAGGTGGTCATTTGAGTAGGTCTGCAATGAAATGTGTGTTTATGACAAATTGCAGTGTCGAAATTGTGTTTGATTTTTATTAGACCTGGGACAAGAACCGCATGACCGCCATACCATGGTCACCGCGTGACGCCTACTGCAGGGTTGAGCTCATTACTATTATTGTGACATTTTTCCTTTTGTTATTTTTCTTATTACATTTTTAGCTTCTGAAAATGACATGGCTGCATTTGGTGGGTGATATGTGTGTAAAAATAAACACAAAAAATATTGTTTACATAGTCATCATTACTGTTTTTTTCTATTCTATGTTCAAGGTCTTTTGGAAAAAACTTAACTTTTCAGTGGGTCCTCGCTTCTGCGACGGTCCAGTTTAACTGATGGAGGATTTCATGTCTCAGATTTTCTATGTCTTCCCCTTGAATCCATAAACTCTCTCCCATGTCAGACTCCATTCGTTTACAGTAGCTTCACCTCTGACACCATGCTGTGTTGGGTCCTTTACGACTTCTGCGAGTAGGCTTCGTGGCTTTTGATTTAATTTAACTGACTCGTTGGGGCCTTGTTGCAGCAAGTTGCAATGGATGAGTTTTTAAATAAACTCATCTGTGCTAGATAGAGTTTTCAACATATATCTATGTTCACAATGTAGCAGTATCAGGGAAAATATTGAGTGTGTCCCCTCAATGTGATGATTGAATGTGAGTTAAATGCGTCCTTTTGGATTTTAATGCATCAGCAAGTCGCCACTTTTAGAAGTTTGAATTGGAATTTATAGATATATATTTTTTTGCATTTGTCCTTTCAAAGATATCTCAATTGTCAGTCTTTATTTATTTATTTTAACTTGTTGGTTGTATATTTGATTTTGTTATGAACGTTTGTATAATCGCGGTAGGCTGAGCTCTATTGTCATTATTGGCACTTGACTTTTTTTTATTTATTTACATTTTAATTGCAAATAAAAAGAACTAAATACAAACACAGTGCAACACAAATACACAACACAAAGACAATTTTCCAGAGATCACAGACAAAAATATATGAATACAATACAATAGCTTAGGGGATCTTTGTGTCGCCATCCCTTCTTGAGAAGGTTTGCCTCGAACATTCGAAACATTCATGTTTGTATATTCTTTTAAAGATGCTGATTAAGTGCATTATGTGTTATTTGTGAGCTCTAGTGGTGCTGGTAGGTTTATTTGGTTATGTTTGGACAGAGCCATGCTAGCTCTATGAGGATGTTACCAATATTCCCATCTAAATATCAACAAGAAAACAAGCACATGTATTTCCCATAATGACAAACTACTTATTCAAGGATAAAGACTGTTAGATTCAGCATATATTCAAAACATGGGTAGCTAGCTTTAATGATGATGTTTTTGGTCTCGTGACAGTTTTTAAAGAAGTCGCTCTCACCCAAACAAAACCAGACTCAAGGACTTTACATGAAATAATGTGATAGATACTGTATAATGGAGCTTGAATGCACCCCAGGACATGATGGATGAATAGAAGTATTTTCAGTGGGGGTAAATTTCCCGTGGCTGAACGCTGCCACAGCTCAATGAGTGCAGATGAAACACTGCTCTGTGCTGCCTCGGTTCCTACAGAGCTTCAACACCACTGTAGGCCAGCGTGAGCGTTGTTTAGGGGGCTGAAGACTCATTGACATTCT
>CAEMYA010000161.1:3557772-3575447 GCA_903131615.1 Diplodus sargus
AGTGAGCACATGTGGGTTGGGTCAGTTGGAGGGGGGGTAGGTGGGTGGGGTTGACAGTTTGACAGAAAAGAAGATAATCTGGGAATGGTAATGCTGTGAATGGTCTGCACAGACACACATGCACACACTCACACACACACACACACACACACTCACACACAGAAAGATACACTTCACTGATCTGTGCGTCTATTGCTGACCCCTTAATGGGATTGGAGACCTTGTCGACTTTCTCTTGTGGCGTGTGTGTGTGTGTGTGTGAAAAGAAGAAATTGTGAATGGTGTGTGTTGTGTGTTTCAGCCAAATAACTATTATTCATGATATTTTTTTTTAAGAACAGTATCAAAACAGTTGGTGTCAGACTGTCAAAATAAAATGATTTTGGCTCAGAAATTGTCTAACAGAGGTGTGTGTGTGTGTGTGTGTGTGTGTGTGTGTGTGTGGGTGTGGGTGGGTGTGTGGCAAGCCAAGGAGACAAATGGTGCTTTAGAGCCTGTGGCAGTTATCTTGTATGTGAGCCACCACTTTCTCGGTGTGTGTGTGTGTGTGTGTGTGTGTGTGTGTGTGTGTGTGTGTGTGTGTGAGAGATACAGAGAGAGAGAGTGTAATAGCAGATGCTCTCTCTGGTCTTGTAGACATGCTCCAGTGCTGCTGCCATCTGGTTGGCTGAATAGAGCTAAGGGCGGGATGCTGGTCACTGTGAAATCATTGGCTGTTGGGAAGGCTCAAGGCTTAAAGTCCACTTAAGACTGGAGAAACAGAGAGAGGGAGGGAGAGAGGGAGGGAGGGAGGAGGGCAGTTCAGTGAGGAGGGGGTCATAAAACAGTGGGGTGTTATGGCTTTGTCCACTCAAAAGGGCAGATGGAGAGAGTACTGGGAGTGCAGAGTGAGGGGCAGTCATGCATTGACTGGAGGACGGGAGAGAAATCCCAGAGGCTGTGGAAACATGAATCAGAGCGCGTTTAAAAGCGTTTCAACAAGTTATAAGGTGCACTGAATCCATTCTGGCATGCAGTCATAAAATTGTCCTCGTTTTATTTTAATGCATTGGAAGTATTGAATGATTCACTGCCCCCTCTAGTAAGACTGGACAGAAAACACTGGTGGTCAGTCGGTGCCTCCCCTCCACTCAGCAGGTCAGCAGGTTCTCGATCGTTACTGGCTGTGATTGCAGCTGTAGCTATTGAACTCCTGGAAACCCACTGATGTGGAGCAGTCGTTGGATGAAACCTGGTGTTTTTCACTATAAACTATAAGTGGTGTTGTATGACACACACAACCAGAGCTTCCCTTTCTGTTAAGATAAAAAGAAAGACGTTTTTTTTTGCATAACACAACCAAACACCTTTTTCTGTCGACCAACTTTGAAGTTCTGCGGCCAGACTCTTTTTTCCATACGTTTTCTTTCACCCCTGGGATCATACGGACTGCAACTCAATCGCTCTAGAGTAACACTATAGAGAGTGAAACAGCTTCTCAAGCTGCTTCCAGGTCTGCAGCTTCACCTTCGGAAGAGATGTGTTGCACCTATTTTTAAACTCGTTTTTTACAACAGATGTCAAATGTTTGTTATTAAAGTGAAAGTTCGGTACTGGTACTGAATTCCAGGTATCGGTGCCGTATCACTTCAAATGTCAATGTACCCAACCCTAGTAGGTACTCCTCTGGCATCACTTCTTGAAGAGCCACTTTTGTGCAGTAGTAGGAAAAGGGTGAGAAAAATGTGTGGTCAGGGGTGATTGGGGCAGCTGGGTGGATCACTGACAGGACTTCTCCTCCAGAAATCAGAGTGATTTTTTTTTCATTTATGTAACCTAAGCAAGTGTAAGTATGTAAATGACCATATGATCTGAATGAGGTCGGCTACGTAAGCCCAATGATTTTTACCCAAAACCTGATCTTTTCCTAAACCTAACCAAACCAATGCCCTTTTGACAACGTTAACAACAATCCAGAGGTCATAATACTGTCAGCAAGCTGTATTTTGAAAGTCTAACCAGATGTTGCATATCACTATATTTACTAACTTGACTGTGGAGCCCTTTGTGTGCGGGCAGGTAGAGCATCATGGTTTAATGCTTGATGCCGCTGACCGAGCTGCCAGATTTGGGGAGTGTTTCCACATGTTTTAAAGGTCGTTCCAGTTTTGACAACTCAACAATTATTTTCAAACGTTTGGTAGTGATAAATAGTTTTTAACACCAAAGTGCTGACTGAGTGGAACAGAGCGACAGAGTGCTAAATCAGAGTCTTAAGTTGAGGGAGTCACAAGAAACGAGTTGAAAAATCTGCATCAGAAGTCGAGAACTTCTGACTTTTAGTCTCTGATGAATACCCTGATGACATCATCATTTTATTTTTACAATCTGGAAAGTCCCTACGAAGCCACGGGAGACATTAAACGGGGGTTTTCACAGGCTAAATAGTGCTTCTTGTGGTGAGTAAACTGAACTTGATGTGTGAAGTCAGTGGGAGTCCCTTTAACAAATACCCAGCTTCGTCTAACTTATTTTGGAAGACAAAAAAATTTAAATGACGGGTATAATGATGACCGAAACTGTTCATTAAATACATCCATTGTAGTTTATAGATTGATTTTTCTGGTTCAAACATACATAGCTTGCGTAGTTTTCTCAAGCAATGTGTGACTATTGCCAACATTTTGAACGTGCTTTTTGCTGTCTTAGTGGTAGATGATAAAGGCAAGAAATTGTTGGGACCATCAGACAGCTTCAGCAAGATTATCATAAGTGATAGTCAAACCTATCAAACCTTAATTTTTTACTAATTAATTGTTAATGTATCTACCTGCTCACAGATAGAATGTAAAGTAGAGCTGCTGTAGGGACATGAGACGAGGGGAGAGTTGAGCACAGCACTGGTGACTGGTGCTCTTTAGGGGAGGTTATCTTTGGTCACACAGGCCTGCCTGTCTGCCCACATCACATCAAAACACACAGACCCTGCCGGTGGAGCCGAGCCACACAGGGCTGGGAGACACTGTCATCCTTTTTTTACCCCTCCGTCTCTCATCCCTCTGTTTCTTTATTTGTGTCTTTCCTCAAAGATAGTGACAGTTGATAGGCGTTCCTTTCCCCTATGTGTTCTCTCCTCACCTGCTTTACCGCTTTCTCTCCCTCTCTGCTCTCCACGCCAGTCATCGTTTATCTGGGCCAGTCATTGTTAGTAACGCTGTGTTCTCCCTCTCCTCTTCCCTCTTTTGTACTATTTATTTACTCTTCTGCTTTCAAACTGTCTCTCAGGTTTTGTCTCGCCTCTGATCAACCTTGCCGCTGCCTCTCGTCGGTTTCTCATTTCCTCTCCGGCCCTCACGCGCTTCTTTTTACATGTTTTATCTGCTCTATCCGAACACAGCGTCTTTTTCTTTCATCCCTGTTTCATCCTTTGGCATTTTCCTTTTCCTTTGTGGCTCCTCATTTTTTTTTTATGTTGTAGCATTCAAAACCAACGCGCCTGAGAGGCTTAACTTTGGAGCCGTAAGGTGGTGTACGGGGAGTTTCTTAACATGTGTGACATAACATTTTCATTTGAGCGTGCTGTCAGTGCAGAGTCAAAGGAAACACAAAGGAGATGGCTCGCTGCAAGGGTCATGAGGTTTCAGCTATGATGAGAAAGGTTCACAGTACATGCCTTTACTTACCAGCCAGGTTTCTTTTTCCTCAAAGGAGGTAGATGTCAGCATCCCTTTGATTGTTTTAAAGGTCAGCCGTGGTTGTGCTGTGATATTATTCGACAGAAAAAAAAACCTGGGGTCGTGGCACATGAAGGTGAAGGCATCGCTCCGTACAGGCTAAGATAAAATAATTTCCTGCACGAGGTCAAACCTCTTCTTTATGTTGACATTCTGTTGAGTATTTGATGGTGAATTATGAATTGGGCTGCAAAGTAAAGAATATTGTCATTATAGACAGAATATATTTGAGGGTCGGGGGGTAAAAAAAACAAACGCTGTATGCTCCAGCTGTATGGGGTGGGGATGCTAGCACGCAGGAAGTCATCACTGGAGGGTACTTCACCACATTTCAGCCACTGAAAGGGCATCCTTGAGAGCACTTTATAATGTTTTATGTATCATAGGGGCATCTAATTTGGCTCTTTTGCTGTGTTTTTTTTTAACATGGGGCCACAAGGGGGGCCATTTTTACATTAAAGAAGCTGAAACCAACAAAAGTTTGCTCGAGAAATGGCTGAAAGGATTATTCGATCATCAAAATAGGGTTGTTCATTGAATTTAAATCCAACTATCGATCATTGCACCGAAATTATTGCCATGCTTCAATGCTGATATTATTATGCTACAACCATGTAATCAAATTAGTGCGAGTGCAAGAGTTGTGAAAATCTTCCCTGTTACAGTATCACATACCTGAGCAGCCATCTAGATAAAGCAGTTGAATTACCCTCAAAGGCTGCTTGTCCGGGTAGGTATGTCAAGGTTTGTACATTCCTGTTGTGCCTCCTCAAACCTTGACTTTTCAAAGAGTAGCGACAGAAGAGCGCTCAGTCCTCACCGTGTGCTCTAATGAACTGTGGCAGTTGGTGTTCACTTTGTTCAGCAGACAGAAACAAAACAACTAAGGAATCGAGAAAAACACACCATGATGCACCTGTGCAGGCCCTCACTCAGACAGGAGGCGGTCCAATAAAGAACGAAGGCATCTCATAATGAGCGTCTCAGTGACATCTCTCTAAATGTCACTGTCTGTTTGTATGTTTGTTTTCAAGCGGAGAGGAATCCTTTTCCTTGTCGTCGCGCCTCACTTTTTTCCCTCGTTTCAAACCGAGATGTTTCAGACTCACAAGCCTTTTCATCTCGATGAGTCAACAGGCGGGCTCTCCGTCGCCTTTGTCATTCCTTGTCCTTGTTGCTCAGAGTGTATATTTACAGCTACATACTCATTATTCTCTGTCTTCTCCTCTCTTTTCCTCTCAGGCCCTCGCGTCTCACCGAGCCTACCTCCTGACGGCACGCATTCCCACCAAGGTAAGGACTACAATGACAACCAGGAGACCACGCTAGAAAGGCCAAGGTTTCACTTATGAGCAACAGTGTGGTCAGAAATGTCCCCAACTCAGCACTTTTGTCATCTCTGTTAGTTTGTGTGAATGTATGTAGAGTTTGCGTGATAAAGAAGTCGGCAGGTGAGGGCTAAACTAGTAGCTCTGTGTGTGGTTATATTTCAGTTACACAGCTGTGTGTCTTTTAACATGGAACAGCGGCGCCATAATGCAGCGCAGATGGCCGCTGTTAGCACCATCAGCAGTCAGTGACACATCTGTCGTCGTCGTTACCAGCATCGTTTTCGCCACCACCACATAAAGACCAGCAGTGGACTAACACAGTGCAGATGTTCAAGAAAACTCCGAGCACCACCAGTTTAACAACATTCACTGTCTCCACTGCCAACATTACACTTCACATCTGATTTCAACTTCTGTACTATGACCCAGTGGCTTTTTAAAAACAGGCGTACACTGAAATCAGTTTATAAGCTTTGATGGTGAGTTCTGATTGTGGATTGTGAAGTTATTAAAGCATGTGTGTAAAGTTTTTAATGTTAAGCGGACAAACCACTCAGCTTCAAAGGTCCAGTGTGTGGAATTCTGTGGCATCTAGCAGTGAGGTTGTAGCTAGCAACCAACTGAACACCCCTCATGTCAGCCTACCCTGCGCTGTCCGCTCACATTCGGTCATCTGCATTTAATCAATGCTTCTGAATATCATGTCATACAGTATGGTTAAAAGCTCTGGAGCAGCTGCTTAACAGAATTTAAGATGAGACTGTCAACTTTGTTTTTATAATTGTTTTTCGTACTAATGTCTAGATAACATATGAGTTTTGTAAAATGTTCAAGAACAAAAAAAAAAGATGCAAAACTACCAGCCAGCTTCATTTGACTACAATCAGTTGATGATGATGTGATTGTACTTTAGAATCTACATTGATATGAATTCTATACACAATTATCAGTTCTTCATCAATGTTTTTAAGTTGTAAAGAAAATGTCATAAACTGTCAGGTTTGTATGGTCTTGGCTTGTTCCCATACAATCACACCATTATTTTACCTCCGGTATCAGGCTGATGCTCCTCCTGATAGGACAGAGTAACACCCTGCAGTATTCTCCCCCAAGTCACGAGGTAGCATAACATCATATCTTGTACCAGGTCCAGGAAATACTTAACAGTTGCCCTTCAAATAGCTGTATGCTTTCCAGTCAATAAGATGCCTCGAGGGACAGTTTAGGTGATTGATTGTTGGCTTAAAAACTTATTTATTGGTTTAATGGGGGTGGAAGAGGCCGTAAAGAACATTCAAGCTGCCTCCCTGTTCCAAATGACGTAATGTGTTTCCAGTGTTGTGAGCTGCTGGTTCAGGATCTGTTTATTTAACTGCAAGTCCTCCTCTGACCTGGAGGGATTAGACACCTGCTTTATGAAGAATAAGCCCCCTCAGCAACCCTCCTCTCTTCTTCCTCTGTCTCTTTCTCTTGGGTTTCCTTTTTCTATACTTTTGTACACCTCATTGTAGTACCTTGCTCCAACTTTTTGTAGTACTTTTTGGAGCCAGATCTTGTGAATTTGCTTATGTGAAAGCAAGAGGCTCTTGTAGGGTTAGACATTAGGTGATGAATCATGAAGTAGGTCTGTCTGTCTGTCTGTCTGTCTGTCTGTCCATCTCAGTCTTGTTTTTCCGCCCAAGAAGCCGAATCCCTTCTCTGGTAGCTTTTGAATCTTTCTCCTGTAGTAAACCTCTGTCCATTTCTCCTCCTGCTCTGCTTAGCTCAGATAACAACCACAAATCACCTTTGCTCTCCTCTCCTTCTTACCTTTAAGCCATTCGTTCGGCTTTTCTCACTCTCATCCTCCCCTTCTTTTTCAGCAGTCCAGATTACAATCCCTCTCTCTTCATCCCCATCTCTTTCCCTTTATCTATCCGTCCCCGTCTCCCCCACCACCACTCACCACTGTGCCAAAGGTTAGCAGGGATAACCCATGATGTATTAAATCCGGTTGAATGTAATGCATTTTATATTAAAAGTAATCGATGTTCGGTTTTCTCTCGAGGAAAAGCAAATTATTATTTTTTATCATCAGTTGAAGGTGCAATATGTCAGAATTTTTGATGTTATGACATATTTGTATTGTGTTGAACAGATATGTATTGAAGTTAGCATGCTAACCAACTAGCACATCCAGGTCCAAAGCTCAGAGTGAACCCTAACACTGCCTCAGGCCTCCAAGCTCTTTGTCCGGCCTGCTAGCTATGTCTAAGTGAGCTAGCGAGCATTAGCAGTTGATATCAGTGATATGCTACACCCTATTTATTGTAAGTATACATTTGACATGTGGGCAATTCTTACACACTGCACCTTTTTTAAATTGAAGGTATTTCAGGCAGTTAAATATCATAAAATGTCCACCACAAGTTCCCAGAGCCAGAAAGCATCTTTTGTGCATCCAAAAGTCCCCCAATTTGAAAGATCACTTATGAGAAGCTGAAACAAATTCTTCGTTCCTTGATTAATGTTTTAGGTTAAGAATCTGTTATGGTTTCCAATTTATGTTCTGTCAAATTAACTCATCATTTTGGCACTAAATCTCTTACTATCATTTTTTCAAGTCATGCTGAAACATTTCCCATCCGTCCAATCCTAGTTTAATATTTTCATTCCCATATTTTCAATAATTTCTGTAAAGTATTGTATAGTAAGTGTAATATACAGATATAAGTAATATCTACTTGCTAACTGTTTTATTCAAACTGTATATGACTGAGGTAGCATTTCTGTTGTGGAAGTACTGTGTGGGTTCTTGCTGCGTGCTGTCTTTGTTAAAAGATGAAACTTGCCAACATCCTTTAGAAAAGCTGACGGTTACAGTATTTCTCCCCATATTGATTCTTTTTGATGTGAAATCTATATCACAGAGCAGATGAGTCGACTGCAAATGAAGATTAGCTCCTGCTCACTGCTCCAACACGTGAGCGTCTGAGCGTGAACGTCATCCGTAGGTTCTGTATTTTCTATTTTTCTGCCAAAACATGTTTTTTTTTTGTTGAATCAAAGCTTGTTGATTTATGCTCCTGGCCTTCTGAATGTATTGGAGGCACTGTGTTTGATCTATCGTACCTCTTCCCGGAATCCCGGAGGTACATCCAAAACACACAAGAGAACAATCAGTAGGTGGGATTTTGTCAGTAATGCTTTTCTGAGGCGAGCCCAGGGCCTTAATGTTGAAGTAACCGTATTGCAGCAGCGGTAAACCATCAGTTAAACACTTTACTGTGTGGCTCTCTTCTCTCGGTTGTAGATAAAATCCCCCTCTAGCTCTCACATGCACTTCTCGGTGGGTTTTCTGTGTGTGCGTATGTGTGTGTGTGTGCCTCTCGGATTGATGGTTTGGCTCCTCTTGAGAAGCTGCAGGGCCTAACAGTCTGTCAGGGTCTCCTCCCCAACATGAACACATGCTCGCACACACACACAAACACTCTTTCATTCACCGCTCCCTAAAAGCCTTTTGTTGTGGTATATTTCATATACCGGCGCACTCTTTATGTATCTTTGCTTTCTGTTTTGTGTCAGAGGTATGGGAGTGTATGTAAGAAAAACACACCTTTCATAACCTCTCAGCTAATCTAAAGCAGACTATCTTATATACACCTGAAGTCAATTTAAACATGTAGCCATCACTGAGCTATCTCACTAACAGACAAATGTTTTCAATCCAAGTAATCAGCACAGTATAGAGTACAGTATAATACAAGTTGTACAGCAGTCTACAGAAAATATTGTGTTGATTTGTGTAACTATTTGCTGTATGTCACAATATACAGTTAAAAGTGTCCCAGCCTAACTTGAACTGGGTCAGTCAGTTCAGCTGAAACAGCCGCCACAGTGAATGTTATGATAGCATACAAAGTTGAGCGTCAGCCAATGACCGGTGAGTCCAAAGACACATGCGAGCTCTAGCCAATGGCAGGACATCATGCTGGGAGGTGTAGAGAGGAACCAAACGCCTGAGTAACTGCATCGTTCACTCATTCGTTCACCGTCCGTCTGTCTCATTAACAGGTTTCTTTTTGATGCATTTTCAATAAAAGTTGAATGTGTGTTTTATAAAGAGTTGTTGTTGTGGACTGCTGAACAACTTGTACTGTGGCACTGCACCAGAAAACATGATTGAAACGGTTATCAAAATAGTTGCCAATTCATTTTCTATTACTCAGCTAATCGATTAATCATGCTCTACTAAACTGTGGTACTAAACACATTTTTTCTAAAAGCTCTCTTAATAGTCTATATAATGCAAAGTATGAGATGGTAGTGACTGCCAAAATGTAGCAGCACAATTGGAAAAGAGCCACAAAGTCAGCAAAACATCTTCTTACTTCCATTATTACTTTACGTTGGCCACTAGCCTCGCATTTGCTAACATTAGCCACTGCACTGTAAGCTAACGGTCTTGCCAGATACATGAAGGCAGCTTAAACTCCTGACTGAGGCAACGGTATGTTTGTGAAAACAGTGTTTTTCTTTTCTAAGAGGAAGTATGTATTAATTGGTCAGCATTGGTCTAAAATAAGAGTAGGCTACAAAATCTTAGCTAGCTCATCTCGCTAACAGCTCATTATGTCTGTTTCTTTGTTTTATCTGAGGAGATTATGAGATTAACTGAGCTTTGATATCTTCTTCAAGGTGTCATTTTCTTTTAGACATAACTCCTTTTGAGAAATTTACTTCAGTGTGTGTGTTTGTGTGTGTATACCATAAATAGAGAAATTGTGGTTTCATTGTGGGATTATTTCTAGCTTGTGGACTGAATGAGTGCGTAACCACAGGCAGTACTGAAATAAACCCGCGCACACATACATAGATGGACTGCGTGCTTCAGTCAGACAGTAGACAGACAGTCTGCTTATCCTCTCCCTCCTCTCATCTTGGAGCCAAGCCTCAGGAACACAGCGCCCACCTGGAACAGTCTGGCCTCGCTCCCTGGCCTGCCCTCGGGCTCTGTACTGTGCGTCTGTGTTTGAGCGCGAGAGCGGGAGTGAAGGAAAACCGTGTGCTTAGTATCCAGTAGCAGTCAGTTGTATTCCGCAGGTTCTTCCTCTAACACACAAGGATATCTTTTTCTGTCCTTTTTAGGTATGGAAAAAGTAGACCGTTGCTTTTCTTTGTCCTGCTCTCTTGAAACAGAAAATGTTGGCGTAAGACTATTCCGCCTGTCGTAAGCCTGACTTGTTTTGAAAAGTCTGTCTTTTGGATGCAAATAGGAGAAATGAGGAGGAGGATTTTCTTCACCTCAATTTCCATTTTTTTGCCACAACAGAAATTGACTCAATTCAAGCAGTTCAGGAGGCACATTTGTAAACAAAGGAAAATGTAAAAAGCGCTCAGAAGAAGTACTTAAATGTCTCACTTATGTATAAATAACGGAAGTTCAGAGCTAATGCTGTCCTGCAAATGGGCAACAACCTTTTAAAAAAAAAAAGCATGTGTGAGTGACTGATGACGTTGCCTGCACAGGAGCTGAGGAAGAAAGAAGAAATGACTGCACCCCTTACCTATTAATTATGGAACAGACATATTGTTTTACACAACATTCCTCAGACAGACAGTCACTATACTACACTGTCTTTATTAGGCAGGATTGCTCTCACAGATACAGAACACATACTGTATCCTCTCACACAGTCACATGAGCAGCACACTTATACATTAATTCATTCAAATATCTGCACCCACGTGTCCACTCGAAGACACTGCAGCTTCTGGATATTTTACTGCCTATTGTTCAAAACAGATCAGAAAGCCTGCTGTGCATAAGTCATGTGCTGTAATAAACAGTAGCTCAGAAAACCCCTAATTAGTGCTCTCATTGTTCCGTTTTCTGTCCCTGTTGTGTATGACACGGCGTAAGTATTTTAATGGTGGTTTCTGTGCTCTTTCTTTTCAGGTGGAACATTCCTTTAATTATCTGGAGATCCAGGGGATTGCCTGTAACAAGCCCACACAGGTACGGACGCTAGCACCCGGGTGAACAGTGCCCAACAAACTCTGAGAACGCAAAATATTTCAGGAAATGGCTCCACATTTTGGAAAATACACTTACCCGCTTTCTTGCTGAGACTGTGACAAACAGATCTTCTGTCACTGTTGTGTTTCTGCACAACGCATCGGGCCCAAGAGCTGACTAGCTTAGCCTAGCATCCCTTTAAGTCTCCACAAGGTACAAGATTCACTTAATATGAATAATTGTACAACTCTGGGTTGAATAAAGAGGAGGGAGAGAAACGGCGTACAGTACACTGTAATGTGAACTACATTCCCCTGATCACTTGAATCGATCAATGCTGCGTAAGGGCCAAACATTCTGCTGCAGGGAAGCTTCTTATATCCATCTCCTTCTCCTGTGAGGTCAAAGGTCAGGATCATCAACAGGGAACGGACTCCGGAAGACGCTTAGACTTACTCAGGGACACAAAAGTATGATGGATGTTTGTGGGAAGAGCTTCTGTTTGGCTTTTTGACCAGCGCTGGCGAGCTGTCAGTCAGCAGGATCCACCTGCAGAATATGATAATCCGTCTCCAACCACACTGTTCCTGAAGATGAGCCTCTCTCCCGCTCGTCTCAGTAGATGTCAGCCCTCTTAGTATCCTGAGTGATGGTCTCCCATGTTTAATATCAGCTGAGATTATGTTAATTCTGGCCTATAGAAGAGGCATCTATCGCCTTACATCAGCATTTGCATAATTGCTGTGAGCGCTGAAATGGTTAGCCAGTCTTGGTAAATGTCATTAAATCTTTATTTTAGCCTAATACATAGATGTGGGGTGCAGATGTGGTTGAGTGGATAGATGGACGTCTCAATTATTATTGCTCGGTAGATTCACTGAATAGATGGGCAGAAGAGTGGAATATAAGATGGAGAAAAAAGATGAAAATATACATGTATAGACACAAAGCACTCAAGATGAATCATGTCAGTATTGAGAAAACCAGACTGGCTCAATGTATAGTGTATAGCGTAAGGAAAGGGATTACTTAGTAGCTAAAGAAATATAACTGGTTGAAGCAGGTTAAGGTGAGACTGTGCATGCTCGTGTGGATCAGTAATAATTGATGTGTCCTTTCAGCTGTTCATAGAGTACGAGCGCGGCTCCTTCTCTCTGAAGCTGCTCTCCACTGACGAGGTCAATGATGTGGTCGCTCACATAGGAAACTGTATGTTGAGGATATGTCCGGGTCTGCCACCAAGGTGAGTTGCGTGTGTGTGTGTGTGTGTGTGTGTGTGAAAGA
The DNA here is from genome assembly GCA_903131615.1 of Diplodus sargus. NCBI lineage: Eukaryota > Metazoa > Chordata > Actinopteri > Spariformes > Sparidae > Diplodus > Diplodus sargus. The sequence continues at coordinate 3,570,099 of CAEMYA010000161.1, forward strand.
TGAAGTTAAATGAATCTTGTATTTCTATAACTGTTCTCTGTATAAGTGTGTGTGCACATACATTTGATTGTGCTTGTTATAATGCATGTATTTACATGGGTGCACCTTACTTCTATATTCAGGTGCACCAGCACATAATTAAGGCACACCCACAATACATTTTAATTGCATTTCTTAACGCATTATGTAAATGATTGTCAACGGGAGTAAAGGTGCAGATAAATGTTTTTCTTGATTGCACTCATGATTGCAGCAATCTTAATTGTTTGAAAAATGAAAGTTACAAAGTGCTGATGTGTAAAGTGCTCGACAAACTCCAATAAATAAATCAAACTGAAATATGTTTGGGTATTTTTAGAGCCGTTAATTGATATTAAAGCTTAGTCTATTCTACGTGTATATATTTAATGAGGATGTGATCTTCCTGTTGAGAACGGGAAGCATGAATGTAAATGCAGAAATGAATGCAGATGTAAAACCATAAACCTTTACAGCCCCGTCTTCACAAAAGGACATAGTCTTTTAGTTTACCAGGAGGCTTAGGTTTGTGTTTTTGAGCCGTAGTCGATTTAATGCAGTGTGCGGTTTGGTTTAATTTAGGTAGTTTGATTTCAAATCATAGGAGTACTCCTTCCTGCTTCCTGCTCGGGAAATGTCCGTTAAAAAGTAAGGCAGTGAGAAAGTAGCCTGGAGCAGTATGTCTCAAAAGAGAGGATATGCATTTGAAAATTTCACCTGCAGCGACATTATCTGTGAAATGTAAGAATGGGAGGATTAAATTCAGTTTTAATCTGTCTTTTCTTCTCAGTAAAGTGATGAAGAAGCTCTGCATGGAGCCTCCAGACAGGCTGACCTCTCTGCAGACTCTGTGGGAGAACAACAAACCAGCTGAACCGGGACCCTGTGGTAGGAATCTGTGATGCTACAATAATTAATTACTTAGCGGTATATACGGTTTCACATGGTGAATTTAAGTAATTTGTGATTTAACTTAGATTTGCCCATGATCCATAGCCTTATTTGTTTGTTCTTTCCCTCTGCCCAGGTGGGTTTTCTCAGATGTACAGATGTGTTTGTGACTGGTTGGGGCTGCCTTACAAAGAGGAAGTGCAGTGGGTCAGTGTTATCGACAATATTTAGTGCCGTTCATGCTCTCGCTCACTCTTGTTTCAAATATGAAATCTGTCTCTTCTGTATATGTTCACTTTTTTATATGACAGACATCCTTTGTTTCCTTTGTTTCCTTCCCAGGATGTGGATACCATCTATTTGACACAAGACACCAGAGAACTCAACCTGCAGGATTTCAGCCACCTGGAGAACAGGTGAGTGTTTGACGCACAGTAAAGATGAAATATGATCAGATCACACCAACATAATGTGAACGATTAAAGTTGCACACAGATGAGGCCATCGGCCTGAAAACCTTTATTAAGAAAAATAATAGAATTTAAAGCAAAGAGGGGTATTTGTGGGTGTGACATGATTTAATTTATCATAGTCACCATTAACTTGATCACGAAAAATGTCTAGTCGCAAAATAACGTTTTTTATTTTCCATGTGTGCTTCTCCTCAGGGATCTGGTGGCAATAATAGCAGTTCTGGAGTTCAACCAGTGGTTCACCAAGCTCTCCACCAAGGACTACAAACTGGTGAGTGCACATTTTCTCAGTAATCATTTCCATTTAGTTTGGGGAATTCAAAAGCATAGTTATTGAAGCCTAATGAGAGATATCCATTAAGAACCAGGAACTAGAGGATCCTCATTAATCTTTTTTGGGTTACATGAACACTATATTTAAACTATATTTTTGTTTTGTAATGCATAACATTTACTACATTTACGCCTTGCGTCCACACTAACCCCAGCATTTAGAGGTCCTGAAACAGAGACTTTATGAGATACTGCTGACCTCGTTTTAGTTTGAACATTTTTGGAACTGGTTTTCAGCGTGGACGGGCTGAAACTGAGACTTGTGGAAAACGATGATGCAGACACCCACGTTGGCTTCCTGATTTTGGATCTTGTCACTGATGACATATCCTCACTCAGTATTTTGTCATGGTTTTTATAGTTTTATTGTGAGGTCCGTGCTTCGGGCGTCCTGAAAGACTTTTCTGGTCTCCTTTTCATTAACATACGATGAGTCACCAGTTTTCAGGATGATCTGGATACACTGAATGCAGTTTAATTCAGTCCTGCCACAATTCTCTCGTTGTGAAGTTTGTGTTCAGTTTTTGAAGAAGCTGCTTCACAATGGTGTTGATTCACCTATGTGGTAATTATGACGCTGTTTGTGTTGCTGATGAACTGTTCTGCATTGAATTGGAGAAGTGTCTTTAGTATTTTGCCATTTACATGGCAGCAAGGGTGAATTGAATATTATAGCCAATAAATTGTTATATAACTGCTGTAATTCCCCCACACAGTAGTTCTATTCTCTGCTAAGACGGTTTCAAGCATAAACAGTATAATGTTGTTAGTCTGATAATCCAGATTTAATCCCATCTCAGAGAATAGTGAGGAGAATCACTACTCGCAACAAATGGTTAGATGTGTCTCGCCCTGTGTGCCGGCCTGTCAGTTTATTCTTGGTTCTTTTCACACTTTGTAAAGGTCGTGCCTCTCACTTCCATACTGCGGCACCACTGCTGCACTGGTGCAGTTGTTTCTGCTTATGTCTGTTGGTCTTTTTCCCCAGTGCAATAAATAGCAGGATGAGGGCTCGGACTGGGCCGCGTCAGTCTGTCTCTTTGTCCAGCTCTCTGTCAAGTACCATATGTCAAGTGAAAGGCTACCACAGACACCAGCTGATTTGGCCAAAAGATGGAGACTCACTGCATCAACAAGACAAAGAGAGTTAAGCAATGCTCGAGGCTTGATCAGGCTGTATGCTAAACTGAGTCGCAATATGCGAATCAGTGTTTTCCACAGAATCAGACTTTAATTGTGACAGTGACTAACTTTTGGTTTAGCATCGAGCTGACTTCGAGCTCCAAATATTATTGGACCGAATTTCCCAAATTCTGAGAGTGAAATTAGTCATTTCGCGGCGCTTGTGAGGCTTTGATTGCCGTTTTACAGCCACGTCTGTCACAATGTTAGCTTGTGGAAAGAAGTCCCCAGTGCATCACATGTCGATGAAGTGAGCCGCTGTTTGAGAAAGTGTGGTAAAGTGGGGGTAGGGGTGGACTTTATTTTTGTTTTTTGTTTTTTGGTTGTTAATAGTTGTTAATAATAATAATAATAATGCATTTTATTTGAAGGCGCCTTTCAAAGCACTCAAGGACACCGCACATAACAACAACAGTACAACAAAAGACAGTTAAAAGACAGTTGTGGTCGATAACTCCAAATATCATCCCCTATCATGCATGAAATCCGGAAATACTGTTCTTGAATTTCTTGAATTTTGACTTTATGGTCAAAACCAAGTCAAAAGATTTATATTATGACTTTGACCTTTCACCAAACCAATCCCTTCATAGGTTAATTCCTCGTTATCATTCCATCTTCTTCCTGGTGTCTTACGCTATCGCAGGCACACATTTGGTTGCATTTCAATGCAGCAATGTGGAGAAATCTCACCTCAAAATCACCTCATAAATGAATAAATTGTATTTATCATGACCTTTGACCTTATATCAAATCAATTCCTTCATAGGCTCATCACTGTCTTTGCATCATCTTCCTGAATCCTGATGAAATTAGTTGTATTACTGTGTTAGACAACAGTGGTTTGTCTACTTTTGATGATTTTGTTGCAAAGTGTCTACATTTTTCAAAGGGGCTGACAAATTTCCTTTTTTCTTTTGCTAATCATCATCATCATGTCGTTATTTCTGTCTCTTCCTGTACAATACATTTACATACAGTACATCCCCTTTCTGTATTTACTGCAGAACATGTCTCTCACTACCTTTGCCTCACTTTAGCTGCATCTATCTGCCTTTACAGAATTTCCCCCCCTTTGTTTCCTCCATCTTCCCCTCCTGTCTGTTGACTGAGGATCAGTCCAATGTTCTCGTGTGATAAGACTCCTAATCCTGACGAGACAAAGGGGCTCAATGTCTCAGGCTGTTGCCCCCCTGCAGCACTCCATTACCAACTCTCCGTCTCGAGGCTTCGCTCAGTCTCACCAATTACCACACGCAGCTTCCTCAGTCCAAACAATTATCTCACGCCTCCGTCACAGACCATTCTTTTTGTATTGAATTTCAGAACACTGTCCGTCACCATGCCGTGTGCAAATGTAGGCTCTGATACTCACACGGGCACATGTGCACCTTGTGGCTAACGTGTGTCCTTTCTGTGCCAGATTAGTGTGTATTATAATGGACCCTCTGGCTTTTGTGTTCAGAACTTTTCTTATTCAAATACGTTTTACAGTGTGTTAGTGGTGTTAGCCAAAGATTCCTGGTCTTGGATAGTGGCTGTGTCGTGTGTTGTCGTGAAAAGAGGCTTTTCGGTGCAATGCAGAGGAAATTCTTTTGGGTGTTTCTAACGAAATGGCAGTCTGATTTTCACGTTTTTTCATGGTGTGCATGTTTATGTGGTGATATGCTCTGGAGTGTGATATTGCTTTGTTTTTGGTCCCACGCTGGTGGAAAGTATAACAACTTTGAAAATAAAGGGTGAAAAGGGAGAGTGATGTCAGCAAAAAGACCAGTGAAACAGAAAGATAAAGTCCAGTGGAGGGGTCATTGGAAAGAGTGTAAGGGAGCGATGCCAGCTGAACGAGGAAATGAGTCAGAAGTCATCAGGAAGGAGAGATCAGATTGAAAGAAAAGGAAAAGGAACTAGACATTCCCAGCATGGGAAACCAGTCTTCATTTTCCAGCGGTACATCAGCTGATGTTCCTGCCAAAGCTATTGACATGAAAAGGTTCAACCAAAGGGCAGCGCTGCCCATCGGTCTGAACTATTTTATCTGCGCAACTGTGTACAGATGTATGAGGCATATCTAAACTAAATATCTGTGAATCATAAAGAAAAGAAGTGAAGTGAATGAGAGGAAAAACAAGCCCCCAGGCTAACCGTCTCAGTCAGACAGATAAGAAATCTCTCAGTGCAGTGAACTGGATAATATAACGCACACACACACGCTCAAAAACACACACACACAGCCGGCTTTCACAGCGAGGGATTAAGCTGCTCATCCTCAGTTCAATCAGGCTGTTTGTCTTCTGCTCTAATCATGATGCCAAGCCGAAAAAATGAGAGAGGAGAGAGTTGCAGTGATAAGAGGACTACCTCGTGATTACCTCGTGATCGCACAGCACGCGTGTGTGTTTTACATGTGTGAAAGTGTGTGATATTTCAGCCGGACGTGGGGTCAGGATGGCGC
>CAEMYA010000161.1:3587215-3609864 GCA_903131615.1 Diplodus sargus
TCTCTCTCTCTCACTCACACACACACACACACACACACACACACACACACACACTCACACACACACTCACACACACACTCACACACACACAGCAGCCTCCTCGCCTTCATCTCCTCCCCTGCTCGCACAGAAAGAGACAGCTTGCTGCAGATTCAATGGGATTGCTAAAGATAACACGTGAATACAAATTACACAGGAAATCCAATTCCACGTTCCCATAGAAATCTTCCCAAACTGGAGCTGCGGGGGGAAATGATGCGTTCCATCCCTTTTTGAAGTCTTAATGAAGCGTTTGGCGGAGGCAGCCCAAAACTGCTCTGCGAGTGGGCTGACGGCATGCAGAATATGGCCTGCGCACATGACTTCTGTCGAGAGTGTTTGTGCGAGCGTGTGTGTCACTGGATGTGTGCTTTGAATGATCATTAAGCATCTGTGTGTTTTGTTGCTGGTAATTGTTGGCGTGGCTCTGACATGCTGTTCTCTCCCCTAATGCTCCTGTAAGCTTGGCCATTGTGTAAGTACCAATGTGCTCCCATCTTAATAATTAACATCCTGCTCCTCCTCGTTTTATTTGCACGTCTGTTTCGGCCGATATTGTAATTTTCTGCTCCTATCCCAATCCTGTTCTTCTTCTCTGCGTCCATTTTTCCATCGACATGTGCAAAACAGATTTTAGCAACATCTCACTGCAGTTCCTCTTAATGCTCTGTGCTGGTATTTTAAATAATTGGTATTTCCATTACTGTGTGTTGAAGCCAGAAGCTCCTCCATTTTGCATGTCTCCCTAATTAGTCGTCTGTGCTTAGAGGCTGAATGCATGTTTCACCTCAGATTCTTCTGCAGCTTGCTTTGTTGTTTTCACAGGTTAATAAGATTAATACAGAGCTTAAATCTCATATTGGTAAATTTGTAGAAACATTTGCCAACCTGTTTTGGGAACACCGTGGCATTTATGTCTAATCTGTGTTAGAGCAGGATCCTCCACAAGCTGTCTTTTTCTAGCAGTAGTGCAGCAGGCAGTTAACGGGACGCATATTCCATGTGTTTAGGGCGTCTGTAGGTAAATTGATCAGTCTTTTAATTCATTTCTTCAAAATGAGTCAAGCTCTTCTGCGGGAAACTTTTAAACCAACCACTGAAGTTTTTAATTTATATGGATTCATACTTACATAAAATCTACCTCTGAATGAGACCACACCTGCCTCCAATGCTTCAATAATTGTATAATATATCAAAACATCTTGAAATGGTCTTAAAAATGCAGAAAATCTAAGTGTGTGGTTTAGACACCCAGGTGTTAAAAGTAATTAAATGAACCAGCCGCACTCTGCATTGTATTTGCTGTGTTCGGTGTGTGTGTGGGTGTGTGTGTGTGTGTTTTTGTAAAACTCCCCACCTTGCCTTTCCAGTTGCGGTCAGGAGGTTCTCAGATCCTTGAAGGTTGTATCGCTGAGATCCCAAACATCTCCAGCTTAGACATCTCTGACAACGGTGAGATCACAGCTTCTATGCAAAACGGACCAAATATTTATTGAACTTTTAAACACTTACCTCATCATGAGTCCTCAGATTGCATCTTTACTATCGTCTTTAACCCTTTTTCTCTACACCCCAGGCCTGGATGCAGACCTGTCCACTCTGCTGGTGTGGTTAGCCAAGAACCGATCCATCAGGCACCTCTCTCTGGGCAAGAACTTCAACAACATCAAGTCCAAGTAAGAATTCAGTGCAGTTTGTGGAGGATGGACAGCTTGTGTGAACAGTTTGGGTCTGAGAGAGAAACATTAGTGGTAAGGCCTGGGTTTGGTTTATCTGTGGCTTCCTGTGACATAGTTCGGTCCGTCAATGACGACAAAACACTGCTGTCGTATTCAACTTACCGGGCCAAAACATAAACTCACATTGCACAGAATAATCTGTATGCATTATATTTCTATAGAATTAACCTGTACAAGGTAGTTTCTGAAGAATGCTCTCTCAGTGCGATCATCCTGTCTTTCTTCTTCCTGACACAGAAACCTTGCCCCAGTGTTGGACAGCCTGGTCCATATGATTCAAGAGGAGGAGTCGGTGAGTTTTTCATTTCCCTCCCTGTCCGTCTGCTTTTGTGTGGGACAGCAAATCACTGACTTTCCACCAGCTGCTCTGCACCTGACCTCTGACCTCTCCGCAGCAGGCCGGTGTGGATATAGTGACCCAAGAGCAATCGATAAAGTATCAGATTCAGTGGACACTATGTGGTTTATAAGAGCTGTAGTAAAACATTCATGCTGTTTTACTCGGCTGCGTGAAGTTAGATCGTAGAATGTAATCTGGACATCATTTAATCTGTTCTGAAATGATAGTAGACCGACCGGCATCGTACCTTTTTTTCATTGCCTGATGAATACTGCTTGCTGATCATCATCGTCTCTGTTGAAAGCTGGGAAGTTACCCAGAGTTGATGGCTTAGCCTCTGCACTTCCTCTATCCATTAGATTTTCGCTCCCTCTTTCTATCAATTCCCACAGGGGGAATTATTTACATTTTACAAGATGCTGAGTAAGCTATCATTTTTTTCAATTGCTCTGAAAACCTGCAGTGAAATAAAAGGATTTTCTCCTGCATAACGCTGACTTCCTGTCCCACAATCAATCTCAGTCATTTTATCTCTTTCACCATCATGGGAGCTGTAACACATTTTGCCCCAGTGCCTTCTGCCTGCCCTTTTTTCATGTCCCACAGAGGTGGATGTGCTAGATTGATGGTCCAATCGAGCTGCTTTGTGTTGGATTGGGCTCTTGACGCTTGTGTGTGTGTGTGTGTGTGTGTGTGTGTGTGTGTGTGTCTGTGTGTGTCTGTGTCTGTGTCTGTGTGTGTCAGATTATTTGTATGAGCTGGTTATCTGGCTCTGCAGGCAGGAGAGAAGAGAGAGGGAAAGGAGGGAGAAACTTAATGGATGGGTCCGTAGTAAGAGGTTCAAGGTCAGATGTCAAAGGATGTTCAGTCAGGGTGGATAGTAAAAAAAAAAAAATAGTAGAAAGAGAAGGTGGCAGAGAATTAAGGTTTAGTAGCATAAAGAGGACAGCTGAAATGGAAGGTCTTGTTGATAAAAGGACCTGTGGTCCATAGATTTGTTTGGAGCAAGGAAGAAAGTGAGCACTTTGTGTGTGTGTGTGTGTGTGTGTGTGTGTGTGTGTGTGTGTGTGTGTGTGTTTGTGTGTGTGTGTGTGTGTGTGTGTGCGTGTGTGTGCGCGCGCGTGTGAGGGAGACAAGTGTGTAACCAGTCTCCTGGGTCCCTTACAGCCAGAGTTGACGTGCGAACACAGATAAGTGAAGGCCTGTAGAGATAACGAGTTTCAAATGTTATTCTGCAGCAGTTTTCCTGCTCTGCCTCTCTCAGATTGTGTCACAGCTCCAGGCAGCACATCTACCTGCTGTGTTTCTGTGTCCTGGCCTGAATCCAGGCAGTTTAGTCCTGAGGTACCTGATCGCTGCCAGAATATAAACAGATACACAAAGTGTAACCTGTGTCTCATTGGTGAAGTGGTGCATGTCTGCTTCATTAAAAGGAATAGTTTGTAATAGTTGGATGAAAATATCGTTTTTTCTCTCACATCTGTGCAGTTAAATCGAGCAGCACGTGAGCTTAGCTTTGCTTGACGACTGGAAACCAGTTTTGTTGTATGCTAAGCTAATGAGCTGCGGGCTGGAGTTTCATACTTGATGCACAGACATGAGACAGGGTAAAAAATGTTCTTATCAAAGTCTCACCCAGAACTGTTTCTTTAATCCACAGAAAGAAAATTTCACAAATACAGAGGAAAATAACTACAAATTTGCAGAGATCTTTTATAGATTTTAGATTGTTAAGTACAATACATTAAGTGAGAAAAATAAAATGGGAATCTTCAAAAACAAACAAAGAAACATCTTACATTGTTCTTTCTGCAATATGTTATAAATCTGTAATAAACAAAGAACAGTCAACAGAGTCCATTTTAATCAGCAGATCTACCACCATATTTATAAAAAATTACATATTCACATATGTGAAGCCCAAAGCACCCTGATAGTTATGATCAGGCTACATTTGTTAATGTCGTGGTTTGGAGATGGAAGTAAGAAATTAGTAACAACCTAAATCACACAACCCCAATTTCTCCCGGTGACCAGTAATGATAACAACAATTCTTTAGTGTTTGAGAAAAAGTAATCATCAAAAGCTCCATCTTCCCCTCTCCCAAGCTGTCGCAGATGTAGTGGACAGACAGGATGGTATATTGCAGAGCACTGCAAGATAAATGAGTTCATCAGAATATTAAGCACCATTCATCATTTTATGGACGTGCATTAAACAGATTAATTTGTCTCTGGTATAAGGTCACTTTTAGTTGCGTGTCTTGGGTTACAATTTCTCATTTTCTTGGTTTTATTAAACATGACGAGGATGCGATCATTTCTTCATTTTAGTGATTAATAATGGCTGAGAGTCTGAGCTGCTGCAGCTGCAGAGAATCATCAGCCATTGTGAGGAGCAGGACTTGTGATTACTTTTTTTACAATATACAGAAAATATAACTGTAGACTTTTCGTCTTCTACATTTACTGATACAATACAACCAGATGCTGTTGGTGCACTGGATATATGTGCGAGTAAGAATTTTGAATCCAGGTTTTTATTCTCATTTATCTGTTAGAAACAGTGTGAAAACTTGGTGTTAGTGATCTTGCTTCTACTTTACATAGCTGGAGAAAGAATAAGCTACCGCGGCTACCGGTCCATAAACTTGTACCTATTTGAATTTGCATGTTTAACGTCTGCTCCAAGCTCCAGAGGAGCACACGCAGCCAATAAATAATACTCTCTCCATCCTCAGACAAGACATAAAAAGGTAATTTTCTGCTTGTATAACCATGCTGATGCTGTTCCTCTCCACACTGATCACTTCACTTTATCAGCTCAAAGACAAAAGATTCATTAGAGAGGAAAATATGTTTAGCCTCATAACTCACCCCTCATTTATCACCATTGCTTAGTTGTTGTTTTTTTATGGCAAAGACTTAGTAATTGCTGTATGGTTTTGCATCTGTGTGTACTATTTGAGCATGTATTACTGCCAGCACTGTGTTAATCCATGTGGAGGTGGAGTCATATTTAGATTTTTCCCTGTTGGAGATGCTAAAGGAAGCCGCTGTTTTGTTGTGACTTCCAGTTGATGCATGTACTGAAGATGTACAGTCACTTCCCTGTGTGTGCTGCAGTTCATGGAGTGAATGCAGTGATCAGTGCTGATGAAAAGTAGTACTGAAGTAGAGCTCAGAGATCCTTGTGCTCTACTTTGACTTCTGCTCCACTGTATAAGTTTATAATTAAATGACAGGTAAAAAATTAAAGGTGTTGTTCTGGGGGGGTGAAAGAAAATCTAATTCAGAAAGGAACATTTTACAAATCTGGCACTAATAGCTAATATTTTAGTGCTGCAAACTTTAACCCAGCCTCAGAGTAGTGGAAAGTTATGCCAACCATCATCTATCATCAGTGTTCTTCTACTTGTTGTATTTGTCGGTGAGCTGAGATAACAAGCAGCTCTTGGTACCACGGCTCCTCTGAACTAACTTCATTAAGAATTCAGACCTACTGTTCTTCTTGCCCTGAAATGTTTTGTGAGTATTCTTAGACCAAAAACAGACAAGACACAGGGCCTAAAATTAAACCTGACACCAACCTGTTAGCAGCTACTCTTAGCATTTGCATGTTTTTGTGAAGACGACCATCAGGAGTCTCCAGCTGTGTAAATGCCATGCATCATAGAACAGCTTAACTCCGCTGAACAGACGGGCGCTGTTGGACACTTGTAAACCTTTGTATTATTCTCACTGCTCAGAGAAATCCACTTGATCCTTTGCTGAATTTTTCATTTGGCCCTGTGGAGGTTTGAATGATAATGCCGTTGACATTTGAGAGAAGTCTCTTTCAAGTCCGCTTGATCATCGGATAAATGTTTAATTGAGGATTGCTCTTTAGAGTCAGCGGATGCTGCAGGAACATTCAGTTTAATCATTACTGCTGTATTTGCAAAAGTTGGAGGACAGGCCATTTTGAAATCAAAGACTAATGAAAAACTAAAATTCTAGGCAGTTATTTGTCCTAAAATCTCTCAAAGGTTATAAGAACATTTACTGATATTGTTTAAAATGATTTCAAAAAGCTCCAGAGACTTTTGTAATGGTTTCAAACTTGCTGTGAGCTCTGACAGTCGTGTCCGACTGCCTGCTTACACTTTCTCAAAGGAAGTGCCAAAGATCACTGGGTGGGTGATGGAAACAAACAAAGTCAGCATTAAGCTGAATAAATAGAAAACACAGGGAAACTAAGCATCCATGGACAGTGAATAAATTCAAGAACACTTGGGAAGACAAGCTGGCACAGTCTGAAAGAATATTAATGCTCTCAATGACATAAATTACGATGGCTTTTGTTACACTTGGCAGTGATTTACAACACGGTCCAAGAAAGCACATTTTAAATGCCTGCTGGTGATGCCAAAGCTGAATAAACACATAAAGGGGAGGGCAGCTCATCAATTAGGATTCTATTGAACATCTGCAGGTGGCAGATAAACCAAAGAGTGTCCTGCTTTCCTCTAAGTCTGTATTTTACCCTTCGATCTCTTGATATTAACACCTTTTCTCTCCTCTCCCCAGCCCCTCACCTCTTTGTCTCTAGCAGACTCCAGACTTAAGAGCGATCTCACCATCGTGCTGAACGCAATCGGCAGCAACTCCTCGCTCTCCAGATTAGACATCAGCGGGAACGCCATGGGGGACATGGGAGCCAAGATGCTGGCCAAGGCGCTGCAGATCAACTCCAAACTCAGGTCAGTTTAGTATGTTCAGGGGTCAGAGGCTATGTCACGTGATTGTCAGTTTTAAACAGCCGTAAGTAGAAAACAGTCACATTACATTAAATGAAACCAAATGAAATAAAAGACAGACTAAATTAAATAGGAACACTTAGCTGTAAACCCCCATACTTAGCATTTATACACACTACAGTGTGTCAACATTTCATATTTTTTTATAAAGCAGTAAAATGTAATTATGCACATATACACACGCTTTTAGAGATTATTCATTTATAAATGTAGTCCTCAGTAGACATTTCATGTTATAACAAGTTCATGTTACTTTATTGTCATTCGCATATACATGTGTGGGTACCCAGTGAAGGAAGTAATTGACAAATGTATAAAATTCTTTCTAGGCCATGGCAGCTTATATCTATTTAAAACATTAGCACTGTTTTATAAGCTTTTATTGAATTATAGGGGAAGAATTAAGGAGAAATTTCGAAAGATATTAGATAAGCTTCCGTGACAATTTTTTCTTGTGAAAAGAGAGGTGAATTCATTAGTTGCAGCTCTGCTTTTGTCACATTGCGTGCCTCTCTGTGCAGGACTGTGATCTGGGATAAGAACAACACCAGCCCTCAGGGTCTTCAGGATGTTGCAGCTGCTCTGGAGAAGTAAGTAGCCTCGTCTGTAAATGAGTGTAAATGACTGGACAGAATGACCATGTCCATTTGGTGTGGGGCTTTCATTATCCTACGCAACGGTGCAATATGTAAGAATTTTTGTTGAAAACATTCCAAAACTGAAATATGTGAAGAAATAGCAGTTGTGATATTATGAAGTCTATGTATTGTGTGACAGACACAAGGTAAAGCTTCTGTGCCAGTGTGGTAATTGCCGATACTTCCCCATTTCTGCCGGTCCGGACCATTAGCTGCACGGCTAACTCAGCTAACTAGCTACCTCCCACTATAGCTAGCAGCAATTAGCGATGGTTGCTCAAGTGAAAGGTCCACCCCAATTTGTTGTGAGTATGAATTTGACAGGTGGCCAATTCTTATATACTGCTCCTTTAATTCACTCACACTGGCTTGCCTCACCTTCTGTTTCTCTCTACCAGTATGTGTCTGCTCTGTTGACTTTCTTTGTCACCAATATGTTTTCTAGGGACATTACAAAGTTGAGCGGTTGCTAATAGACCTGGGAGGCCCACTCAAATAAAGTATATGTGTGGAAAACACTGCATATGCTGATGATCCATTTATTTAATATACATGCACTGCTGTGCTAAAAGACTTCTGAAGGGATGGATGTGTGGTTAGCTGTCGCAGCCCAGATGTAATGTGGCTTTGTGCTGAGCGGGCGGAAAACCTTCAGGTGTGTTAATACAGGAAGAGAAGGAGAAAGGTGAGAGAGGAAGGAAGCGAGAGGGCGAGACAAACACAGGGAATAGGACAACAAAGACTCAATGGCGGTAGAGAAGATGCTGAGGAAGGAAAAGGAGGAGAGAACAGAACAGAGAGACAAAACGTGCAGATTTTTGTTTTTGTCTACCGTCTCTTCAGTCTGCGGAGCTTAGTGTTCAATATTCTGCGTGTGAGCGTGAAATGACATGTGCATCTCACTAAATTTGCTCCTGGGACACATTTGTACATCCTCCTCTCTCCTCTTTCTCTCATCTTCTCTCTCTGTTTATCATCCTCTCCCAGCAGCACCATTTCCCCTCTGAGTCTCTGTGCTGCATTATTGAAATAACAATTTTCTTCTTTTTTCCCTGCTCCTGTTCTCTATTCTCTTCAGCAGTGCAGTAGTATGCGTGTGGGTGTGTGTGTGCAATTCATTTCCTTTTGGCAATTTCCTGATATCTCTTGTGCTCTTTTTCTTTTGTCAGAAAACGTTTCATAATGCTTGACATTACAGTCTTCAGAGGTGTTCCAAGACTCCAATATGCTCAATAATATGTGCAAGTGGGTATTTTGAAGTGAATATAAAGAGTATACAAAGTCTCTTATATTCACCAGCATTAAAAGTTACAGTCTGAAAACTTTTCAGCGATTAGAGACGTGCTGTTCATTTCAAGGACTCATATAGGACGTCTCTCGAAGCGTAATAGTTAGACGTTAGAAGACTTCGAATGTCTTTATTTGGTAGTAAACCAAATACCCCCAAAAAACAATTCATCAATTAGTTGATTGATAGATAGAAAGTGAAAATTACAAGAAATAAAAAAAAATTGACTCTCGTAGTTACTCATTTGTCATCTTAATAAAAAATGAAATTGCCGGGTATTCTTTTGTACAAGCTCCTCTTTTGTGAGAGAAACAAATGTCTCCTTAAACATAAAAGACAGCACTTTCCACTCTCTGACTGTCCCTGTTATTACTCTGCTTCTACTAAAATGGAAAACAGTTTTTATTCTGTGGTCGTAAAATGAAAAGAATCCTCTTAAAGCAGTGGCAATGGAGGCGGATGTGTTTGGGAACTTGAAGGACTTGGCTGTCTGTGTCGTTCGCAGCAGATATGCCAGTCAAAGCAGCGAGGGGATCTAACCAGACGGGTTCATACAGAAGTCAAATCTTCATCAGTAATGGCACCACGCTGCCTGCTGTGCTGCTTCACAGTGTGTGTTGTAAAGCCAGGCATATCTGAGTAAAGACGAGTCGGTTTATCTTTGAGGTTGACCACCATCAACATCTGACTCCTACTTTCTCCTTTGCCTCCAAACGCCCTCATCCATTTCCATTCTACTGTATCATCCCTTCTCCTCCATCATTCTATGAATATTAATAATGTGCGATGACCTCTATTTCAAGATCACTAACCTCTGTAATGGTGCCACTTCACTGCTCTGTAATAGACCAGTGTGGGAGCAGCTGAGGAGCTGGGCCATATCTAATGCTGTCTGCACGCAAACACACACACACACTCACACACACTCACACTCAGACACACACTCACACACACACAGTGTTACTGATTGATTCACACCCAGATCTAAACATATATAAATCCTTAAACTTACGGAACCGTGACTTACAATTACTCTGTACGTCATGGCTCAATAAACACACTTCTTAAAGGATAATTTAACGTAAAAGAAAGCCCTCAAGTGGATGCATTCCACTGCACTCCTACTGTACTATTGTACGATGTAGAGTAAAATGTGTGCATCATATTGCATTACACTACACAGGATGTGTTTGATCAAATGCATCACTTTTATTCCTGTTTTTTGGAAAGACTCTTTATACAAGCCTATCCCTTCCCGAACGTGAACTAACTGTGGAAAAATGTCCTCTGGCTGTGTGTCCATCAGGAACTACACCATTCGTTTCATGCCCATCCCCATCATCGATGCCTCCCAGGCTCTGAAGGCCAGCCCGGAGAAAACAGAGGACGCTTTGCTAAAGGTTTGTTAAGCCTCCTTGTGAAGGAAACATGATGTATGCATCAACTTAGGAATAATGAACATAACTTGATTATTCACTTTATTATTGTCACTTGATGACAAAAACTTGCTGGTTTATTTTTATGACAGTGGTATTGTGTTTCCCTCCCCAGATTGAGAGTTATCTCTACAGGAACCATGAAACCAGAAAATACCTGCAGGAGCAGGCCTATCGGCTGCAGCAAGGCATCGTCACAACAACCACACAACAGGTGTGTAAACAAAAGCCCCTTTCACACATGCAGTGTATCCCAGAAATGTTCAGGAACATTTATATATAGGGTCACATGTAATTGGGAGAAGAGATAAATTTGTGTGACATATTTAAATACACAACCTGTTTACGGTAACAAAAAAACTTTACTTGTCTTGAAAACTGGACAGCAAGAGCTCTTGCTTTGCCATGTACTTGAAAGTTATAAGAGAATTCTCTCCCTGCATACACACACATCCAGCCTTTCCCTATCTACTCCTCCTTCTGTCGAGTTTTATGATGGTAGACATACATACATTTTACATAACAGCCATCTGCTGGCTGTCTCTTCCTCTCTGAAGATGTCCACCCATCAGATGTTTGCTGATGTGCCAATGTTGGGTCCCTGGAAATTAATTAAAGAGTACGGTCTAAACATGCCTCAGTTAAAAAGGTTCATGAGAGCTGAATCGTGCTATATAGATAACATAGACTTGATTTGATTTGAGTGTCTTTTGCCCACTCAAGTCCTTCATCTTTGTTTTTGTCTTCCAGATGATTGACAGGATTTGCGTGAAGGTGCAGGACCACCTGAACTCTCTGAGGAACTCGGAGACAGACGTCATCTTGGAGGACGTCAGGTCGGCAGAGAGCCTCATCAAAGACGCCCGGAACTCTAAAACGGTGAGGATTGCATACATTACAATCAAGGCTTTGTGCTGCACTTAAATGAAAAACGTTTATGGAGATCAGTTGTCTCCTAGTTTCCTACCTCCTTCCTTTGCTTCCTATACCCATCCTGTGTCCTCGTGTCTTTGTCTACAACAGCTGCTCCCAAATCTCTACCACCTCGGATCGGCTGCCAGAGAGGAGGTGAACAGTTCGTCAGTGGGACCCATCCAGGAGAAACTGGAGTCCATGGCTGGGGAGGTGACAAATGTCATGGACCAGCAGCTACAGGTAGAGTCAGAACAAAATAATAAAATAAAATAAAATAAAATCAACAAATAAAATATTAGATTTCATAATGAAACAAGTCAGAATAATCTCAGTTATCTCCCCTCCCTCCAGACTTTGTTGGAGTCGATGGTGGATGCAGCAGAGGCTCTCTGCCCCCATGTGATGAGGAAGAGTAACCTTCGTCAAGAGCTAGTGAAAGCCAGCTCTTCCAAGATGGTAGTGCCCAAAAGCTTTGTGACCAAAACCCTCCTGGAGCAGTCTGGGGTTGATATCATCAACAAGATGAGGTCTGTGTTGGTTGAATAGTGTCATGTGTATGTGCCTGTAGACATTTAAAAAACAGTTCAATGAGATTTTTTTTGTGACCTCCTGTCACAGTCTTCTATGTCACCTGGCCGTCACGGTCTTTTTCTCTGTGTGTCAGTGAGGTGAAGCTGAGTCTGGCGTCCTTCCTGTCGGATCGCATCGTTGATGAGATTTTGGAGTCTCTTTCCACTTCCCAAGTCACTCTGGTAAGATTAAGTTCAACAGAGCTTTCAACTGGCTCATTCATTCATTCATTCATTCATTCATTCATTCATTCACAATGGTTGTTAATTTGAGCCCCTTAAATCAGCTAAATCCACTTTCATTTAACCTTTTCGTATTTCAGTCTTTTCACTTTTGGTAGAAGAAGCATGTTCATTTGGTTTGAGTCTGTTCTTTTCACCTTCTTACACGCTCCCCCTTTTCTGACTGCCTTCTTTGATCCACTCTCGTCCTAACAGGCAGATCATCTTGTGCGGCGAGGTCGCCCCCTGGTGCAGCAGGAGTCTGTGGATCTGGATGTCCCGGAGGAGAAGATTCCCAAAAGGGCGTCAACCGAGATACTGGAGGCCGAGAGGCTGGAGGATCTAGAGACATGCATGGTAGGTTTGGGTCTATCCATGACTTATTTATGAAGAATCAACACAAGCCGTCTAAACGAAGTGTGGGTTTAAAGAGTGGTACTAGGTTATGATTCTTGATCTAGGTGTCTTATGTCTTGCTGGGATTTAAATTGAAATTAGTTTATTAAAATAACAACCTATTCATTCTTTCTTAACACCAGGTTACATGTGGTTGTATTAGACAAATATAAACAATTACAACTGGCTGAATGTTATCCTTTAATGGGAGCAACGAACCTTGAGGATTCACAATGGTATTTATTTAAAGATCTGTCTTGATGTTCAGCAAACAGAACTTTTGGTGTAAGTTTCAGCTTACTTTGTGAACATATCATGGGTCTTGAGATGAGGAATTGTTCCTTTTTTACCTCAGATTTGTTGCAGAAAGGCAGCATGGGTTTATAAAAAGGTGTATGTGACCTGTTCTGTACTGTAAATGCAGGCTGCAGTCAGCGGGAAGCTGCATGTTCTTCTGTCTCTGGTCCTGTCTGTCTCTCTGGTGTCGTACCCCTCTTTCCATCTTATATTCCTCTACTTTCTCCTGTTTCACATAAACTGTCTCAGCTCTCTCCTTCATGTTATGTCTTCACCAGGCTTTACTGTGTGTTGTCTTTCTTCCTCTTCAATCTTCTCTTCCTCTCTTCTTCCTCCTCTCTCCGCCTTTGCTCCACGGAGACTCTGTGCTGCACCAGTGTAAGTAGCTCTGGACTGTCCCTCTTCAGTCTTCTTCCATTCCACTCTTCTTTTCGTCTTCTTTCCCCTCTCCATGTCTCTTCACTGTGCCTGCCTGCGACACACTTCTCTGTGCTGTAGCTTTTTCTACAGCACAAAGGGTCTCCTGTGTTTAAGATATTGATCCCTGTGATTTATTTTAAAGTTAGTGTAGGAGAAGCTGCAGTATAGTAGGATGCATTTATCTCTCACATTATCCACATTATCTTTCACATCGTTGAATGCCGGCTATTGAAAATGGTTACTTTCCTTAATGCATCCAGCCGCATTGCACTGCTCCTCTCATCACCACCTTGTCAATGTGGATCACGGTATAATATATATTAATGTGCAACATGGGCTGCTCATCTGTGTACTATCGATGTGCTGTATGAAGACAGTGGAGTTAGTTTTATGTTCCCTCGCTGCACTGATTCTCTCGCTTTACATATTAGGATACCTCAGTGCCTGTCTACATGTACGTCAATATGTCTGTGTTATTCTCGCTTACAGAAGTGTTTGTGTGCGTGCGTGGTAGAGAAAATCAGTAAAGATGATTTCCTCTGTTAGTCATGATTATGTTTAAACTGTTTTGATTAAATGTAGTGATGTTTGTTCTCAGAGCGGCGGCTGATATCTAGTGTGTTTTCGAGTAAACTGTGGACAGAATCCCGAATAAGAAATCAGGACCCAACAGCCACCGTTAGCTTGTCTTTAGCTCCATTTTTGCCTTTATTGCTTGTTAGTTTGTTCTCCCAGGATGTTTCCTTTTTGAAGAAGAAACCTGGCTTATCAAACTAAAAGCTCAACCAGTCTCGAATGATGGACACTACAGTTCAAATAAGGTGATAACAGCTGCTGTCAATTGTATCTGATTATCCTCTCTTGTTTCAGATGACTCCCAAATCCAAGAGGAAGAGCATCCACAGCAGAATGCTGCGGCCGGTGTCTCGTGCCTTTGGTAAGTTGGTGTTATTTGTTTCGTTTTTTGTGTACGATTTTAATGGTTTATGTTTTATGACATTGAGCTATAGTAGAATCAAATAGCACATCATCATTCTACTTTATATTTTTAAAAAACTCACTTTAGTATACTGCCAAATCAGGTTTTGCCACTGTTTTATTGGTCACATCCAAATGTCAGTATGTCAGTAACATAATTATTGTGACAGGCCTGATTTGAATCATTCTGTATTTGGTCTATCAAATAGTTCTTCAACACCGGCGCTGTTTAGACCTGGTGGTGCGAGTACATTGAATGTATCCCTAATTACAAACCTACTAATGACCATCCGACCAACAGAGATGGAGTTTGACCTGGATAAGGCCCTGGAGGACGTCCCTGTCCACATGGAGGACACCTCATCTCGAACGCCACCTACTCCGTCTCATGCACTGCCAAAACTGGAGCATCGTCCGTCGGGAGGGATGGTGGAGCTGCCGTCTGAGGAGGAAAAGAAGCTGCAACACTTCACCAAGCTACGACCTCGCCGGAACAAGAAACAGCATTCCAGCAAAGTACCTGTGAGTCAAACTTTATTGGCTGAGGAAGCCCCAAACGAGGAATACTTGAATTTACTTGCAAAACTTGTTATCACATTCTTCAACTTATTCTTTCAGCAAATCAACAGTGCTCCATCTCAGGATGGGGAGCAGAATGGCCTCATGGGAAGGGTGGATGAGGGTGTGGATGAGTTCTTTTCCACAAAAGTCACCAAGATGGATTCCAAGTAAGGGTTACACTTTTTTTTTTTTTCTATGAGACATCTCTCACTTTTCATATACATTAAAGATGTTAAATCTACTGTCCTCCTTACGAGTTGTCTCTCGTTCTGCCTCCTCTCAGACGTTCCCTGAAAAGCTCAGAATCTCAAGATGGAGAGAAGAAGAAGAGTAAAGGAGGATTCCTCAACCTCATCAAACGCTCTTCCAAATCTGATAAATCTGATAAATCTGATAAATCGGACAAATCAGATAAGTCTGACAAAAACCAGTCAGCTGCGTCAGCTTCATCCTCCACCTCGACCCCAGCTTCCACCATCCCTGAGGAGCCCTCCTCACCCAAGGTGGCATTGAAGAGCCCAGCGCCTGAGACAAAGTCCAGGTATAGACAATTAAAACTGAACAATTTTTATGTTCCATTCAAAAGTCAGTCCCAGTGCACCATTCGAACGATTATTTTCTAATATTTCCTGTCTTAACTGCAGAGATGCCTCCAGCCGCTCGCAGCCAACAGACTACAGCAGCAGCTCAGACCGCTCAGAGGAGCTCAGGACGCCGGACTCCATCGACGAGCCCTGGGAGGTTTCGGACGGCAGGGGCAGTCCTCAGGGAGGCAGGCGGTACCCGGGTTTACAGATGATGGGTAGCGGTCTCCTGGCAGAGATGAAAGCCAAACAGGAGAGGAGAGCATACAAGGTGAGATGGTTTAATCACTGAGGTTACAAGGACAGAGGGAAAGTAAGGGGCAGAGGGCAAACAGCAACATGTGTCAGATGTCTTGTGCCTGGTTTGAGCCTGAAAAGAAGAGATGATGCTGACTTTCCACATTAAATGAATAATCCCTTAATTCACAGAGTTAGATTTGAAAAATATCGAGAGAGGAGTGAGAAGGAGGAGCATCAGAGAAGCCATGGGGGAATATTTTCATACGTGATGTCAAGATAAGGTGACATTTAACGATAAACTACCAAAATAAAATTAGAGGTTTTATGATGGTTCTATGGCAGTCAGATATAGAAGGCTTAAAGAAGTAGACTTTTTTGTTTTAAATAAGATCATATTTGACTTTGTTTTGGGGGCAAAGTGCTGTAGGTGTTCAGTCTCCACTTGTCAGAGCTGTTTTGTTCAACACTCACTAACTGGTGCATCCCGGCTGAGAGAGCACTCAAAATAAGAAGCATCCTAAAACACACACACACAGACACACACACAGACAAGGTGCTGAGGCACAGATGCTGAGACTTCTGTGTATATCTTTAGGCTAGTCATTGCACCTGTCAACATGTTGACATAAAAAACCCTGATTTTGTGCCGGACGACAAGGTGAGGGGAGGAAGAGGAGGGAGCAGGGGAAATGCAGAGAAGAAGAGATGGAAGCGCGAACAGCAAATGGACGGGAGGAAGACAAGAAAGAACGCTAACATGCAAATATTCTGTCATGACTCACCGCAGGATACCAACATCGTGGGAATATTTCACCTACTTTGAATTCCCAAATTCACTTAAGAGGCCCTAAAGCGCCCTCTGTTCCTTCACCTCCTTTGCTCTCTCTCCTACACTCACTCGTTCATTTCCTCAAAAGCAAAAGAAACAAGTGTGTTATTTGAGATAATTCATAGTGTGATTTATGCGGAACGTCATTTGTCGGATGACACTGACAGGCTGACAGAGCATTAACCGTGTGATTTGAGAACCACATCTGTGAAATGTGAGTTGATAGAAGCACCTGTAGGCATTTCATGCAGTGTGTTTGTCCCTTTGTAGTTACTGCACTACAAACTGTGTGTGTGTGTGTGTGTGTGTGTGTGTGTGTGTGTGTGTGTGTGTGTGTGTGTGTGTGTGTGTGCGTGTGCACATGTGTGTGTGCGCGCGTGTGTGTGTGTGCACGCAGTAAGAGGTTTATGGTGTTTCGCAGCGTTGGGGTTTTTTCTGACCTTGTATCAGTAGCACTAAAGCCTCTCCTGCCATCTGCTTGTTCTGGCTGGCTTCCAGGTGTGTGTGTGTGTGTGTGCGTGTGCGTGTGTGTGTGTGCGTGTGCGTGTGCGTGTGTATGCTGATAAAATGCAGAGAGAGATATTATGGAGGCAGGAGGTTATTAATACAAAGCTTGGGTGTATGAGCTGGGTTTTCTAACACAAAGGCGCCCCCTTCTGTTACAATCTTGCCTCACAGTGTAACATGTGCATTCAGTGTTACAGCACTGCACCTAAATAAAATAGGAGCTTGAAACTGAATATAATGCTATATAGAGTTGTGCAAAATGGACTGCATTTTGGTTTTTTCTTAACATTTTGTGCGCTTTTTGTATAAGGTGTATTTGTCCTCAGTTTCATTTCATAAATCTGAGTAATCCATTATTTTGTCCTTGTGTCTCCTCCAGTCTTCCAGCCCCGACAGGCCCGAAAGCAATGCAACAGGTAAGCTAGCTGTTATATCTGTTGAGATAAACATGGATAAAAGAGGAGCAGCTTTAAATATGGGGGCGGGGAAGCTAACTTTCAAGGTAAAGGATAAGTTCATCCAAAAGTGAAATAAAGGTCAGCCAGCTAAATCCAAGGCTCTGGAAGCCCTGAGATACCAAATTGATTTTTTAAATATGTCCTGGTTTGCTGTGAAGTTCCAGAAATGTTCCATGGAGTTGATAATGACTACATTTTTCATTTTTGGGTGAACTTATTCTTTACTCATGCAGAACTGCAGCTGGTTTTTAGTATTTGGATTATTTTCATGGTTCCATCTGAGGAAGACACTGTTTTACTGCCCACAAAATGCAGTGATAAAAGTTTAGTCAGGAATATTGCCATTTTTGCTGTTCATGTTTTGGGTCGGGGTTCATACATGATTTATTTTCTTTTTTTTTTTCTTTTTTTTTTTATTTCTCAGCAGGCAAGACCCAGCCCACCGTTTCAGAAAGCAGGTCTCCCACCGGCTCAATTAATAAATCAGACCCTGGTTCTCCAGAGAAGACCCCCCCTCGTGGTGAGGCCAGGCCTGAACCGGCTCTTCGTCTCAGGACTACGTCGTCATCAAGTTCCGCTGGGGGACCAGTAAGTCCGAAACCACCTGTGCCACAGGGAGCGAAGCCTGCGCTGGCTGCCCGACCCACCATCCCCCAGAAGCCGAGGACCACCAGCAGCAGCAGGAGCATAGGTACATCTGAATGACATTTTTCTTTTTTTTTCAATATTTTATTTATTTTGCTTTTAGGTGAAACAGTCATGGTGACATTGTGCTTGTAGAGTATATGTTTTTTGAGCTTTTATGACAAATGAGACAAAATTTGTTTCCTGCTTATTTTACCGACAGACGAGGGCTCAGACTCACCCAGCAGTGGCAGCGTGTCGCCGAAGGTCTCGGCTCTCACTCCCACATTAAAGAGGATGCTGTCTGAGAAAGACAAAGATGGCCTGCAGTCGGGAGGCTCTGCCAACAAAACCACTCAGGATGGTGGGTCACGAAAATCCGTCAAGATCTTCTCCTTGGCCCATTCTTTCCTTTTGTGTGAATGCGAATCAATAAGCAGATTACCCCTACACAGACTGCAGATGATTAATGTCACTGTCAGGATCTGACTCATATTTTCCTTGTTCCTGTGGAAGCTGTCGCCTGTGTGCATGTACAATATTGACAGACTGATAGATTCGGGTCAAACCTCTCACTCAGCCCCACTGCCTTTCATGTATTATCTATTATGTAACAGACAGCTGGCTTATCTTTTCATGCCTGCCTCCGTTCTCACGTCTTGTGTCTCCTTTGGTCTTCCTTCCTTCCCTCTCTCTCTCTTCCTTTTTTTTTGCTGTACATTATCAGCCTCTGGTGCCCATCATATCTGATTCACGTTTGCGCTCAGGCAAATGAGAAATTTATTTTGAAGCTACTGGCTATTTGATTTGTTGGTTCTTTGGTTTGTTGCCCAGTAGAGGTTTAATAAAATCAGTGTTATTTTTTTTCCGTATAAATATTGAATGGTTCCAGAGAGACTTACAAGCTGGGGTGGGCAATTTCCGTTTGCAGCCAGTGCAATTAAATCTTGCAACCTTGGCACCAATAGAGGGGAACTTCTAACCTAGAACCTAGAAGACAACATGTTCTTCCTTTGTGATTCGATGTAATAATCGTGTCACACAAAAAGTAGGACATTAACGCCATATTATCTAATTCTGTGTAAATAGAATAGAGCTATTAGCATACATACATGACAATATCCTCTGTGCATAGTGAAGAACATCATCAAGAATACTCAGGCGCAAAAAGCGGGATCCCCTTCAATGACTAACTCAGTCTATCCCAGCATGTTTTGGGCAGAGAGTGGGTTAATGTTCTAAACAGACCAGCAGTCCATCACAATGAGAACGATGCGTATTTGAAGAAATGAACAACTTTGTATGATTTGGCCTCAGTATTTCCTGGCGGGCTGAGGAAAGGATCTTTATCCTGGTAGCATCCATTGTTTCTATAAATGTGTGTTGCTTTAATCATGCTGTCTTTTGCACATTTGCTCAGCCTTTTTCAGGCCCTTTTTTTGTCAGCAGGCTCTTCTTTGCTGTAAATACATAAGTACACACAGCTGGAAGCACAAGGGAGCGGGCTGCATGAGTTTCGTCTCAGCTGCACGATAGTGATTCAGTCTTGCGGCTCTGCTCTTTGAGTCCCTGATACTATGATTTTCCGAATTCATATAAACCAATATAAAGTGGGTGCTTGAGGTGCTTTACATCACTTCCTTTTTTAGTTTATGTTTAAGTGGCTGGTATAGAGAGGAGAAGTCACGCTCCCTCTTGTGAGACCTTATCTCGGAAAGAATTTGTACAGTAGTCAATGAGGAGAATACATTTTTAATCCCCTTTGAAATATGGCTTGAAGTACACTTATGATGTTTGTCAATTGTCAAATAAAAGTCTAGAAAGTTTGTCATGATGATAGTAAAACATCTAGTTTTGTGTGAAACTGCTCATTGAACATCATAGTCTCAGTGTTTGGCTCAATATGCACCAACAATGGCTGTTACCTCAACACAGAAAAAGTAGTAAGAATGTGTAAATCACAACAAGTCTGGCCATATTGACAACAGCATTTTTGTTGAAGTAGAGTTGGTTAGTTTTGCGATTTAGCCAATATACAGAATTGGCTCTACAAGGTTTCAGTCATGGGTTTTGGTGAGCGTTAAACCAGACAAAGTCACATAAGCGACTTTTGGCTGTGTAGTCTTTCTAAGCACTTAGTTTTATGACAAACTGCGACTTTCAGATTGAAAATGATCTTTTAAATTCACAAACATCTTGTGTGTAATTTGTGGTTCTTGACATTAAACGATCATATATATTTCTTCTGAGATAAGGTCCCATGAATGTCCCCCAGAAGGGGCGTGACATCACCCCTCTATTGGAAGATGAGTCGACTGCAATATTATAGTCAACATCAACATATACCAAAAAAAACCCATTAAAATATGTTTTTGATTTATCATTTCTATTTCCTTCTCCATCTCATCTCCCCCCCCTTCCTCTTAGCATTATCAACATGTCATTTTCATCTTCTCTCTCTTGTTTTCAGTGAGGACGGGCTCTGTGTCAGACTCTGTTCAGCGACCCAGCCCTCTCCGTACCAACTCTGAGGATCACGGCTCCATCAGGACCAAGGACCAATCTCCAAATCCAGACAAGGCAGCAGGAAAGAAGTCATCGGACTCTGGGGAGGAGGCAGACAAAAACTTTATTTTGATATGAGTGAGATAAACATTGATGAGCCTCAAGTGTTTTCTTTTAGAAAAGCAACTAAGTGGGGATATATTTTGGTTTATATTAGAGGTTCTACCTGCAGGTCCTGTCTGACCACACAGTATGAATCATGTTTGGTCTGCAGGAAAACCTGCTGTAGTATCAGGTAATACACAGTGTCAAGTTTTATTTAATTTGGTTGTCCATGATGAAATTGTTGGTATTAACACTTGGGGGGGGATATCCTCATTACAGTTTTCAGTAACATCGCTTCACCTAGTAAACCAAACCGTGCATAGTCTCCGAAGAGCTTCCTTCTCACAAACCTGCTCTCTGAAATCCTCTTTGAAAAAAAATCAACTTTGAAGGATTTGATGATCTTTGAAACCTGAATTAAAGTTTGTGAACCACTAAGAAGAGACGCGATGCTTTCAGGAAACGGCAGACAGAGAGAGAGACTGAAACTACGAGTGCACGTCTAGAATCTTTCTTTAACAGCGTCTTGTTTCTATCTGTTGCTTGTAGCTCGTTTCCCAGGGACCAATAACACCAGGATCACTGTACTGTACTTGAACTCAAACATACGACCACACCGGGACCCAATGGCATTTATCTCCTTCAATAATATTTGTACAGATTTTTCTAAACGCTATTTTCAGTAAGTTACTTTTCCCTGGACTTCAGAGGTGACTGAATCCATTATGCAATTCAGTTTTGGGTTTTTGGTTTTTTTGGTTTTTTTTACAGGAAGATACAGGTTCAGCTGAGAATCTCAGCCCACCATATATCAGAAATACAATTTTTGATGTATCTGACATTAAAAGTCACTCAGCGGAGACTCACCGGACTCTGAGGATAGCTATACATGATACTTAGCGCCCGACTGGACTCAAGTTTGTCTCTGTGTGAGAGAGTTGGAGTGACCATATGAAGTGTTGCTTAGGGAGGACTGTGGTGCACTTAAACTTCACTGATGACCAATCAATAAGGCTTCAGCACTGTTAACTATCACTGTTCTCTGTGTTACCATGCTAACGACAACAACAAAAAAAAGGTTTTATGATGCCTTCAAATTGCAAACCGGCGATTTAGGGGGGAATGGAGTGTGTGTCTGTTATTAAAGCGCAATACAGAGTCCCATCATAAACACAGACTCTTATGCCTGTGTCTCAAATTAATTTTGCTCACACTCCTCAGAATAAATGAGAACATTAAACTAAACTGTGAGGTATGCCAGTGCTTGTCTCTCATACAGACTCTGAATTGCTCTTAAAGACAGATGGATCCTCACATCTTACAATATACTCGCATGTGTTGATAGCACCCTGGTGTGCTGATGGTCTAATGAAAGCAAAGTGGTGACTCAAAAAGAGGAATGTCATTGATAAACGGCTTGAAGGTAACACAGATGGAGAGAATGTCATTCACTGACGGCATTTCGACAGCAACCTCTCGAGTCTGATCTTTGTGTAAAATAGCGGGACACTGAGGGAACTCCAGCCTTCGAACACTCAGCATCTCTTACAGAACTTGACCTTTCAAATTCAGCTCACTTTCACCTCATTCCGTGCAACACAAGGCATTTCTTTGAAATAATCAACAAACATACAAATAACCAAGAATGCGGCGCCCTTGAAGTGAATGTGAACACAGGGTAGCTGTATTTTGACCACACGGATCTCTGGGATATTCGGTTTGTAGCATTCCTAAGACCTGAATGCTACACAGCAACAGCAAGTTGATTATCTTTGTCTGTCATGAAATGCCCTTTTCACACTGCCACACAGTCAGCTAACAGACTCTCAGAGTTACTGTATGTTCAAAGTCGTTCATCTCCTCATTCATCAACGAAGGCGAAATAACTCGTACCCCTATTTACAGTTTGTACCCTAAGCAATGGATTGTTTACAGTTTAACTAAAATGCGATACGCATCAGGACGTTGCACCATGTTGTGCTGCATCGATGTCATGTTTGAGTTGTAACGCTTTATGTTGAGGTCCTTGGAGGCGTTTCAGGAACACCGGCAAAGGAAAAAACAAAAACAAAAAGCATGATCGGTCTCCTTTAAGACTATATGCTATAGTGCTAATCATAACATGATAAACAAGCTTATAATAAGACATTTATAAGAAAC